>JAQPPZ010016820.1:0-591436 GCA_028583015.1 Wollemia nobilis | reverse complement strand
TGCACATTGAATAGGTATTGAAAAGAGTTTTTCAATGGTATATAATGTGTCCAATTTTGACATTGTTTTCCTCATTTTTTGTAACAACAAATCAAAACTTCTTAACCATTGGGAAAAATCGCCCACCAATCAACAAAATCACCCGACGATCGACAAAATCGACAGGAAATTTTGTCCCACAATAGAATTTTGCCAAATTTTCTAAAAGACAAAATCTGGTTTAAAATGGCTTACCTGGTTTGGACGTCATTCGTATCAAGGAGTTTGGTGAGTAGATTGAATATGGCAAACATAGGATGGATAAAAACCTCCTCCATGTTTAGCCTAACCTCCCAACTTCTTCAAACCCCTCCTTGGCCTATTTAATCTAGGCCATTTTCCATTTTTCCTCCTGACTCCCTAGTTGGTTGGACTCTGATTCCTTGAGATTGCTTCTAAACTCCCTTGAGGATCCCTTGCTCCAATTTGTTATGTAATTACACCTTCCAACATTCTTATTTTCATCCTTTGTCATTGTAGGTCTCAGTTATAATCACCCCAAATATTAGCATAATCACCTGGTGATCGATAGAAGTGACAAGCAATTTTGATAGAAGTGACAGGCAATTTTGTCAGAGAGTAGGTGATCCTATCTTCAGATCAGCTAGGGACAAGGATTCAAATCACTGTTTCCATTTCTTTCCCAATTTTTTGTTTATCTATGCATTACATCATATCCATTTAATTTATTACTCAGATTTAGATATTGCATCTTGATGTTCACCATCATTCCAATTAGTTGCATCATGAAATCAGGATTAAAATTGCATAAATTCATGGCATAGTAGGTTGAATTGTTATTGTATTTTTCTCATGTTATCTCATATCCATTTTCATATAGAAATTAAAGGTAATCTATGACTTGGAGTATGAGAAACTATCATAATTTGCAAGAAACCTTATTTTCTATCCCCTATTTTCTGTCAATTTTCTTGCTGCAGGATTGCAACATAATCGCTTGCAATTGTGCCAAATCGAAAGCGATTCTTTCTAGAATAAAGATGATTTTTTCTGAAATAGAAGTGATTTTATCTAGAATAGAGATGATTATTATTGAAACAAAGATTATTCTATCTTGAAAAGAGATGATTCAAATGGAAACATATGTGATCCTGTCCTACTACAAGCCTTAGAATCTTCATCAAACATCCGGGTCAAGTAAGGTTTATAATTTATTTTAGCCATAGTTTTAGGTATTGCATTTCTAGTTTGTGTCCATTGTTTACTGTCTTCATTGAATCAAAATTGCATATAGATAGTTGTAGTTGCATAAAGGCCAAAACCTAGGTGTATGTATGATTTGAACTAAAAATAATTCATCTAAAATAAATCCTAAAGCCTAGGCTCGAAAGTAGCCATAAATGCTTCTTGGTGAACCCAAAAACCAATTCATAAAAAAATCACCACAAGAAGGCATGATCAAGTGCCTCTCTTTCGAGGTGTAGATCTATTATTTTCCCATTCCCCTTTGAGATGCGGATCCATCAGTTTAGGGGAAAGGAACATGAAAATTTTAGGCTTACATTCTTCGGTGAACCCGACGTGAATAACATTAAGTATCTTTATGATTTATAAAAAAAATAAAAATATATGTACAAGAAAAACAACAACAAAATCATCATTTCAAATTTATATGTTTTAGATTCAATTCTAAATAGTAGATACCATATTTTAATTTTAGAAGTATTAAAGAAACAATGAATTTTAACTCAAATCAATATGAGCCCATTAGTAGTATTGGGAAAATTTTTCCAAATAGATTTGTTGATTATGACCAACCTCATCCGTATTCAAAATCACCTTTATCACACTTTTCTTATTTTTCATCCTTACCCCAACAAGAGAATCCATTTTCCAATCCTCTTCATAATGATATTATATTTTCTCCCACATATCCATATTATGCTTATCGATCCACATACAATCCTTCTCCACCATTTCAACATTCTTATTTCAACACAAAACATCCATTTAAATAAAAAAATACTTCTTCTTCCAATCTTACCATGCACTCACATCATACTTCACAATCTTCCTATTATCATTCTACCCATAATAAATAAAAAATAGGTAATAAACCATTAAGTCCTTTTATGGCTAAATTCTTAAGGCAATTATCAAAAACCTCTTGAAAACCTTCACCACGTAAATTTACTAAGCTCAATCAACCAATGGATATAATTTTCAAGAATTTACTTGATACAAATAGGATTGAGCTCCCTCCCATAAGAAAACCTGATACCACAGCATATTGGTATAAACCTGAGCTATATTGTGAATATCATAGAGTGGATGGACATATGACACAAAAATGTAGAAATTTAAGATGTGCAATTCAATATTTGATTGACAAGGGTCTTTTTACTATAAAGTAATTACAATCTACAACTGATTATAAATCTCCAATAAAAAATAAAACTCCTACACAAAAAATACCCATAATCAATCAAGACATGGGGATCTCCCAAGAACCCCTATTCAATTATCAACAATAGGAAACCAATCAAATATTGCATCTTAATATGTCCCATCACAATGATATCACTAATATTGTAATAGAAACTACAAATGAGAAACCTAAAGTTCAATCAACTCAATTTGATATTCAATAGATGGATTCCTCATTTGACCAACCTTCAAAACTATCTTTGGCTCTAGATAATGATCCAAAATTGAATGTAAGCATAGAAAGCCCATCTTTAGCATCAAAATATCAATCTAAAATCCATTTTGATAGCCAACAACAAGTGATTAATCCTCAAGCAAAGATAGGCCTTTTAGAATCATTACAAAGTTCACATGTTCATAGGAAAACTTTCTTCAAGATACCTAGACAAAAATTTGTTCCTCATGATCTTTTCCCTAAGCACACAATTAAGGGTGTAAGCCCTCTTGGGGTTAACTATATTTCATTCTATGATGAGGAGATTCCTTCCTCTACTTCACAAGAAGACTCCTCCCTTTACATTACAGGATTTATTAAAGAAACATCTATTAAAATTGTCATGGTAGATAATAGCTCCTCTTTTAATTTATGCATTTATCAATTATTCCAAAAACTCGGATTAAAGGAAGAATATCTCAATGAATCAAATGTTATTATAAAATATTTTAACAATGAAATTCAAGAATACCAAGGCACTATAATTCTTCCCCTTAAGAGTGGACCCAATATCATGGATAATTTGTTTTATGTAGCATATTTCCCTTCACCTTACAACCTACTTCTTAGAAGTCCTTGGATTCATACGATGAGGGTTGTCCCTTCCACTCTTCATCAATGTTTGAAGTTTAAACTTACAAATAAAAATGATACTGTAGACACCTAAAACATGTCATGTGTAGGGGAACTACTCACATAGGCACATTCATAGGCCATATGACCATACCTTGGGCCTTCCAAGCATCAAAAGTGGCTCTTGCCACTCATATGGGGCATTCTAAGCCCATCCAAGCTTAGCCACTCAAGACTAGAGTGGCCAGACCTTAGCCACTCAAGCTTAGAGTAGCCAAACCTTAGCCACTACAGACGACAATGGCCAAATCTTAGCCACTATAGATGATAGTGGCTAAGCCATAATATAGCATTTTGCTGACAAACATGCCCAATCATGGGTGGAAGTGGTAGTCTGCATGCAATAAAGGTGAGCAGGGATGACTTTGCATTCCCCTTCATGGCCAGTTCACATAGGAGACTTGAGTCTGCATTTAGACTTTAGTTAACTGGCCCTCTAAACATAGAAAAGACAAAAATCTTCTCATGCTAACATCTAGTGCGCATGAGGGATTCAATCCTAGGGTTTGAACATAGACCTAGGGCTTCACACCCAATATAAGGAGTAAACCTGAGAGCACTAACATATACATTCTAGAGCTTCTACACATTGAGAGATTCTAGAGATTCTAGACCTTCTTGAGACCTATTATCACTTAAAATTTTTAGGATGATTGAGGAGAGCTTTTGAGACCTTGAGAGCTTTCTTGTAGCGAAGCCCTACTGGATTGAGGAGTCCATTTGAGGGTTTACCACATAAAGGATATTCAACACATCGAGCAAAGTGACCACCATTTCAACATCGGATATAGGCTTTGATCCATAGCTTTGGGGCAAAGAGGGTAAGATCCACCTTAGCGACCATTGTCTTGGATAGTGGCCCATGGGCCTAGCTTAGGGTTTTAGACATTAGTTTCATTATTCTATTTAGCATATCATTAGCATAGCTTCATTTCATTCTTTTGCATTCATAGCATTAGTTTAAGTTGCACTTGCTTTCATTTGATATATTCATTGCTAACAACCTCATCCGGGGAGGCATTCTCAGACATCTAAGCATGTGTTGTTGTTTCATTGCTTACAGGGCCACATGTTCATCGGATGAAATCTACAACATACAAGAGCAAAAGGATCCCTCTAAGAAATAGACTTAGAGAAGGAGGCATCTGTAAGCCCTCATACATTTTCATGTGCGAAACCGGGACGCTTGTAAAAGTGCACCAACCCTTTTTGCTAGGGGACATCTTACTCACTTGTAATCATATTGTATCAAAATGGGTATCCCTAAGAGGGACCGACATGTAACTAGGTTCTGAATACAAATAATAAAGATATCTGTCTTTGTTTCTTTCATGTTATATGCTTTTTCATGGTCTTTCATTTCATTTCTAGTTTTAATACATTGCAAGTAGTAGAGTAAGAGCGGTGCGTGTGCCCTAGGGTCGCTACAGATGGCGATCACGATGGGACCCCCACTAATTTTTCATTTTTTACCTGAATATTAACTTAGTTTTGTGTGCAGGTCTAGCCTCTCTGAGCTACAATGGCCAAACATTAGCCACTCTTGTCTACAATGGCCAAATAGTAGCTACTCTGAGCTACAACGGCCAGAAATCAGCCGCTCTGGTCGACAGCGACCGAAACTAGAGAGTAGTAGAGGACATAACCTTGGTTCTCTAAGTTGGATTAGAGGTTGGTACAACTCTTTGATATTTTATAGCTTTCTGTCTGCTTCTGTGTGTCTAAAATAGTGAACTTAAAACACATTTATGTTTGGAAATTGAAAGAATAAAAGAAGAAAGAACTAGCATATTGCATATCTTAGATCTTCTTTTAGATTTCCACTAGGCATTGCTAGGAACAATGGCTTATGCTTGAAAAGTTCACCCTAGAATCCAACGTGCTAGAAATTGTATGTTGTTTGATTGCTTTGAGGCCTTGCAAGAAGGCCATATTTGCACAAAATAAAGTGCGTCCATACAAATCATAGTAGTTCATGCATCTTTCTAAATATTGAAATATATCTTTGCACCTAGGCATATAGGAAAGAGTCATTGCTACTATATGATGCATTTTACTTTATGCAAGCTTAAAATGAACACCACACACGCACGTATCATTTAAACATTGGGGAGTTGGATTTCATCACCAACCCTCAATTCATTCCGATGACGTTGGAATTCATCTCCTTCCATCGGTTTGCCCCCTAGATTCTCCTAGAAATGGATTGAAGAACTCCTTCATAGTGGCACTAAGATACTCATGTTCAAACTGTCTCCCACCATTGGAACAATCTGGTTCAAGGTGGAAGAGCTAGGTGAACCCCCCACTGGGACTTTAGTGGTGTACCCTAGTTTCTTTTGAGAAAATCATGTTTGGCATGGGTGTTCTTGATTTCCACTATGAGTGAGTCTCCTCTTTCTAAATCCAAAACAAGAACAAGAAAGCAAAGAACAACACATCAAAACACAACAAATAGTATAGGGCACACATAATCTGTTAATCAAGATAAACATTTGCTTGATATTGTTTGGCTATAAGTGCAATCTAAAAGACTAATTCATAAACAAAATGGTCAAAACAAGAAGTAAACATCCTCGGTCTGATATCGAGGGAGAATCTGAAGCAACTCATACCCTTAGACGAAGTCATAGTAACATTGAAAGACCTACTCGAAAGACCATGAGACGTAGTTCCATGAGTCTAAGGGGTGATAACTCAACCATTGGGGGTTCTCCTCGAGAAACCCCAAGTAGGGAACCACATCATGGAACAAAGTCACATCAACATAAAGGAACTTCACAACCATATTCATCAAGGAGACATGAGGAAACCTCAAGGGGCTCCTCTAAACACACAAACACATCTCAAAGATGTGAGGAAGCTTCAAGGGCTTCCTCCTCACATGGACACAAAGAAGGCTCTAAAGCCCAATCTTCACATAGGGATGATGAGGTTGCTACATCTCCATCCTCATGGAGGAAACATGTCACCACAAAGCCTTCATCATCAAGAGGACAAACAAGAATTGCAACACCCCAAGCTTCACAAGAAACACATGAAACTGGTTTGCCCACTGAAGGGCAAGAAACTAGAGCTACATCAAGTCATAGGGACCAAACAGAAGATACCCTTCACACAAGAGGAAGGATTCCATTAGACTATGACCTCATTGGTATAAATGGCACCCCATGAGATCAGCCATGGAAAACAAGATAGTTAGATGAGTTGGATAGGTTTCATCAAAGGTCAACTCAAAGAACTATAGCTACAGAACACTCTACATCTGGAAGTTCATGAACCGTGACTTCTAAACATACTTCTCAGTCTAGGGGTGCCTTAGAGCGACCCCATAGTAGAAATACAGAATCTAATCATAGAGACACTCACCAATACACAGAACAAGTCACATTGGCTAGCAAAAGTAGAGACACTACAGAAACTCCTTCTAGGAATTTGTGAGTCAAAAACACAAGAACAGAGTCAGACCAATCAGAGTCTTCTATGACAATTCAAGTTGAACATGTGAGATGGTTAGAAAATGCATTACGTAAAGAGCGAGAGCTAGTAGAAGCTCTCGAACAAGAGAAACAAAGAGAAAGACTCTTGCACCAACATGAGCAGCATTTAAGAGAGCAAGTTGAGCGGCTAGCTCTTAGAAATTTATAGACAAATGGTGGTGACCACCAAAGAACTAGACACATTGACTCACCTCAGGAGAGACATGCTAGACAAGAGAGCCCACAATGAAACCACCCACCAAACCATGAATGAAATCCAACTGGGGGGGAAAGGGCAAACATAACAAACCAGGATCACAATCTTGAATCCCCTCATAGGAGGGAAGAGAATAGAACAAATCAAACAAATAGAGAGCCACCTCCATTACCATCATGAGTAGGTCTAGGAGAGGAGGAAATCCGTGCATCAAAGGCATTTCAGGAGCTTGCTGAAAATATGAAAGCCTTTGAGAAACAAGAGATAGCTGGGAGCTCACCAACATTGAGCAAAATACACAATCAACCATTGTGCCCATCAATACCTAGCCCTCCATATCCTAAGCACTTTGAGATGCCTAGGTTGGAAAAGTTTAAAGGTGAAGAGGATGCACAAGAGCATGTCACTAATTTTATCAATGCATGTTTTCATCTTGAAGACAATGATGCTCTTATGCTAAGGACATTCATAATGACATTTTTGGGTGCTGCCACTCAATGGTTCAACCAACTGACCAAGCATAGCATAACTAACTTTGAACAACTAGTAAACGCTTTCTTAAAGCATTTCTCCTTTGGTGCTAAGAAGAAGGTGAACCTCTCAGACCTGGCTAATTTGAAATAATATGATGATGAGCCGGTAATGGATTATGGGAATAGATGGAGAAAAGTCATGGCAAAGTTATCATTCTCCGTTCCCATAGAAGAAATCATTCGCATGTTCACCAAAAGTTGTTCTAAACACATCTCCCTCCTATTACAACTTCAACCATATCCTTCATTTGAGGAAGCATTGGCACAAGCCAAGCTCATTGAGGACATTAAAATAGATGAGGGAACAATTAAGCTCTGAGCCAAGAAGGAGTGGAACAAGAATGGTAAAAATGATAGATACAAACAAAAGCAGGGCAACCCTGCTCCAGTCAATCAAGTTGTATTGGCTACACCTAAGGATGGGGGTGCACAACAACCACAAAATTATCAAGCACAACCCCCACCATCCAATTATGATCAAAAGAACAATCAGGGGTGAAATAGAGAATGCAAGCCACCTCACTACTTCACACCCTTGAATGAATCAATGCAATCAATTTTCAATCAGTTGAGCGAGGCTAGGAAGATCAGATTTCTTGATATACCCCTTATAGATCCCAACCATCCTAAGCCAAAAGGATATAGGGAAGATCAATTTTACCCTTATCATAGGATATCGAGGCATGACATCGAAGTTTACATTGGGTTCAAGCACCAAGTGCAAAATATGATTGAGGTAGGAGAACTTAAAGTTGACAACCCATTGGCTCCCGATAATCGAGATATGGGCATATACAAAAACCCATTGCCCAATCATGAGGCCCCTAGAGGGCAAGTCGCCCAAGTCAATCAAGTCCAAATCGATACACCTACCCATGGGTGCATCGGGATGGTAGAAATTGTTAACATTGCCACTAGGAGTAGATGATATGGTCAACCACAACCTCCTGCAGCTCCTGCTAATGCCCCGATAGCTCCTAGGCAAAGGTAGGGGTAAAATAACCTTCTGGGCCCACCAACTCAACCTGTGGTGACTATTCAGAGTAGACTAGAGTAGAACTTACAATCAACTCCAGCTAAGTTATCCATTTATGAGCTCATACAATAGTCCCCTAAGCATAGGGAGACTTTGATGGAAATATTGAGATCAATTGAGCTCCAACCATAGGATGCGAATGCATTCACACATTTTGTAGGGCAAGTACAATAATGCTAAGAACCTGTAATTCGATTTTATGATCATGAGATTAAGACAGTATCCACTGCCTTACCAGACCCTCTACTGCACATTATTGCATCAATCAATGATTTACCTTTTAAGCGGGTCTTGATCGATACAGGTTCATCAATCAACATCATCACCACAACCGCCATTGGGAACCTTAAGATCCCCAAATCTAATATCGTTCTAGGAGCCTACACATTGAGAGCTTTTAATGATGCTTTATGCACTACTGTGGGAATGATAGTCCTACCCATCAAGGTGGGGCACAAGACCATCCCCATGATGTGTCATGTTTTAGATGGATCCATGCAATACAATATCCTCCTAGGGCACCCTTGGATAAGGGACATGAAGTGTGTGCCTTCAATTTTACACCAATGTGTTAAGTATGTGCACGAAGACAAGGTCTATGTGGTTTTGGCTGATGAAGAGCCATTTAAATATGTCCATCAGGTGGATTTTCTAGGAGAATTTGTAATTCCTTCTACCCACTTGTATGTAGGACCTTCATCTCCAACCACACAATTGATTGAAAACAAAGACAAAGGGGTAAGAAAAGACCCATGCACATCAACACCTCTTGATGAACTCAAAATAGTCAATGCTTCTAAAGTACCTTCAACGTCTAAACCAAAAGACAAATAGAAGCTAAAGGCACCCTTAGTCGAGGAAGGAAGACCCAAAGAAGTGCTAACTATAGCCATTGCAGAAATACTAAATCCTATGGAAGAAGAGGATCTTCAAGATCACGATGAGGATAGTGATGACCACCCCGCTTCGCCAGTGTCATCCGTAGGGTCATCCACATCAATACATTTGGCAAGCACAAGGATTGGAGAATACCTAGTGCAAAACATTACATTCACACCCATCATTGAGTCTACTCAAGACATGGGAAAGCCTAAGGACTCAAGACCACCGGTGGGGATAGTGGTGCCACTTGGAATCCCTCCAAACCAAACTAATTTCATATATGCTGGCCTAGACTGCACCCATAAATCATTAGACATAGAGGAGGATCATAACGAATTATTCATAGTTAATGTTCATTACCTCTCTAACCTTGAGTTTTCTCTAAGCTACTTTGAATGCTACCATTGGCATGGCTACGGTCTTGGTATATATGAGCAGGGGCACGCGGCCATAAGAGCCACAATATCAGCTCCCCACTAATAGGTTTGGGTTAGGCTATTATATCGAAGGTCGTGATGACTCTCTAGCAGTAGCCTTAGATATATTAAGCTTGGGGTTAGGAGAAGACATCGATTTCATCCCTTACTATTCCCCAAGAACCATATATCTACAAAATCCAAGTGGCCATGATGAACATACCACCACCAAAAACTTATCATCCAAACTCCTCAATCGAAGCCACCCCGATAGGTTACAACTCGTGGGATGAGGAGCAAGAAGAAAATGGATATGAGGCTAGTGATGATGAAGAACAAATAGGTTTGGCCTACCATGGGCCTAATTATTTACAAAACCTTGCCTGGTCCTACCACGATGAGAGTGGATACATAATAGATGAGAGTGACTATGAGTCGGAAGACTCAATAGAAAGAGCCTACCTAGGCCCAAGATACACACCCCATGACTTGGGGGTACACACCAATGCCAATGGTATCTTCATAAGTGATGAAGAATATGAAGATGAAATAGAGATGGCCTACTTAGGGCCAAGACATGAGCCCCTCATCCTAGGGCCGCATACCAATGCTAATAGTTTTTGGATAAGTGATGATGACTTTGAGGATGAAATTAAAATGGCATATCTAGGGCCTCACCACTTGCGGCAAGTCAATGAGTTAGTAGCATGAGAAGTAGCCCTTCGAGCCATAGACCCTAGATTATGATTTTTAGGGAGACCTATTGACTTAGGTGCCATCCATCGCATGATCAACCCATCATCACCTGCATTCCAAGAGCTCCTTGAGCCAAATGACCCCATTCCATAGTCTGTGCATAGAGGTAATCCAACCACTCGCATGCCGCATAGGGAGGATCCATTCATCCCAAAACCACTAGAACCTCATCGTGAGTATAAAGGAGAAACCTCTAAGGCAAGATTGCACCCATGTGGTCCTGGAGATTTCACCCCATCCATAAACATGATCTCCATTGATTTGACCACTCCACTTCATAATCTAGTAGATCCTACCAAATCATTGCATCTTGATGTAGAGGCTATTGATTGGGATCGCATCGATTCACCCATAGAGCCTAAAGATATTTTCCCTAATGAAGAGATGTTACAACCATTTCATTTTGCACCAGGTTGTGCCCATGATGTCTTCCATACCAGTTTGGATCATGAGTCAGTAGGACCTGTGAATCCCACCGATGACATTCATTTGATACCCATGCCTCATCAGCTGGAGGATGGGTCACATATGGCTATAGAAGTGACTTTCGAGGTGGACATCAGTGATGATCCTACTCAACCAAAGAAAGTCAAGTTCGGAGAAAGTCTATCTCCAGAGGAACAAGCCATCATAATTCCTCTTTTAAAAGAGAGGCCAAATATTTTTTCTTGGACTTACAAAGATATGCCTAGGATAGATCCAAAGTTAGTCATTCACAACCTTTCATTGGATCCCATGAAGAAACCAGTCAAGCAAAAGTTGAGGAAAATGCATCCAACCATCGCCTTGATGGTAAAGAATGAATTGCAAAAGTTATTGGATGCAGTTTTCATAGTTCCCATCGATTACCCTGAGTGGGTATCAAACATGGTGCCCATGGGGAAACCCGATGGAAGAGTTCGTATTTGCACAGACTTCAGAGACTTGAATAGAGCAACACCAAAGGATTCATTCCCATTGCCAAACATAGATGCTCTTGTAGATGCCACCATAGGTCATGAGATGCTCTCCCTAATGGATGGATTTTTTGGATACAATCAAATCCAGATTAAACCTGAAGATCAACATAAGACTACTTTCATCACTCCATGGGGAACATTCTGTTACAAAGTAATGCCATTCGGCCTCAAGAATGCTGGTGCCACATATCAACGGGCCATGACATACATATTCCATGACTATATGCATAAGATCTTGGAAGATTACATGGATGATTTACTTGCCAAGTCTTTGTTATGACAAGAGCATGCCGAAGTCCTTAGAAAAGTCTTTAATCACCTCATTGAGCATAACGTCAGATTGAATCCTAAGAAGTGCATCTTTGGCGTAACTTCTGGCAAACTTTTGGGATTCATTGTTTCTAAGAGAGGCATTGAAGTTGATCCTACAAAGGTAAAGGCTATATTGGAAATGGCCATCCCTACCAACATTAGGGAGTTAAGAAGCCTGCAAGGCAAAATAGCATCCATCAAAAGATTCATTGCATAATTATCAGATAAATGCCGACCCATGAATCGGTTTCTACGTAAGGAAGTCCCATTTCCATTGGGATGAAGAGTGCCATCAAGCCTTTATAGAGATCAAAACCTACCTGGCAACACCACCAGTATTGGCTCCACCAAGGCCAGACACACCATTCTTGTTATATATATCGGCTACTGATTTTGCATTGGGTACCATGTTAGCCCAAAAGAATGCACAAGATAAAGAGCAAGCCGTATATTACATTAGTCGCACCTTGGTGAGTTATGAGCTAGGGTATGCGTATGTCAAAAAGTTGTGTTTAGCAGTGGTCTTTGCAACTCGAAAGTTGCGACACTACATGTTGAGCCATACGACTTACATTATATCAAAACAAAACCCTTTGCAGTACATGATGAGCAAGACATATCACAATACGCGTACCGCAAAGTGGATCATGCTATTGATAGAATTTTATCTAGAGTTCATAAGCCAAAAGTCCATCAAGGGACAAGTCATAGCTGATCAATTAGCAGAAGCACCTCTTCAGAATAGCAAACCTCTCACCATAGAGTTGCCTGATGATGCGGTCTTTGCATTATCAGATCCACCCGAACTCGAAGAACCTAAGAAGGAGAGAGACATGTCTTTATTCTTTGATGGTTCAAAATGTGAACAAGGGGGTAGAGTAGGGATTGTATTTATCACACCGTAGGGTGCTCCATTGCCCTTATCATTCAAACTAGACTTCCCTTGCACAAACAACAATACAGAATATGAGGCTTTGATCTTGGGACTTCAAACAATCATAGCAATGGGCATTAAAATATTGAATATCTTTGGTGACTCCTTGCTCATAGTAAACCAAGTCAAAGGACTATTCCAATGTAGGTGCCCACTCCTGAAAACTTACAAAGAACTTGTTGACACTTACCTAGCCCGACTAGAATGGTATGACATCGAGGCAATCCCTCGTATGTCAAATAGATTTGTAGACACCATGGCCTCTTTGGGATCCTTAATCCCTCAAAATCTATCTACTGATTTTACAACCATTCATGTGAAAGTGCTTTCACACTCAGCAATACACCGTGAAGCTTTTGACAATCAAGAATCAGTCAACATGATCAACATTGAACCAAGTCAATATTGGTCCTTTGCAGCTAGAGATTTCTTACGAATGGCACCTTGGGGGTCTTTGCTCTCCCAAGGTCCTACGGAGTGTGGCACAACCATACACCATAGGGTCATTTCTCAATCTATTTTCACTAGTGGAACACAAGAGGAGCAGGTCATCTTTTCTATAGAGGTTGTAACTTATCAAGATTGGCTTTCCCAACTATAGGATTTCCTAAGGCTAGGAATGGTACCACTAGGTCTGTCACATACTAAAAGGTGTACATTTAAACAAAAAGCAACAAGATACATTTTTCTAGGAGAAATCCTCTACAGATGAGGATATGATGGAGTACTACTCCATTGTCTTGAGCCCTAGGAAGCATCTTGGGCAATTTCACAAGCTCATGATGGTACATGCAGAGGGCATTTCAGTGGAATGGCCATCGTTAAGCGCATCTTGAGAATGGGCTATTATTGGCCCACCATGGAAAAGGACTATTGTGAGTATGTCAAAAAGTGTGACAAGTGCCAACATCATGCAAATCTCATGCACTTGCCATCACAAGCCTTGCAACCCATCCAGGTAGCATGGCCATTCTCGTAATGGGGACTAGACTTGATAGGGAAGATCTCACCCCCATCCTCAGGCCGACACACATTCATCATAATGGCCATTGAGTACTTCACTAAATGGGTTGAAGTGATTCCTTTAACATCGACAATTGGACCAAGGATTGTGGAGTTTATACTTCATAATATCATAAGTCATTTTGGAATCCCTTCGAAGATAATATCGGATAATGGGCCATCTTTCAAGAACAAAAATGTGCATGCTTTAATGAACAAATACCATATTCAACATAGTTTTTCAATACCTTATTATCCCCAAGCAAATGGGCAAGCAAAAGCCTCAAACAAAACAATAGTCTCCATCTTGAGGAAGACGGTGCAAGACAATCACAAGGATTGGCACCTGCAATTGCCTTTGGCATTATGGGCATATAGAACTAGTGTAAGAACACCAACTGGGGCAACACCATTTTCACTAGTATATGGCACTGAGGCCATCATGCCACTAGAGTTGGAAATTCCAACTCTACGCATAGCATTAAGGGACTTCATAGATGATGATACAACACGGCAAGGCCACCTTGATCAGCTTGACGCTTCTTGATGAACGTCGAGTCAATGCTTTAGAGCATCTTCATGTTTACCAAGATCGTCTAGCACGAGCTTACAATAGTAAAGTCCACTTAAGAGATTTCAAATTTGGGGATCTTGTGCTCAAAGAAAACCAACAAAATTCTAATTTACCATCGCATTTACGAGATAAATTTGTGGCAAATTGGATAGGCCCTTACATGGTTTCAAAAAGAGTTGGGCCTGGAACATATCACCTTATATCATTAGATGGTGTTGAAGAGCCTGAACCTCTCAATATCATTCACTTAAAGGCATTCTATACATAAAACACAAAAACATTCAAATATACAAAAAACACAAAAACATTCAAATATACATAAAAATACAAAAACATTCAAATATCATAAAAATACAAAAACTTAAAATACAAAATCAAAAATAAAAAATACAAACAAATCATAAAAATATAAAAAAATGCTCCAAGGGTATTCAAACCACTTGGTCAAAATCAATCAAAATGCTCCAAGGGTATTCAAGCCCTTGGTCAAAAATCAAATCAAAATGCTCCAAGGGTATTCAAACCACTTGGTCAAATTCAATTAAAATGTTCCAAGGGTATTCAAATCGCTTGGTCAAATTCAATAAAATGCTCCAAGGGTATCTCATACTACTTGGTCAAAATAAAAAGCCCCAAAGGCACAATAAGCCCTTTGGTCAAATTAATCAAAAATACAAAAACAATATAAAATCAAAAATACAAAAACAATTGCATCTCACATTTGCATCCACATAATTGCATTACAATTTCATAATCATAACCTTACAAGTGATGCCACATTTTGTATCATACATCATCCATTCCATAACATCCATAATACACGTGTGTAATTGTGTTTTTCAACACAACCATTATATGTTGCTATACATTAATATGCTAAGGTTTTCGGTATTCAACCATAAGCTAGTGGTCTTATCAACTTTTGTGGAAAGCCATCTTGGTTAGTAGAGAGCAAGGTCTAGTGGTGACAAAGCCTAGTATATCTCAAAATCCCAACACTAATTACAAACATTAAATTCTAGTTGGTACAAGGGAAAGATGAAAGCCGTAAAGTAGCTAGGTTGCCTAAAGTGAAAAGGATCATCCTTGCTTATCCCCCTGTGCAACCAGTTCAAAAATGCTGAGAATTGACAAAAGGACAAGTTCCACCCTACCTAGAAATCCCTTGCTTTAATCAAAACAAGCAAAAATCCCAAGTCAAAGCAAAATTCAAATTTCAAAAGTCATAATTCAAAGTATCAAAAGTTCAATCAAAAATAAAATAAATAGTGATTATCATCACTACAAGAATCCCTTGCTCAAAATAAATAGTGATTTTCATCACTAAACACGAGCAAGTATCCCAAGTCAAAATGAAGAAAAAAAGGGAATGGAACTTGAATCCCTAGAATTCTCAGCATTCATAAAACTGGAAGGAGAAATCCTTATGCATGATGATATGTCTATCACAAAAGCTATGCATTTGTGTAGACCAATATTTGAATGTGGATGAGCTAGCTATAGGTAACCAAAACTGCCTAGTGGTATAGTCCAACTAAGTCCAACATAAGGATAAGATGAACACTTAAGGATCCCCGATCTTAGCAATGGGCTGAAAGAATCCCACCTAACATCGAAGGAAATATTTGAGTTCTATCTAAATATATTCATTTGCACACATAGGGATAATGAGTATCTAGGTCCATGATGAAAACCTTACTTTCAAAAGCCTTGATAGGCAATACACAATCATTGATAGGGTAACTAGAGTGTTTGAATCTCAGAAAAGCCCCAAAAATTCTTATATAGCAACAAATCATATCATCAACCATACCATAAATTTCTTTATAAGATTCCATAAATTAGGGGGTGTTAATATAGTAGGATAGATACCACATATATATTAGAAATAGTATATAGACGACCACTGACTACTTTACATCTTTTAATTTATAGAAACTTATCAAGAAAATACATACATATTCACACCATTACATCTCACATATGGATACTTAATCAATTCTTATGATAAGAGTGATTAGTTAAATTCATGATTATTTTTTTACTTTCTATGGTATCACCCATTAAGATTGTTAATATCATATGCATTCCTTATGTTTTAAGTGATTAAAGCATACAAGTTCATTCATACCATACCATCACATAAGTTAGATGCATGCGATTAAAGCAAAAGTAAACATGCATTTGGCAAAAACATTACATCCATAACATATACACCAAAGCATCCATCATTACATCATAAATCATATCATAAAACATATAGGCAATATCCATTTGCATACAACCATAAAGCATAATACATCACATCATATCACATGATCATCTACATAAACATCCATCTAAACATCCACAATATCATCTATCATCTATCATAAACATCAAATCATCATAATACCATCATCACATCGCATCATAAAACAAAATAATAACAAAAACAGTGGCAATGAAATGATACACATAATGAGTCATAAAGTAAAGATATCATATATATATGTGTGTCAAGTCCATAAAATGTGCAAAATACCCATAGGGCTATAGTCAGGTAGGTCAAGCCGACCTCAAAAATGAATCATAACAAAAGCACCATCATCAGTCAAATATCCGAGGGCCTGAGCCCCCTGCATCACCTCCCCTAGTGCCACCTCCCCCTGTGGTGGTGTCACGAGTCGAATGGTGTGAACCTACCGATCTCTCTGTCCAAGTCCAGGTCCTCTGGCTAGGATGGGTGGAAGACTACCCTAAGGTGGAGCGCCCACTGACCTATGAACCACCTACACCGGGTGGCTCCTTAGGAACAATCCCATGCCTCCTAAGTTGCATCTGGAGAATGGTGATGTGATCCACATGTTGAAGAACACAATCTTATACTGAGGGGGGTGAATAGTATAAGACCATTTTTTACTTTCTTTCCAAACTAATATCAATTAATGTCCTTATTTGCAATAACCAAATATAGCAGTGTGCATTAATAACTTAGATAGTAGTAGTAAGGAAGAGCACAAGTCACCACACATAATTGAGACACAAGGTTTAACGTGGTTCCCCCAATGTGGAGTACTCCACCAGATAATCTCCTTATAATATTTCACATAGAAATAAGGATTCTTATCCAATACAATGATTTCTTTGATCTGCTCAAAGCTAGGCAATAACAAGTTCACACAAAACTTATAGAACTTTGAATAACAAGCTCACATAGAACCTGTCCAATGTTGAATAACAAGCTCACATAGAACCTATCCAATGATGAATAACAATCTCACATAGGACCTATCCAATGATGAATAAGAAGCTCACACATAACCTGTCCAATGCTGAATAACAAGCTCACACATAACCTATCCAATGTTGAATAACAAGCTCACATAGAACATGTCCAATGTTGAATAACAAGCTCACACAAAACCTATCCAAATCTGCTCCAACAAGCTCACTAAGAACTTGTCCAAATCTGCTCTAGCAAGCTCACCAAGAACTTGCCCAAATTTGCTCTAGCAAGCTCACCAAGAACTTGCCCAAATCTGCTCTAGCAAGCTCACCAAGAACTTGCCCAAATTTGCTCTAGCAAGCTAACCAAGAACTTGCCAAAAACTATCCACAAATTTTGTCCCAACATTGTCCTCAAATCTATCCCAAAGGCCTTCTCAAGGCTCAATCAATCATGCTCAAGTAGTACTCAAAATGAACTCAACAATGAATGGTAATCTCAACTCAAATCAACTTCATAGAAGCATAAAGAGAATTGTTAGAGACTCAATATGTTCTAATCTCACTGTCAACCCAAATCAATCTCAACTCAACTCATAGAAGCATAAAGAGAATTATTAGAGACTCAATATGTTCTAAACTCACTCTCAACCCAAATCAATCTCAACTCAACTCAAATCTTATAGAACCATAAAGATAATTGTTAGAGACTCAATATGTTCTAACATCAATCTCAACTCAACATAGAATTATGAAATAGTTTGTTTCATAGAACTTGAACAATCACTTCACACATCACTTGACTAGGCTCAATCAACTCAACTCAACCAATCATCACAAGGGACAACTCTCTCTCACACAACCCTAGTCCAAGTATGTATCAACCAACTCAAATATTTCCAACAATGCTCAACCACAAATCTCACATAACAATGATACTCGTATTCTTTTCTAACTCAAGTTCTTTCACAACTAGTGGGATTAAAAAACTATGCTTATAACACAAGGTTTAAACACAACTCTCAATTCGGAAAACCTTGATGCATTCAACCAACCAATTTCAAAAATGAAACCACAAACAATCCTTTTCCCTCCAATGATATTTTAGAAATCAACCACCATAAACAATCAATAGGATAATGTGCCCATACCTTTTATGAAGTGAAGTGTATCGCTCCAAATTTTTCACACCCTTACCTTCAGGCTATAGGATCCGTGCCCGAAAGGGGGATGTGAAAAGGATGGCGCGGTACCTCGGACTGAGAGGCCTTGCGAAGGTCCCGCCTCTCGGGGGAGGTGTATTATGGTGATTTTTTGATGGATGGTGGGTTCACCAGGAAACGTTTGAATGGCAGTTTCCACGCCTAGGTTGGGAATGTGTTTAATGTGTTCAGTTTTATCTTTAAACATTCGGGTCCTAGGTTTGGCCAAATGAATCTAAGTTGTTCTATTATGAAAATGCAGACTAGATGAAATACAACAAACAAATATGAATCAAAAACTAGAGAGAAAGAAGCTAAATTACAGAGCCATACCTGATCCGGATGTCTGATGGAGATTCCGATTCTTGAAGCAGACAGGATCGTCTGGAATTTGATAGAAATCGTCTCCGACCTGTAGGATCATCTGAGATCTGACGAATTCGTCGACGAGACCTCTGCAAACAGAGAAATAGACACCAAATACAAAAAATGCAGCAATGCTAATAGAGGATAATGATGTAAAATGACAATAAGGATGTTAACAAATAATCCTAAATAGAAATGCAAGTGAGTTGCAATACTTTAATAGCTAATCATGACTTTATTATGCAATTAAACTATATGGGTGAACTCCAAGATGCAGAATAGCAAAAAATAATAAATAAACTAGCTAGTTGCAGAATAAAACAGCAGATGAAAAGAGAAAAATGCAAACTCTGGGCACTGATTGCCCCCAATGATGATTGCAGTCGAAATCATCTCTGATTTGACAGGATCACCTCCGATCTGAACAGGATCGTCTGCGACGATGTAAGCTTGCTCCGGCTGAAAAATGACAAGGTTCCTCGCAAGAAAATTGGATGCAACAAATGTAGATGGTAATACAGATTATTCTAATGCATGTGAAGGTCGATTTACAGGAAAATTCAGCCAGGGGGATGCCAAGGGGAGGTCCTAAGTTTAAATAGGCTTAGGAGGGAGGTTAGGAGGTTGGAGATCATCCCAATTTGGGAGATCTCCAACGGGGAGGGTCTCTAACGGCGCAGACACGCTTCTGCCCGGATTAGAGACGCCGTTGGAACAAAGGCTAATTGAGAAAAATTAGTTTTGGGACAAGATCGTCCGGACGTCCTAGCCCTAGACGAAATCGTCTGATCTGAGGCGATATCGTCCGATCGGCGACGATATCGTCAAACGGTCAAAACAACCTCTAAAAATGGCACGGGAAATGAGGAAACGGATTAAGCGGCGGTTTGGGAGCGGTTTTGGGGGTTAAAATTTGAATTTGAATATTTACTAGAGTAATTGTAATTATTAAGGTTTTACTACGCCAATTTTAGGGTGCTACATTTTGCCCCCTCTTTAGCGAATTTTTTGAAGAAAATGCGTTAAAGATGAGTTCTTCTCGATTTACGAGAAAGCAAAAATTATTCCCATTTTTAGGCGACGATTCTTGGTCGAATCGTACGACAGCTTACTATGGTGCCCCCTCCGTGTTTTTTACCCAAATCGAACGTTTGAGGTAAAAACGCGAAAAAGCAAAATTTTAAAATGTTTTTAATTGTTTTTTGAATAAAATTAAGAAAAATAGGGTAAAACCCTAATTCATTGTTACTGTTCATTTTTCTTGGTTTTCTGGTTTCTAGAGCTCTGGAGACAAAAATGGTCGAGACAACGCATAGATCAACAGAGGTCCGGCACGGGCTACGGGTAAGGGTCTAAACTTAGTTTAGAGTGCTTTACTTTAGAATTTAATGCTTTTTAGACTAGATTTGCTTGATTTTTGAGCATCGTGGCCGTTTTTGGGCCGTCGACGTCGTCGAGACGAAATCGTCTCGATTTCGTCGAAATCATCTCGATATCATCGATTTCGTCCAAGGGCGAAATCGGCGATAGGGGGACGATTTCGTCAAATAAGGGACGATTCCCTCATGCAAAATTGGAGACGAATTTGCTCAAATTTGGGACGATATCGTCCAATTGTGGGCGATATCATCATTTATAAAATTGAACTTATTTTGACTTGAATTTTTAATTAATGATTTATTAATGATTTTTATTGTTGATTTTGTTGTTTATGTTGCAGAGAGGATTACTAAAGAGCAGAGAATGGAAATATGGTGGGTTGAGGGATGACTTGGCCACCCTATCATAGGCGAGCGAGATCGAGTGGCACAGGTCGGCTTACAGCATGTGGCAGACATGCCACAAGTTTCTACAGATATGGGGCTATTGACAGCCCTAGCAGAGAGGTGGTATCCGGGTTCTTCCTATTTTTGGTTACCGATAGGGGAGATGACTCCCACACTAGAGGATGTATGGAGGATTTTGAGGATCCCCATACAAGGACGATTGATCACTCCTACGGCCAATCAGGGCCACGCGATGATGCGACTGTGTGGCGATCCGAGCTTCACCCTGGAGAAGGGCGGAGTGAATATCGAGTCACTACGCCAGATGCCTGGGGCATCTAGACTCACACGGGTTTTGGTTGGGGTGGTAGGTGGACTTCTGCTGTGCCACCAGAGTGGATGCAGGGTACCATGGGTACTGACAGATGTGGTCTGCGACATGAGAGACCACGGATACAGATTTGCTTGGGGGAGCTTTGTACTCTACCGATTGTATAGGATCCTTCATGGGGTCGTATACAAGGGCGGCCGATGTCTGGTTATGACATCACTACTACAGGTTTGGTGCTGGGAGCACATCATGATGCGGAGGCCGGTAGGGCTTCCACTGATAGGGATTGACGGGGAGAGGCCCCGAGTTTTCTACTAGTGGCTCCGGAGAGGGGCACAGCGGTGGATAGATCTACCAGTGTCCCGGAGACTACTAGATGACCTCGTCTCCGACCAGATCACCTGGAGGCCTTGGAGAGATCATCCAGGGTGGGCCGAGGATGGACAGGAGCTGGCTCGCATCAGACGAGTCTTGGCTGAGGATGGAGAGGGGAGAGGTGGAGCTCCATCGGTATGTCCGAGTTTTGAGGCAGTTCGGTCTACAGCAGGGGATCCCATCTCTCGAGAGACTACGAGTTTTCCCGGACTATCCAGGATAACACTACAGTTAGCGGGGCTCCAGATATGCAACGATTCTGGAGTCAGGACATAGATGATGCCCCCATTCAGCCAGTGGATGGGGACGACGCTGGGGTAGCCGACGGCTACGATGCCTGGTACACAGGCATCCGCCCTCCTCGGATGATGAGGGCTCAGGGTCCGATTCACGTAGTTGTGCATCGGATGGGGAGGCGGTGCCAGGCAGCCATTGAGGCAGCACAGGGTCACGATGGGAGAGAGCAGAGGAGACCACAGGCACAGCAGAGGCCACGGCAGTGGGAGAGGAGGGAGGAGAGACCCCCTTCTCCACAGAGAGAGAGGCCACCATCGCCCGATAAGGGCAAGGGTGTGGACACTAGGGAGAGTAGTGAGATGGCTACTCTCTGAGCGGAGACTATCCATCTCCAGGCACAGGTGCAGACTTTGCAGGATGAGGCTGCACGCCACCGAGCTGAGGTTACACAGCTCAGAGATGAGATTGCACGCCTCAGAGCATGGAGCGGAGGAGCGAGCACTCAGGAGCTGGCACGGTCGATTGCTCAGACCGCATTCTACCAGGGTATCTACTTCCAGATGGTGCCAGAGGGTCAGAGGGTACAGCTACCAGCCGGCATTGCGGACCCGATCAGGATTGGGTCATCGAGGACTTCATCCCGATCGAGGACTAGGACTCGCAGTACCACACATACTGCGATGGGGCCACCCCGTCCACCTCAGGGCGGGGGAGGAGATGAGGCTGAGAGCTCGAGGGGTTCTCGAGACACTGCACAGAGGATATATGATTGAGAGGATTGAGTATGCCAAGATGTAGATTGTGGCATACCAATCCAGGTTTGAGATGATGTACATACATTGTTGAGATATATATATATATATGAGATATTTTTTGATCATATGACTTGTCTATATGCTTTTGTATGATGCTTTAATGTTTTGGTGTGATTGATTTGATGATTCATGTAATTATGTCATTTGGAAATATGTATGGTTTTCAATGGATGCTTTAAAATTTAAATGAAATAATCTGATGGAAACAAATTGGTTGTTTGAGATGATAATTTGATAAAAATAAAAGGGACTTTTAACAATAATTTCAAAGGACATTGTCGCTATTATAGACCATTTCATGGAGTCGCCGCTCACTCGGTCGTCAAGCTAATCCCAGTATAGAAATATTGTTAAAAAGTAAAAGAGTGCTTAAGAGACTGTCTTAAGACTTTGGTTGTGATGATGCAAATGATGATGATGATGGTTTGTTTTCAGATTTCCATGAAAATATTATGCATGAAATAATGTTAAAATGATTTTTGCTAGGTATAAATTCCTAAGTGTGATAAAATTTTTGAATAATTCCCTAGGAATTATACCATCATTGCAAATTTGCATGTTGACAAAATGACATGAAATAGTAATAATGTTCGTTCTTTTGAAAGCATAATTGTGTAACATAATGATTTAAGTCATATGTTTTTGATGAATTGATTTTAAATAAATGGGGAATAAAAATTAATACAATGGTTTGCGCTAGGCATAGAATATTTAGGTATAGACTTATACCATCATCGCGAAATCCAAAAAGAAAGATAGCTTTATTGCATGGTTGGTTTTTAATTGTTGAAAATAAACAGAAAATATGAAGATGAGGACTTGTGCTAGGCATAAAATTCCAATTTAAGTTCTGGAACTATACCATCGTCGCGAAAGTCAAAAGTTATATGTAACTTTATTGCATTTTTTTGAAAGATGATTTTGATTTTTCGGTAAATACATGTGGTTGTCTTTATACTAAACAATTGTTCTCAGAGAAGAAAAATGAAATTATTCCAGACAATGTGCAAAAATATATTTCAAAGTATCTTAAAGACAAAAGTTAGATTTATAAGGAATCCCATGTGCATATGTGAGTTCATTTCCAATCTTGATTTATCATAATGATACACAAAATCTCTCAAATACAAATGTGTGTGCAATTGCATTGTTCATTTACCAGTTTTGAGCAAGATATTATGATACAAGTGATTTGAATTAACCAAATAAGTGTTCATTAACCATGATTTAGATGCATATAACCATACCAGACTACTATGTAAGTCGGATTATCAAGAGCTAGCTAATCCATAAGCAGACATAGGTCTGTACAAAAGAAGGTCGCTAATGTGACAGACATATCGCCACGCTAGGAGTTACCCAAGGCCAAGCAGGTTGGGCACAAACCACCTGTTATGGGGCTTACCTCACAGTTTTCGAATAATTGAGAATTCCAGGGATTCAAGCTCATCAACCCTTCTTTTCTTTTCAATGGGTAGGGAGAGGGATTTTATTGCTTTTGCTTTTGCTTTCTTTTGCTTTCTTTTCTTTTCTTTTGTATTTTTGCTTGATTTTTGAGATAATGCTTGGAACATTGTTGTAATGATATAAAATAACATTTTTCTTTTTCTCTTTTTCTTGAACTTTGCTTTTCTTCCTATGCTAGGGATACTTGCTCGGATTAGTCTGTAGAGCAAGGGATTTTTATTCTGGGTAGGGGTGAGCTTGTCCTTTTGCCAATTCTCAAAGATTCTAGACCATGTGCATGATAGGATAGCAGGGGAAACTTTTCGCTCAAGAAACCACTTCTACTATGTAGCATAGCATGGACATTACAAATATAATCATTTTATTGTGAAAGGATGTGCTTGGTTTAAGTAAATAACAAGATCAATTCTCTCGTGCTCAAACTTTATTTAATTGAATTTTGTGGACTTTTGATATAAGAGAGATTAGTAATCATGCCGGATAAAAATCAAGATATTTATTTTTGTGTTTGTGAAAGTGAGGGATTCCAAATAAATGCTAATTTATCCAAAATAATTTGAAATATATAACTGCAACATTTGTAAGAAGAAATATATACAAATATTTTTGAGAAGTTTGAGAATGTTGACTCTCTCTTTCTTCTTTATTTTGTTTTGGTTTCGAAAGAGTCAAGAATATTGCTATTTTTATTTTTATTATTTTTGTTTGTTTTTGAAAGAATTAACAAGTGCCATAAATAAATACAACAAATAGTTTTGAATATTTTGATGATTATGAATGTTTTTGGTATTTTTGAATTTATAAATTGAAAGAAATACAAGATAGTGATTTTGAAATATTTTAAACAAATATATACAAGGATGAAATGACCAAATTTTATGCGTAATATTGTCTAAGATGCATAATATTCATAGGTTCTTTAAGTTCTTTACCATCTAAGGTAGCTAATTTGTATGCTCCCGATTCAAATTTAGCAGTGATAATGTATGGTCCAAGCCAGTTGGGCTCAAATTTACCTTTAAGGTCTTTAGTTGCATTAGTATTTTTTTTATTTTCTTTTAAAACAAGGTCGCCGATCTCAAAGGATCGATGACGAACTTTTTTAGCATATGATCTTTTAAGCTTGTTTTGGTAGGCACGGAGATGCTCCAAAGCATTGATGCATTTTTCATCTAGGAGTTCCAGCTGATTGAGTCTCGCCAACTCGATATTCATCTCCTACTTCGGTATCTTGAAGTAGTAGAGCCAAAGAAGGAACTTCTAATTCAAAGGGAAAAATGGCTTCAGCACCATAAACCAAAACAAAAGGTGAAGTTCCAAGTGGGGGTTCGAACACTAGTTCGATAGGCCCACAAGGCTGGATATAATTGAATGTGCCAATCACGGCCAGATTTATTGACCAATATTTTGAGAATTTTGATTAAGGTTTTGTTAGATGCTTCTGCTTGACCATTACCCTGAGGATAATAGGGAGTGGACCAGCGATGTTGAATCTTATATTTTTGGCATAATTTCTTAACATCTTTATTTTTGAAACAAGTTCCATTGTCCGAGATGAGATTTGCAGGAATTCCGAACCTACAAATGATTTGATTAAAAATAAATTTAGAGACTTGTGTGCCAGTGCAGGAAGCTAAAGGCATAGCTTCAACCCACTTCGTGAAATACTCGATGGCGGTTATGATGAATTTGTGTCCATCAGATGACACAGGATTAATTTTGCCAATAATGTCTAAGCCCCATTTTGAAAAGGGCCAAGGAGATGAAATAGCCTGTAGCTCTTGTGCAGGGGCATGGACAAGGTCAGCATGTTTCTGGCACTTGTCGCAATGGCGCACATAATCATGTGCATCATTCTCCATGGTAGGCCAAAAGTATCCTATCCTAAGGAGCTTTTTAGCAATCACACTACCACTGAAGTGTCCTCCACAAGATCCATCGTGGGCTTCACTCAAGGCTGATTTGGATTCTTCTAGATTCAAACATCTCAATAGGATACCTTCAAAAGATCTCCTATATAAAGTATTGCCAATTATTACAAATCGACTTGCTCGTCTACGTAATAACCGACGCTGGTTTCTATTAGAATTGGCAGGGAAAGTCCCATTTTGAAGAAAATCAAATATATCTGTATACCAAGGTTCAGGAGTAGTTTCATTGATTAGAAACACATCCAAAGGTTCTAAGCATGACTTATTTGAAGCGGGTTCCTGGAGTCGACGAATAATGATGGTGGCATATTCGTCATCTAACTCCAAGGGCAGAAGAGATGCAACTGCGGCCATAGCATCAGCTGCACGGTTGCTAGTTCATGGAATAGCTTCCAAAGTAACTTTATCAAACAAGGATAATAATTGCAAAACATATGCTTTATATGGGCGCAATTTATCATCTCTGGTCTGATAAACTTCATTAATTTGATTTATGACAAGTTGAGAATCACCAAAAACTAATAGATGTTTAATTTTTAGCGCCAAGGCAGCTCGTAATCCAAGGATTAGAGCTTCATATTCAGCAGTATTATTGGTGCAAGCAAATGTTAATTTAAAGGATAAAGGTATAATGTGCTTTTGTGGGGATATTAAAATAATACCCGCACCAGCCCCACTCATGCATCGGGCTCCATCAAAGTATAAGGACCATTGTTCAACATGGTCTGCCTCTAATTGAAGGCATTCATCAGGAAACTCAATGATGAGGGGATGGGTAGACTCTAAGGGTGCAGCAGCTAATTGATTAGCTATGATTTGACCCTTAACAGACTTTTGTCCTATGAACGTGAGGTCAAACTCGCTTAGAGCAAGAACCCACTTGGTTGTGCGACCCGATAAATAAGGTCGACTCATGAGATACCTCAAGGGATCATATTTAGCAATGACATAGGTTTTCTCGACTAAGCATATAATGGCATAATTTTTGCGTAGCAAACATGACTGCTAGACATAGTTTTTCTAATGCTGTGTAGCGGGTTTCATAACTGATGAAGGTTCGGCTAATATAATAATTAGCACGTTCTCTCTTCTCATCATCAAGTTGAGCTAACATAGCTCCTAAGGCAGAATCTGAAGCTAAAATATACAGGAGAAATGGGCGATCAGGTCTAGGTGGTGAAAGCACAGGTGGGTTAAGGAGGTATTGTTTGAGAAGTTCAAAAGCTTCCTTACATTCGTCATCCCAATTAAAAGGGACATCCTTCTTAAGGAGCTTAAGAAAGGGACCGGTTTTGTCCGCCAACTTATCGATGAAGCGACGGATAGCTTGAAGCTTACCTTGTAAACTTCGTAATTCAGATATATTGGTAGGTGCGGGCATATCAGTGATAGCCGCAATCTTAAGAGGGTCAATTTTGATACCACGTAAAGAAACTATAACCCCTAATAGTTTATCGGACTTAACTCCAAATATGCATTTGGCTGGATTTAATCGAATAAGATATTCTCTTAACCGATTAAAAACTTTTCTCAAATCATCTAAATGGTTATCTTCATTAATAGAGCGAGCTATAATATCATCTACATAATCATGTAGGATATCATGCATCATATCATGAAAAATATAAGTCATAGCTCGTTGATAGGTTGCACCTGCGTTCTTTAAGCCGAATGGCATCACTTTCCAACAAAAGGTACCCCAGGGGGTAATAAAGGTTATTTTAGCCTGATCTTCAGGAGCTATCCTGATCTGATTATAACCGGAGAATCCATCCATTAAGGACATCATCCCACTCCCGGCAAGTAAAATCAATGATTTGGTCCATGTTTGGAAGAGGAAAATCATCTTTAGGGCATGCAACGTTAATATCTCTAAAATCTGTGCAAACCCTAACTTTGGTAGCTTCTTTCTTGGTGACTGGAACTACATTTGAGATCCATTCAACATAATCAATAGCTTGTATAAAAACAACATTCAGGAGTTTTTCTAACTCCCCTTTGACTAGTAAGGCCACTTTGGGATGCATTTTTCTAAGTTTCTGTTTAACAGGTTTAGCATCCGGATGGACTACTAGATGATGCATGACTACGGAAGGGTCTAGACCTGGCATATCTTCATATGTCCAAGCGAAGACATCTTCATATTCTTTAAGGAATGCAATGTATTGCTCTTGTTTTTCTTGACTTAATTCTGATCCAATATTGATTATGTGAGGACTATCCTCAGTTCCAATGTTAATTTTAATGACGTTTTCTACTTCCATGTGTAGATCTCTTTCAAAATTAGGTGGGGCGGGTGAAACGCCCAATTCTTGTAATTCTTTTAAGGTTAACTTGGATAATTCATCTTGAGGAGTCGTGGCCTCAAGTTGGGCTATAGTAGGTATAGAACCATCAAAATAAAAACCATTGTGTAACATCTCTTCAATGGAGACATCATGGAAAATATCTCCTTCCAACTCATCATCGGATTCAACAATCATTTCAGGGTAAGCTATGGATAGCATGTTACATGTAAATGGCTGATTTTTTAGAGGCAAATCATCATGCCTATCCAAATAATCTTGATAACATATGAGTTGATCATCATCTTCAAAAGGAAAGGGTTGACCCTTACTAGGAAATAAGCCCACACCACAGTGGGTAGGCCACGGTTCTACCTCGAAAGGTTCTTTCATACCATTTTGGAAAGGTCCCAAGCCTTTCCCTTTATATCCCATTTTAAGCATTATAGGTTTAGCTTTAATATACTCATTAGTAAAATAACATCGAGCATATCCATCATGATGAGTTTTGATATTCCGAGGTATTCTTCCCTAGTCATATCCTTTATAAATGAAGGCACAACTCCCGACTTGGTAAGTACTTCCCATAGGTTGTGGGAGGCCCAAAGTACGAGGAGATGGCGGCAAGTTATTTAAGATAATGGAATTTTGCATAGAAGCATTTGTTTTTTCTGATATAAGAATTTGAGATAAATCAGGTAAGAGTTCATCAAAAAGAGCATAAGATGTAGAAGGATCATTCTCTATATCTTTAGATGTGGAAGGTATGATAGATGTAGATAATGTGGAGGTGTTAATAGATGGGTCTATAGGTTTTGAAATTATAGGGATGGAACATGAAGGATTGGTTATGGATTGAAGGTCTTTTTGAGGTTCTAGAGTGGTTTGTTTAGAAGATTGTTGATCTATATATGAGGATGAAATTAATGGAGGAGAAATAGATGAAGTTATGGGTGTGTGTTTCACAGTTTTAGATGAAAAATAAGAATTAGGATGTGTGGATGACAGAGCAGGGCAAAATTGAACTCCAACAGGTTCTGCCAAGGCACACATATCAAAGGGTCTAGGATCACCATGGATAGTGACCAATTGATTTTTAAATTCGAATTTAACACATTGGTGTAAAGTTGATGGGACAGCCCGCATTGCATTGATCCAAGGATGACCCAAGAGTATATTGTACGATGCGGGGCAATGTACAATAAACACGGTCGTATCTAAGGTTCTAGGACCAACTTGCAATGGGATGGTAATAACTCCACACGTTTCTTGTGTTTCGTCATTGAAAGCTTTTATGATCATGTCAGTTTTCTTCATTTCATCACTTCTAAACCCAAATCGTTGGTAGAAATCAAAAGTGCAAATATTTAGAGATGAACCATTATCAATCAAAACTCTTTTAACGAGCTACATCTCCAATTAGGGCAGTAATGTATAAGGGGTTATCCTTATGTAAACTATGTTGTGGTATATCTTTATCCCGAAAGTCAATACAATCGACTTCCCTAGTGATGATAGTATTGGCCATGGCTTCAGGTTGAATGTTTTGTGGTACCATCATTTGGCTTAATGTAAGCATTAATTCATCTCTATGGGTAGGAGAAGATCTTAATAAATCCAAGAGAGAAATTCTGGCTGTAGTATTGGATAATTGCTCATTAATATTGTAAGGGGGTTTAGGTTGAACATTGGAAGCATGATTCCCTTTATTGGGATTTTTCAAAACAAATGGAGCTGATCCATCATTCTGGTTTGGTTCTTGTTGAGAATTTTGAGCCTGTTGTCTGGTAACGACTCCGATGGTACCTACAATGTTGTATTGAGGACGTTGAATAAGTCTTGGTCTAGCATTTATAGCTTGTTCATTAGAAAGGAATTGATCAGAAGAGGGTCGAGTAGTAACTCTTCTAGGAAATGGTTCTTCTGGAATCATAGCATCTGTAATAGGTTGAATAGGATCTGATTCATTTTCAGAACTATTCGATTGGTTTGAAGTGATTTCCATGTCACTTTCAGTATCTGATTCTATATCACTAGGATCTGGAGTTTGAGTATTATGTAGGGGCCTGGTTGTGACCATGGATAAAGTTGTGTCAAATTTTTGTAAATCATGATTAGGTAAATGTCCGCTAATAGTTCCTACATATCGGGTAGGAGGAGGAACATTATGATGCTCAATTTGATTGGCCACCTCTTTACCATGTCTTGGTAAAGGATGTTGAAATATGTCTAATGATTGATTAGCATTTTGATTTTGATTTTGGGGAATGTTCTTTTGAGCATTATTAGGAGCATTTTGTTTAGGTTGGAAGGCTTGCACCTCCATTTCATTATTATCAATCAGATCTTGTATTTTATGTTTCAACCTTTTACAAGCGTTGGTAGAGTGTCCAGGCCCTCTATGGAAATCACAAGTGTAAGTCGACTCTGTATCCGGGTATGGTTGGATCAGGTTCCTGGATAGCTGGTAATTGAATCAAACCTCTTTCGAGTAATTGAGGTAAAATAGTTGATAATGGTTGATTCAATCTAGTAAATTCTCGAGGAGGTTTATCAGGAGGTTTCAATATAAATTTTTCTGTTGTCTTCGTTGCATTGATATTAGCAACATTTCTGCTATCAGTGACTCCGTCACCTACGACTTGTTTGTTTTTATATTGATTTCTGGATGTTTTCTCATCATCTTTCTTCCTAAGTTGGCCTCTCCTAATGAGGGCATCTTCTACTCTTCGAGCTAAATCTATACCTTGATCGAAGGTAGTTAAAGTAGCAGTTGATAACTCATAAGATATTTGTTCTTGCAAATTATTAATAAAAATGTCCAACATTTCCCTATAAGGTAGCACAAAGTGCAGTTTTCCTGTCAACTGCCTCCATCTAGCTAAGAAATCAGCAAAACATTCATCTTTGTCTTGTTTTAAGTTGTATAAATCTTTAATGGTGACATGCCTCTCGATGTAGGCACTAAATTGATGGACAAAAGATTCAGCTGTTTCTTCAAAGTTTCTCAAAGAATGAGTGGGCAATTGATAGTACCACTCTAATGCCATTCCACCTAAACTTTTCGGGAACATTTTTAGTAATAGCAAGTCATCATGTGATATATCATGACATGCTATCCTAAACATGCGAAGATGCTCTATGGGATCTTCGGTTCCTTTATATATAGGCAGGACCGGCATGGGAAAATGCTTAGGGTACGGTTGTGCTACAACTATGGGATCCAAAGGTTGACTACACATCTCTCGATAATTGTACGAGGGATGGTAGGGATCTATCTGGTCCATGCGGGAAGCTAACTGCTTCACCATGGCTTCCAGATTACTGGTTTGCCCACCATATTGGTTCGGTAGGGCATTAATATGGGATTTGTGAGCATATGATGGAGGGACATGAATATTAGATGCTATATTGCTATTGTGTAATCTGTTGGTAGGAAGGGTGTTATGAAGAAGTTTTGAAGTTATATTATGTTGTATTCCGATTGTTGGAAATTGGTGTTTGGCTTCATTTTAGGTTTTTGTTGATTTGAAGCATATTGATCAATAGTTTGGCGAAGTAAAGCAGTGAAGGAAAGTTTCTTTTGTGTGGGAATGATTTTAGGCTCAATAACAGGTTCTTTAGGAGGTTGGGTAACCTAGTTGTTTTTGCATGTTCTGAATCATAGTGACCATATCTCTATTGGATGGTCCAGCCTTATCACTTTCTTGATCAACAAAGGACAAGGGATTAGTGTGTATATTAAACACATCTTCCATGGCTGCTTGAGTGTCACTAATTTGTCCTTTATCAATACGAACTGCCATATTAAGAGCGCCAATGTTATTATTGAAAAATTTCCAGAAATGATCTAAGTTATCAAAAGCAATAGTTCCATCTGGAGTTATTCTAGGGGATGAGGATCCATCCTCTTTAACATTTTCTTCTTGTTCATCTACAACAAGCTCATCGTCTTGCTGGTCTAGAGTTTCTTCTTCCGAGATTGGATCCTCAGGAAGGACATTTGGGTTTCTTGTTTTGTCTCCTAACCAATCTTCTTCTTCTCCTTCAGTTTGTTTACCATTCCTAAGTTTAGGCATTGTGCTTAACTTAGATTTCAGCAAATATATATATATATATATATATATATATATATATATATATATATGCAACCAGCTTAAGAGGTATATATTAATTATATACCTACTACAATATTTAAAATGAAATGTTTTGGTTTTTGTTATGTTTTTTAGTTTTTCTTGTTTTTTTGGTTTTAATAACAATATTATAAAGATAACAAACAACACACAAAACGCAAGAAATAATAATAATGAAAGCAATGATCTAGTTTTCTATAAACAATTTATAAATATCATTAATGGGCTCAAGTTCTTCAGGAGTCATGAAGTGTTCTTCTTCAAATTGAAAATTTTCTTTCAAGAATTTAATGAAAAGTGCTATAGTGATATTATCTGTCTCAGATTCTGGTTGATAGAAGTAAAGCTCGTGGCAATACTCTCGATATAACACAGCTCTAGGAACTCTCTTCCATATTTCCCTATCCGTAAGAACGACCTCTTGGTCTTCTACATGACCTAGGAACTGGTGTATAGTGGCTGCGTTCTCGAGGTATTCCTCGAAGGTGAACAATTCTGAAGACACAAGAGCTCTCCTATAAGCTAACCATCTATGGCAGGCTCTCTGAAGTTCATGATAAAAAATGAGTTGATGAGGATCCAGGATTCTATCTAGGACAAGCCTTTTGATTTGTTTAAGTTTTGTTGACCTAGATGAAATGACACCTAGTCTTCTATCAAGTTCGTCCCACAAAAGTTGATTTCTATCTGTTTCAGGCACACTAAGCACATAATTGATTTCTATGGCTGCTAATTGGTTTTCAACATTTATAGTAACTGCTAGTCTTTTCTTAGGAGCTACCATCTAAACATGATATGCAACTTATTAGTTTTAAATGATTTGAAATGCATCTATATATTTTTTTGTTTTTGTTTTCAAAAGGTTTTAAATGCATTCACGTCGGGTTCACCAAAATGTATCGCTCCAAATTTTTCACACCCTTACCTTCAGGCTATAGGATCCATGCCCGAAAGGGGGATGTGAAAAGGATGGCACGGTACCTCGGACTGAGAGGCCTTGCGAAGGTCCCGCCTCTCGGGGGAGGTGTATTATGGTGATTTTTTGACGGATGGTGGGTTCACCAGGAAACGTTTGAATGGCAGTTTCCACGCCTAGGTTGGGAATGTGTTTAATGTGTTCAGTTTTATCTTTAAACATTCGAGTCCTAGGTTTGGCCAAATGAATCTAAGTTGTTCTATTATGAAAATGCAGACTAAATGAAATACAACAAACAAATATGAACAGAAACAGAGAGAAAAAGCTAAATTAAAGAGCCATACCTGATCCGGATGTCTGATGGAGGTTCTGATTCTTGAAGCAGACAAGATCGTCTAGAATTTGACGAGATCATCTCCGACCTGCAGGATCGTCTGAGATCTGACGAATTCGTCAGACGAATTCGTCAGAGACCTGCAAACAGAGAAATAGACACAAAATACAAAAAATGCAGCAATGCTAATAGAGGATAATGATGTAAAATGACAATAAGGATGTTAACAGATAATCCCAAATAGAAATGCAAGTAAGTTGCAACACTTTAATAGCTAATCATGACCTTATTATGCAATTAAACTACATGGGTGAACTCCAAGATGCAAAATAACAAAAAATAATAAATAAACTAACTAGATGCAGAATAAAATAGCAGATGAAAAGAATGAAGAAATGCAAACTCTGGGCACTGATTGCCCCCAATGATGATTGCAGTCGAAATCATCTCTGATTGTGTACAAGATCGTCTCCGATTGAACAGGATCATCTCACGACGATGTAAGCTTGCTCCGACTAAAAAATGACAAGGTTCTTGCAAGAAAATTGGATAGACAAATGTAGATGGTAATACAGATGATTCTAATGCATGTGAAGGTCGAGTTACAGGAAATTTCAGCCAGGGGGATGCCAAGGGGAGGTCCTAAGTTTAAATAGGCTTAGGAGGGAGGTTAGGAGGTTGGAGATCATCCCAATTTGGGAGATCTCCAATGGGGAGGGTCTCTAACGGTGCAAACACGCTTCTGCCCGGATTAGAGACGTCGTTGGAACAGAGGCTAATTGTGAAAAATTAGTTTTGGGACAAGATCGTCTGGACGTCCTAGCCCAGACGAAATCGTCCGATCTGAGGCGATATCGTCTGATCGGCGACGATATCGTCAAACGGTCAAAACAAACTCTAAAAATGGCATGAGAAATGAGGAAACGGGTTAAGCGACGGTTTGGGAGCGGTTTTGGGGGTTAAAATTTGAATTTGAATATTTACTAGAGTAATTGTAATTATTAAAGTTTTACTGCGCCAATTTTAGGGTGCTACATGAAGAAACCCCTTTGGAAATATGCCACACTCAACACACTTTGAAACAAAACAACCTTCACTTTGAAACCCTTTACAAAAACATAAATATCTCTGTATGTACACCTTATTTCTCCTAATAAAAATAATAAAATATCCTTCGAAATAAGCTTTCCAACGATATATAACATGATATACTTTTATAAAAGGAAAAACCAGAAATATCTCCTTTTCTAAAAGTGCATTATAACTCTCAAATTACCTTTTGATTAAATAAAAATATTTAAATAAAACATTTTCCTCAACCACACTTTATTCCTCTAACATTATGCAATAATAAAAAATATTTTAATAAAAATATTTACTTGCCTCTAGAGGGAATCAGACCCTCACCGTTGCCCACACAACACTTCAACTGCGTCGCAAAAGACCACATGAGCTACTCGCTCGCATAAGATGGAGAGCGAAGACTCTCCTCTTATTCTGTTGCCCTTTTGCTCATGTTAAAACATGGGCCAAAACTTTCCCCCTTTATTCCTTGCAATTCATAGTCGGTGGGATTTGAACTCATGCACATCCACCAACAAAAACCTTAACACTCCCAAGCTCACCGTTAGGCCACACTGTCACTTCGATGAAATTTGGCGCATTCATATATTTGTTCTCTTCGAAATCGTGCTTGGTGGTCTTAAAACAAAGAGGTTTTTGCATATTAATATGAAATCTCCCTTGTGAAAAAATAAATGTCGGTGCTTTTTAACTTTTAATAATCACCTTTAATAGCGCATGAAATTTATGATGTCGGCAATATTTTAATTTTAATTTTAAAATTTAAATAAAATATTTAAAATCAAATATCTCCATCATCGGGGCACCTTTTTTGATGAAACGAAAGCCCAACTTAAGTTTCAAGAAAAACCTAGTTCAAATATGCCATCTATGGTTTTAAATAAATTTTTTTATTTTACCTGCCTTGGTTCTCACAAAAATCCTGTATATATCCATGCTCTCCGAAATATGAATGCTTTGGTCATCAAAACTCAATGTTACCTTGTGACATTAATGTGACATCAATGAAAACATAAAACAATTCAAATTTTCAACACATGCTCCTGAATTTTCCCTTCATACTCATCCAACAAATACTGTAGGTGTGCCACTGCTGGCCCTAAACCTGCCTTTGGAACCCCTTGTGGTGTAGAAGAAGGAACAACAAACTGCATCCTAGTGCTACCACCCCCAATAGTGGCCTGCAGAGCCTGTATCTACATCATAAGCTACTCTATGGTGGCATCCTATTGTTGCACCTAGATCTTGGACACCTGAAGCTCGACCTCGACCTCATGCAATTGTGCTCTTAAAGGATAGTCTCTCTCCTTAGGGTCTAACTCCTCCTCCTTAGGAATATCGGGCTCCTCCACTACCACTTGCTCTGCTGGTTGACCCCATACCTCGGTCCTGGCTCAGAATCTATGCCCTATCAGATCCATGCCATCATCCTCGCCATCATTCGTCTGACCTAGGTTACCATCACCATGTCACATATGATCCCCCTGCCACTGAGTATATGCCTCTGTAACTCCCCCAACAACTCCAGGATCAATAGTTGGGGAATCCTCCTCATCTAAGAGCTTTGTAATTTGTCGTGAAGGTATATCTCTCTTTTTTGTGAGGTGCCTATATAAAAATGGCACTAGTGACACATATTGCTAAAACCCATACTAGAGAAGAACCTGAGAGTAGAAGAAGTGCTGTCAGATTATAACCTTAAGGCCAAAAATCCATCACTCACACCATGTCCTAGTAGTAAAGCTGACTGGATAATCCCAAGTAAGACACTCATGATACGAGTGCCACATGACATCTCCGACCAAAATTCTAGTGAAAGTATCAGTATAGTGAGACAACTCCCCTAAAAAAGTACGACTCTTGTGCTCCTTGCACTCTTGATCCCATATAGTGGCATAACACTATGTCTAAGTATCAATGGGTATGATATAGATCAGGAGACCTTTGGGGTGATCTATATTGATGTGCTCCCATCCCCAAACCTATAGAAACAAGCTGTAGGTAATGCTGACACGACCTCACTAGTAGATGTGGTATAACTCATCATAGCACTGAGCCAACAAAGATCTACCCCATGCATAGATAATAGGCTCCTCACTATCTATCAAATCCTGAACTATCACAAGGAGGTTCCATAGGAACCTCAAACCTGAGTTATACGAGATAAGAACATTGTTGATGATCATCAGCAATACTGCATGTAAAGACAATTCTCCCTATACTAGCAAATGATGGACACTCCTCTAGACTTGGTGTTCTTGAGAGCCTCCATAGAGTGTCCTTTAAACACCTAATTGAAAATAGCCACCTGATCATTAGTGGTTGAAGACACAATGGCCACTCCATAAAAAGGGATCCAAAAGATCCTATACACATCCTCTGGCGTAATGGTCATCTCACCAATCGAGATGTGGAAAGTATTAGTCTAAGGGTCCCAGCAATGGGCCAAAGCCATAAGGTAAGCCTGATCCACCATGATGTGAGGTAGCCTAATAATATACTACATCCCATGGGCTTTAAGCCAATCCCAGCCATTGCCAATCAAATGAGGAAGAAGGTCATTCATAAGCTTTGGGTCTCGATCTCGAGTAGTGAGAATCTAAAAAAAAAATGAAACATAACTACAATGCATCTAAGGCATAGGTCAAAATAAAACATAAAAAAACTGACACTCTCCTAAATCTGAGCAACGAGGGATAAATACACATAATAAAGCAAGAAGTGCAAAGGAGTAGTTCAAAATTAAAAAAAAAAGAGTAGATAATTATCTCAAAAAAATATAAAAAATGCAAAAATTTGGCTAAGGAATTTAGCCGCTGTCGCCCACAACAACCAAAATCTAGTCATTGGAGATAGCAGCGGCCAAGACCCAATGGTCAAATTTTTGATCATTGAGGTTCAAACCTAGATGTCCTTAGCGACAATGGCTAAATTTTAGCCACTCTGAGAAAGAGTGGCCAAGGGGCAACATGGCAAACCCGTGAACCCTCAGACCAAAAAATCAAAAAAATCAAAATTGCTACAAAATTACATAAAAATGGTCAAAAAGAAAGGGAAAATGCAAAGTTGGGAGCAAAGATTCTCACTCAAAAAATATCAAAGCTAAACCTATCTACGCTTTAAAACATCAATGGATGACAACTGGAAAACTCAGGAGCCCTAGGCCAAAGCTACTAAAGAGAATCAACAAAATAAAAAATGGGAACTAACCCACTAGAGCAAAAATTAAGCTAAACCTATCTATGGATAATGTTCATTACCAATAGGTTTAGTGAGGTTCATTTACCGATTACTTAGTGAGGTTTAGTTTTACCCAAACAAAGGAAAAGAGGGTTAAGTTTTAAAAGAAGAAAATACCCAAGAAGCTTTAGCTATTCTAGCAGCTGATGTCTCACCTCGCACAACCATATCCTCGATGCAATTGCACTCCCAAATTGCAACTGTTGTTGTCACACCAGAGATCTAAAAAGCAAATCTTCAATAGTAAAATGAGGGGTGAAACCCTAGAAAGTGCAAATTTTATATTTTCTAATTATGCCTTGGTCACTTCTAACATCATCAACCCAAACTTCATGGTCGCTCAAGTCGATAGCGGCCACAGGCATGGGCAGTGGCCGGATCCACAAATAAAAAAAATGATTCCCTCCATGGGTTATCACACATAAACATCAAATAAACACACTTTGATGATTCATGATCACCATAATGGTCAAAATAACAAAAAAATCACATAAAAGCACAATCTCAGATAGGCCTCGTATTCACTCACTTACTTTATCAACTCAGTGATTGCAGTGATTTGCTCTCCATGCATTTAGATGAGATGAGTAAGTAATAATAAGGCCACTTGAAAAAAAAACATTCTATTTTGGAATTACGATGTGCCACACTTCAATTTCAAAGAATACCAAGATGGTCAAACTGCTCCACATAAATGAAGGACTCATCCTAACTCCCTAATGACATCAAAAACACTAAGACAAGTGATGCAATATGGGCATAAATAGAATCACTCATCCTAACTCCCTAAGAAATATATTAATAGCTAGACCATTCCTTGGGATAAGGATGTATGGTTACCACAAATAATTGGGATCACCCTTGGATGGGGTTCTACCCATTAAAAAGAACAAATGCTATAAAGGAACCAAATTAGTCAAAATGGTCAAGCGACTCATCGCTTCATTCATCGCCCATTCCTCACCAATTCATTGTGTGAGGAGGTAGTTCAAATATTAAAAATAATCATAATCAAAATCAACAAAAGATCACTCGATCATAACAAAACTATGTTCATCCTATGAATAATTGCATACAATAATCCCATAATTTTCCTTGTTTGTTGGGAACATAAGTAGACATGACATTTTTAATTGTAGCTCTCCTATCGGTCAGAACTGTTGTAGCAACTGACGCTACCTGATTGATTTTGAGGAATGAATGTAATTTAACATGCCCAAGCCATTAAACTAAGTCCTTTGAACATTGAGGCAATGATTCAAAGGATGTGCACCATCTTGCATGATTGGGCCATCCAATCTTGATCAGACTACTGATCACCATACACCCTACAAATAGACCAATCTACTTTTTTGCTCAGCATTGTGTTTCCCACACAACGCATCACAAAAAGGGGTATCTATAGACACGTAAAACATGTCATGTTTAGGGAAACTACTCACATAGGCATATTCATAGGCAATATGACCATACCTTAGGCCTTCCAAGCATCAAAATTGGTTCTTGCCACTCATCTACGACATCCTAAGCCCATCCAAGCTTAGCCGCTCAAGACTAAAGTGGCTAGAACTTAGCCACTTAAGCTTAGAGTGACTAGATCTTAGCCACTGTAGACAACAATGACCTAATATTAGTCATTGCAAATGATAGGGGCTAAGCCATAAGATAGCATTTTACCGACAAACATGCCCAATCACAGGTAGAAGTGGCATTCTGCATGAAATAAAGTTGAGCAAGGATAAATTTACATTTCCCTTCATGGCCAGTCCATATGGGAGACTTGAGTCTACATTTAGAACTCAGTTAACTGGCCCCTAAACATAGAAAAGACAAAATATTCTCATGCTAACATCTAGTACACATGAGGAATTAAATCCTAGGGTTTGAACATAGACCTAGGGCTTCACACCTAATATAAGGAGCAAACCTTAGAGCACTAGCATAAACATTCTAGAGCTTCTTACACATTGGAGGGATTCTAGAGATTCTTGGACCTTCTTGAGACCTATTATGCACTTGAAAAGCTTTTATGCAGGTACGATTGAGGAGATCTTTGAGACTTTGAGAGCTTTCTTGTAAGTGAAGCTTTGTCAGATTGAAGAGTCCACTTGAGGGTTTACCACATAAATGATATTCAACACATCAATCAAAGCGACCACCATTTTAACATCGGATACAGGCTTTGACCCATAACTTTGAGGCAAAGAGGACAAGACCTATCTTAGCGACCACTGTCTTGGACAAGTGGCTCGTAGGCCTAGCTTAGGGTTTTAGACATTAGTTTCATTATTGAGTTTGGCACATCATCAACATAGCCTCATTTTATTCTTTCACATTCATAGCATTAGTTTAAGTTGCACTTGTTTTCATTTAATATATTCATTTCTAACAACCTCATACGGGGAGGCATTCTCGGACATCTAAGTGTGTTGTTTTTTCAATTCTTACAGGGCCACAGGTTCACCGAAAAAAATATACAACATATGAGAGCAAAAGGATCCCTCTAGGAAGTAGACCTGGAGAAGGAGGCATCTGTAAGCCCTCATACATTTCTTTGTGTGGAACCAAGATGCTTGTGGAAGCACACCACATATTTTTGCTAGGGGAAATCTTACCCATTTGTAACCGTATTGTATCGAAATGGGTATCCCTAAGAGGGACCGACACGTAACCGTATTCTAAATTCAAATAATAAATAGATCTATCTTTGTTGATTCTATTTTATATGCTTTGCATGGTATTTTATTTTATTTTTGGTTTTAATACATTGCAAGTAGTAGAGTAAGAGTGGTGCGTGCACCTCAGGGTCGCTACAGTTACCATACATGGTGACCCAACACCATTTGAAGAATATTTAATGGTTGAAATATCAAGTTCTATACATTCTCCATTGTCACAATTACCTCCTATCAATCACTTTTCTTTATCCATATATGATCATCCTTGTTTACCAAATAACACCCTTACATTTATTTCACATATGCTCCCTCCATATTATCAATACTTGGAAGATAATGATTAGAATGAAGAACCTTCTTATCCTTCTGACATTTTGTTTTGTAACATAATAAATTTTACACATATAAAACTCAAATATTTTGCTACATTATTCTACATTATAACAAATATTTTGTTATCACTACCTTTTATTCATCACCTTTTGTTCTTACCTTCACCACAACCAAATTATCCTTCAAAACCTCCTTTGATTTTGAAGCAACCTTATACATGCTATACTCAAATAACCTTGTATAATGTATATAGATCATCTTGTATATACCACCAATTCCATCATTAAAAGTAAAAAATCTCAACTAAAAAAAAATAAAAAAGTATCAAAAATATCAAAATTATTTCAAATTATTTTGCATTGTTATTAATTGTTGTATTTCAAATTTTTGAAGCTATATTTTCCTTTATTTCAGATTAATTCAAAAGTTATCTTGAACCATACACTTAATTTCACAAATTAATTATTTTGATTTTATCACTATGATTATAAATCTCTCTTGTATCGAAGATCACTATTTCACTAAATAATATTTTGAGTTTGGGAAATGATATTTCTACTTCTTGAACCAAGTACACTTTTACACATTAAAATGATTTGTTGCAAATTTGAAAAATGATACTACATAGTAGTCTTAGTCTCTTAAGTGAAAAGTTTCCCTTGCTATCCTATCATGCACATGGTCTAGAATTTTTGAGAATTGGAAAAAGGACAAGCTCACCCCTGCCCAAATAAAAATCCCTTGCTCCACATATAAGCTGAGCAAGTATCCCAAAAGAAAAATCAAGAAAATGAAAAGTCAAAAAAAAAAAAAAAAAAAAAAAAAGGAAAAATAAAAGCAATAAAATTCCCTTGTTCAAAACAAAATGAACAAAATCCCTACCCCTTAAAAGTGAAGAAAATAAGGGTGAATGAGATTGAATACCAGGAATTCTCAGTTATTCAAAAATCATGAGGTAAACCCCATAACAGGTGATTTGTGCCCAACTTGCTTGACATTGGGTAATTCATTTTTGCATGGCGACATGTCTGTCACATTAGCGACCTTCTTTTTTATAGACCTATGTCCGCTTGTGGATTAGCTAGATTTTGATGACTTGACTTACACAATAGTCTGGTACAATTTCATGCACAAAAATCATGGTTAATGAACCCTTTACTTGCACACGTATTGGTTCATTCAAGTTCGCTTGCATCACTACCTTACTCAAAATTGGTATATGAACATTACAAAGCACACACATTTGATCCTTGAGATATTTTGTATCATTGTGTCAAATCAAGATGGATAATGAACTCACTTATCACACACTAGTTTTTTGATAAATTTGTCTTAGAAATAAGTTAAAATATTTCTTTCAAATTTATCGGACAACGTTAGTTTATCATTACTTTCATATTAACACATTACATAGATATTTCAAAAATCTCAAAAATAAATTATTGCAAAAATAACATGTAGATCAAAATCACTTATCATACATAGCATTCATGACTTCACGATGATGGTATAATTCCTAGGAATTATTCTTCTCAATTTTCACACTAGGAATTCTATACCTAGCGCAAACCATATTTCTAATTTTTCATGCCCAAAATTAGTCCATATATTTTCATAAAAATTTCATAATCCTTTTGGAACATGTGACACAATGATTTATCTTACATTACTTTGTGTTTTAAAAAGAACAAATAATTTCATATCATCATGCATTTCATTTTGATTTTTGTGATGATGGTATAATTTCTAAGTAATTATTTCATATAATTTCACACTTAGGAATTCTATGCTTAGCGTAAATCATCCTTCAAATTTTTCATGGTTTACTCAATATATTTCACAAACATCACACATATTCCTATTACCACATAAGCCTTAATATTATTCTTATGCATACAACCATTCTCAACAATATCAAAAGCATTCCTCACAAACAGGATTAGCTTTGAGACTTAGCAAGCTTTGAACTCCACGAATAGTCTCATAACAACACAACATGCTTTGATATTTATTGCTATAATATATCAAACATCCTATCCCAAAACAACATCAAAAATTTCTTTCTCATAATAAAGCCTAAAGATTATTCTTAAGCACACAATATTTTGGTATTAGCAATACAGAAATCCCTCACAATAGGATGTGATTTTCGACCTAGTGAGCAGTGATATCCACAACGGTCACATCACAACACAACATCCTTCGAGGTTCATTGCTAATCCATAAATTCTATCATCACACAAAAAAACATCTTTTTTAAAACATGCTTCACAAAATCATTTTCCTTTTATGTTGAGCATGATAAAAATGTTCAAAAATCAAAGCATGATTACAAGAAATTATGTAACATAACCATCATAAGCAAATTTAATAAATCATCCAATAAATCACACAAAGTTACATAAAAAAAATATCAAATTCGAGTTTTCCACCAAACGTAAAATTTGGTGTAAAAACTTGAGGGGGCATCCTAGTCAGTAAATTAGTAATTATTTTTTTCTAAGACATCAATTTCACATAAACTATATATTCTAAACCATATACTCCATTTTTGCCCATGTCAAATAATAATCATTTCTACTCAAGTGTCTACACTTTTCTTTGAAGCATTTATTGTTCATAAATACGTCAAAGAGGGAGCAAAATGTAGACATGAAAAATTGACTCATTTTTCTTAGTTTTTATTCTAGAAAAGTAAGGTCATATTAAATATAATGTCTACCCTATAAAATCATCTCAATTCTTATCAAATTTTATACCTATGGATAGGTATCGAAAGGATCTTTCCAACGGTATATAATATGTCCAATTTTGACATTGTTTTCCATGTTTTTCATGCCAAAAAACCAAAACTTCTTGACCATTGGGAAAAATCACCCACCAATCAACAAAATCGCCCGACGATCGACAATATTTCCAGGCGATTTTGTCCCAAATTTTATTTTTACCAAATTTACTAAAATTTAAAATCTGGTTTAAAATGGCTTACCTATTTTGGATGTCATTTGGATCAGGGAGGTTGGTGAGTAGATTGAAGGTGGCAACATAGGAGGGATCAAAACCTCCTCCATGTTTAGCCTAAGCTCCCAACTTCCTCAAACGCCTCCTTGGCCTATTTAATCTAGGTACTTTTCCATTTTTCCTCCTGACTCCCTGGCTGGTTGGACTCTGATTGCCTGAGATTGCTTCTAAACTCCCTTGAGGACCCCTTGCTCCAAATTGTTACATAATTACACCTTCCAACATTCTTAGTTTTATCCTTTGTCATTGCATGTCTTAGTTATAATATCCCTAAATATCAACATAATCACCTGGTGATCGACAGAAGCGATAAGCAATTACGACAGAAGCGACAGGTGATTTCATCAAAGAGTAGGTGATCCTATCTTCAGATCAACTGGGGGAAAGGATTCAAATCACTGTTTTCATTTCTTTCCCAATTTTTTGCTTGTCTATGCATTACATCATGTCCATTTAATTTATTACTCAGATTTAGATATTGCATCTTGGTGTTCACCATCATTCCAATTAGTTGCATCATGAAATCATGATTAAAATTGTATAAATTCATGGCATAGTAGGTTGAATTGTTACTGTATTGTTCTCATGTTATCTCATATCCATTTTCATATAGAAATTAAAACTAATCTATGAATTGGAGTACGAGAAACTATCATAATTTGCAAGAAACCTTATTTTCTATCCCCTGTTTTCTATCAATTTTCTTGTTCTAGATTGCAACATAATCACCTACAATTATACCAAATAGGAAGCAATTCTATCTAAAACAAAGGCGATTCTGTCTGAAACAGATATGACTATGTCTAGAACAGAGAGGATTCTGATTGAAATAGAGGTGATTATGTCTTAAAAAGAGATGATTCGAACTGAAACAAAGGCGATCCTATCCTGCTACAAGCCTCAAAATATTCATCAAAAATCCATGTCAAGTAAGGTTTATAATTTCTTTTAGCCATAGTTTTAGGCATTACATTTCTATTATGTGTCCATTGTTTACTATCTTCATTGAATCAAAATTGCATATAGATAGTTATAGTCGCATAAAGGCCAAAACCTAAGTGTATGTATGATTTGAACTAAAAGGAATTCATCTAAAACAAATCCTAAAACCTAGGCTCGGAAGCAGCCATAAATGCTTCCTGGTGAACCCAAAAACCAATTCGTCAAAAAATCACCACAAGAAGGCATGATCAAGTGCCTCTCTTTCGAGGTGTAGATCTATTATTTTCCCATTCCCATTTGAGGTGTGGATCCATCAGTCTAGAGGAAAGTAACATGAAAATTTTAGGCCTACACTATTTGAATGATCAAATGAATGAATACAACCTCCCATTGTGAGAAGAATCTAGCCTAGAACCACTCCTCGACGTGGACCCCTCCATGGTTGATGTGGTCCTGGGCCTCAGTGCTCTGTCTACAAAATATGGAATCAAACACGACCTTCCTCACTATGGTAGGAGAAGTGATGGCCTCATCATCAATAGACAAGTGGAGGATCTCATAGACGTCCTCTAGAGTAACAGTCATTTCACCAATCGGTAGGTGAAATGTGTTGGTCCGTGCATCCCAGTGATGGGCCAAGGCAGTCATATAAGACTGGTCAATGAATATGGTGGGGAGGTCCAAGACATAACAAAACCCTATAGAAGAAAACCGATCCCACTCCTTGTCAGTGAGAGTGCAGAGAAGGTTTCAAAGGAGATCAGTCTCCCTCACTTTGTTAGTCAAAGCATAGATAATAGTAATAAAATAAACAAGAAAAACAATGAAAAATAATTCTAAAATGACAAACAAATAAAAAAAGAGAAAAAAAACTTCAAAATAGCATTAAAATGGCACAATTTACCCCATAAATTTCAAAACATTAAAAAACTTGAAAAATTATCTAAAAAATGTGCATCGTAGGTTCGATAAGTGGTCGGTGCAATAGTTAAAAATATGACCATTGGGATTTAAATCCCGCCGTGGCTGATAGCTGTGGTCCCCAATTTTCCAATTGGTAACTATGTCTGCCACCCGCGGATAGGGAATATGACCATTTTAGGGTCTTTTACCTCCCAAATAAACCCAAAAATAAAAAAATAAATTTAACCCACCCTCTAAGCTAACCTATGCTAAACCTAGCTATGGTGAGGTTCATTATCGTAGTTTAATATGGTTTATTTAACCCATTACTTAGTGTGGTTAATTTTAAAATGAGAAATTAGCAAGTTTGGTTGGTTTACATGTTACTTGGAGGCATCAGTTCCTCCACTGGTCAAAGCCTCAAGTTTGTCGGCCATCGATGTAGATAACAGGAACTGGGTAGAGTTTTTGGCAGTGTCGCAAATCAAATTTTACCTTATTACCTCACAGATTTCTCAATTTCACTATTAACAATAGGCAAAAATGAAAATATTTCAAAGGGTGAACCTATATATACCTTCTCTAATATTTTTTGGCCCATAGCTAGCACCCGCAGTCCTCAAATTAGGGTTTTGCACCTACGAGTCCCATATACAGTAAAGGACTTTGCTCACGTCTAACAGGTGTGGTTAGAAAACTGCATTAAATGCTCCAAAATCCCTCCATGGAGAGCCTTCAAATGGCAAATCAAAAATACCAACCAAACCAAAATTTCAAAAAAATTCAAAATAACAAAAAAATAAAATAATCAAAAGCCAAATGCACCTCGTACTTAGTAATTTACCCTACACACTTGGTGGTTGTAGCGACTTGTGATCCATGCAATCTAGTAAGATGAGTAAATTACCATAAGAACATTTGGGGTAAATTTATCATCGTCAAATTATTATGTCTCATTTCAATTCCTAAGAAGGCCCAGGTGGCCAGACTGCTCCAAGGGAAGAGATATTCATCGCAATTCCCCTATGACATTTTCAACAATCATCAACATTATGATTCAGCACATGCATAATTGATATTGCTATCATTTCAATTCCCTAAGAAGGCCTTTGTGGCTCGACCACTCCATGGGATAGGAATATGCAATTAAAATTAATGTTGCAATCATAGCTGATTAGGTTTTTCCAAATTTTCAAATGCTAAATCTAAATTTATCTAAAATCATCCATAGTGGTCAAGCGACCTCATCGCTTCATTCATCGTCATTACCCTCATTGACTCGTCACTTGAGGGGGTAGTCATAATATCAAATCATAATCAATGTTAATAGAAGATCCCTTGATCATAGATCCCTAGATCTTGTCAAATTGCGTTCATCTTATGAATCATTGCCAACAACTATCATAAGCTTACCCTCTGCTAGGGAAAATAACATGTATGATAGTTTGTTTGTAGCTCTCCTCCTTTTGGTTGTATGGGAAACTCTTATTGTAGCACCAAAGCTACTTGAATTTCTGATGACAAGTGCAAACCCTTCAAATTTAAGCCTTCCATCCAATTGGAAGCAATGATTCTAGGATGTGTGTTCTCTTTGTAGGACTTGGGCATCTAATTTTGATCAGACCAATGATCATCATCCAACCTATGACATTGTTTTAGGAGGTCTATTTTTATTTAGCATTGTTTTATATCACAACACATCTCGAAAGGGGCATCTGTAGACACCTAAAACATGTCATGCCGAAGTGACTACTCATATGGTACATGCTAGAAGACCATATGGAGGACCTATGGACAAATCCACCGTATAGTAATGGTTTTTACCACTCATTTGGGCATCTTTACCTAGTCAGTGCTAGCTGCTGCTAATACCTACAATTAGCAGAGCTGATCTCACCTGTCACCCATGGTCAAGCCTTAGAATAAATTGGCCTTCATCTGACCCAAAATCGATTGAAATGACCAATTGGTTGTGAATTGTAGCATTTTGAACAAGGAAGGTTCTAGATCCTTCCGTCCAACAAGCTAAACCGACCAATATTGATCTTGGCTTCATGAGGAAGCCACCCCTAGCCCTTGGAAAATCCTATAAGTACCCCCTCTAAATTGGGGAAAAGAGAGAAGAATTTATCAATTGAGTAGTGAAGCCCTATTGAATTGCATACCCATTTACATGCATTGAGAGGGACACTTTTGCTACCCAATTGGAGATCAAATTGCTATGGAGGTCCTAGGATCATAGGAGTACCAAGAAATATCAATTCATGCAATATGTGCACCATTAGATCAATTCAACCACAAAACCTATTAGAGGACACAAAGGCAACTCTTGACCATCAATTTGGCAAGGTGGATCAGAGATTTAAGCCTTGATTTATAAGGCAAGTTTACTCAAAGGTCCGTCGTAACTATCAGCCATGGTGAATAGTGCTAGCTGCTCATCAGACCCGCGATGAGAAAATGAGGACATATCCCCTTGTTTGCCTTTTTGCATGTTAGTTTTCTAAGTTAGATTAGACTTATTATTGGTTTGATTAGCATTTTGGAGACTTTGACTGATAGATTTAGGGTTTTGATGCATGTTGTTTCCATTGTAGTGATTAGGATATTAATTGCTAGTTTTCATGTCTTTATGCTTTATTTTACATAATTAGGCCATTAGATAGGTAGTTGCATCTTCTATTTACATGATTCAAGAAATATTCATAAGCTTTCCATAGATTTGACATGTTTTATGCAATTTATTAATTATATGCATGCTATGGCATCTTTTCGTATAAGCTCCTCAAAAGGCCTCATCAAGAGAGGCTACCTTTGCTTTTAAATTAATTTTGTTGTTTCTTGACCGTAGGGAATATGTATCAAAGGATACAAAGCTTTCAATTCCCTCTGATCGTGGAGAAGAGGGCCATATCCACTCTAGAGCATTTCATGTCATCCTGAAAGACATTTGAAATTGCATCTACCCTTGAGAGGGATTTAACACCATTGTAATTGATGTATCAATTTGATATCCCTAAGAGGGAAAATCTATAATTTGGCTCCATTGAAATCAATAAAGGATTCTTTTTATTCATTTCATTTTCTTGTTGTCAATTTATGCATGCCTATTTGTGTATTTTCCATCAATTGCAATATATAGATTAGATGCGAGCCTTTTTGGATAGTATAGTAAGTAGGATTGAGCAGGTTAGTGTGAAAATTTGAGCAGGTTTTATGAGTATATTTGAGTAGGTTTTGTGAGAAGATTTGATCATAGTAGTGAGTAGGCTTTGGAGTGAACTATAGTAAATGGGATTGGAGTCTCCTATGGATAGAAGTCCATGAACCAAAGTAGATGGGATTGAGGTCTCTTGTGGATATAAGTCCATTAAAAAGAGCAAAGGGGATTGAGGTTTCCTATGGATAGAATTCCATGAACTAGATCAAATGGGATTGAGGTCTCCTATGGATATAAGTCCATAAACTAGAGTAGATGGGATTGAGGTCTCTTGTGGATAGAGGTCCATGAACCAAAGAAAAGTGGATTAAGGTATCCTATGGATAGTAGTACACAAACAAGAGCAGAGGGGATTAGGATCTCCTATGGATAGAGGTCAATGAACTAGAGTAGAGGGGATTGAGGTCTCTTGTGGATAAAGGCCCATGAACCAAAGCATAGGGGATCGGGATCTCCTGTGGATAGAGGTCCACAAACTAGAGCAAAGGGAACAAGTGTATCTTATGGATAGGTATCCACAAACATTGTAATAGGGAATGAGTTCCCAAGAATTTTGTTGAGAAATTTATAAGAAATATTTGTCCATGGATGTAGCTCACATTGGGTGAACCACATTAAATCTGTGTCTCTTATGTGTGTGATTATTTATGCATTGTTTCATTATTGCAATTTATAATATTGGATGATATTTCTTTAGAAATAAAATTAAAAGTTTGATCTTATACTATTCATGCCTCTCTCAATATAAGGTCATGTTCTTCAAAACTTGCGCATAAAAGTGCTCAACACCGCTCACAAAACCTGCTCATAAAAGTGCTCAACATTGCTCCACAACCTACTCACAAATGTACTCAACAATCTGATCCAAAATATGATTACAAACACTGCTCATATACTTCCAAATATTGCATGCATATAATTCTCATCTATTCCCAAATATTGCATAATGATGTTATCACGTTCTTCACCTATTCTTCAATGTGTTTTCCTTAACTAAATCAATTCATACATATTCTACCCAAAATTATTTTATCTTCATGAACATATAGATAATTATATGCACTAAAAAATGCCCAATATGTTCTTAACATTCATTAAGTCTCTTGCTTTCACATGTCTCACATTTGTTACATCAAAAGGTAGATTTAGTCTAGCACTTGATAACTTACCTGGTAATTGTTGATTTCGACCCTCACTTCAAAACCAAACATAATGCACAGATTTGTCCTTTTCATCTACTCCCAAAATCAATAATGAACAATGCACAATTTTTTTCTCAAATCTGATCTATAACCCTTGCACATTTACTCACAATTTTAATCAAAGAAAATGCATAAATTTTCTATAAATTCTAATCTATAATTCTTGCACATTTAGTTCCAGTTTCAAGTAAAAATAATGCACATCCAATAATTCCTTATACCTTCCACTATATGACAAAATATTTTCCTCAAATTGATTAAGCCATTTTGATAAAGGAATTAAATCACCGTACCTCTAAATCTGCCTCAATGATGATGATAAGATTTTTGCATGAGCCTTCCAAACCTGCCTTAACCAAAATGATTTTCATTTTATTTGTACCTTCAAAAAATTGTTAGCAATTCTCTTTTTCCTTTCTTGATTAAATATCAAATAATCCACTCAAAAACCCTTATCAAAAATATACACAATTAAGCTTAAGCATAACTCCTTATATATCCATTTTGAAACTCACAATATAAAGCTTTATTTAAAAATAAGAACCCTTATTTCTTATTTTGAAAAAATTAAATCACATTTATTATTTGCAAAAATTAATCATCATACTTTACCTTATAACTCCCTTTTATAATTTCCAAGATTAAATTGCAAAACTATACCTTATAGCTCCTCGTATATCAAATTTAATAAAATAAAAATAAAAATACCTCTCACTACCATCGATGGGATTTTATCCCTTAATATTGAGAATCCCAACACCCTAACACGGGCCCTTTAACCAGCTGTGCTATCGTAGTGCATGGAACCTCAAGGCACAAAACTGATTTTATTACCTTTGTAGCTTTGTCTTTAGCGAAATGTCGTCAGAAGGTTTTGACCCCTCAAAATTCTGCCTAGCAGTGCTCCACGTGATCTTGGTAACCAGTTGGGATACCCTAGTGGTTGAAACTAATGAGGCACAATATCATATTTAAAATTGTTTTTCATTGTCATAAAAAATTCTCCACTCACCTCTGTATTTTGCTCATTGCCACTTCGCTTGATCGATATCTCTTTTGAACCTTAGCTCCATAAAAATTAATTTTAAATCATATATTTATATGTTTTTTCCTTTTGTTCCTAATGAATTCGGCTCAACCATTATGTGCTTTGTCCTTTGAAGCACAAATATTTGAATATTTGAATTGTCAAATTTTTAATATGAGGTCATCCAAGGTTTTAAATATTTAACCTTTAAATATTTAAACTATATTTAAATCCTATGATTTAAATATGAACCTCCTTATTTAATATTTAAATATTAAATCATCCTTGAAGATATCTACCTTGCACTTAGTGATAACTCAATATTTTATCCTTGGAGATATTTCTGCCTTTGACATCAAAATTTCATCCTTAAATATATTTCTACCTTTGACATCAATGACAACTTGATATTTCAAATATTCTACTCCATCAAACCAACCATCAAGTGATATCCAAGATATCAACACTAAAATATCAGACCTAGAAAAGAGATATTCTAAGTTTGAATAACTTGAACATAAAATTACTTCTCTCTGATGAATGTTCAAATTAAAATATTCTTTTGAAGAATTCTACAATGAACCTTTAGACCCTACAATAATTAATCATCTCTTTCCAAAAAACTTTGAAACTCCTAAATTTAAAATCTATAATGGAAAGCAAGATCCTATCAACCATTTAAGGCTATTTCAACAGCTTGCAGTGATATCAATCATGATGAAAAATTACTCCTTGGGTTATTACCTATAAGTCTTAGTGTTTTAGCTTTGGAATGGGATTTTCAAATACCACGTAATTCCATCACAAAATTAAACAACTTATAAAACTTTGTTAAACAATTTTCAATCTACATAGAAGATAAGGTCACTATAGATGACCTTTATCAACTCAAACAATCTAAGACCAAGAAATTTTCAGATTTCTTGGTCATATGGAGATGTTTTGTAGGAAGAATTAAATATATTTCTCCACCTAAAGAAATCTTGTGCATCTTCATAAGAAACCTACATAAAATATTACCATATCCTTCAGATATGATAAATTTAACCTCTTTTGAAGAATTCGTTGACATGGCAAAAATATTAGAAGTCATCCTCATAAGATGAGGACAACTTAACTACAACAAGAAAGAATATGAAAAGCCCCCTAGTAAGGGAAAATACAAGAACAAACATGTTGTAGGAGACAATGTGATCAAGTCCCATAAAAACAATAACATAAATGCCACTCAAAATGCTCCTCAAAAGTTGATAATCCAAAGGGAATAAAAAACCCAAAGACAATATATGAATACTGGGAAGATTCAAACATCTAAGTTAAATATGTTACTTGACTTTGAATTAATTAAACTTATACAAATTAGACCTTGGTACCTATCCAAGGGGATGCCTATTTGGTACAAACAAGAATAATATTATGACTTCCATCATATAAAATGACATATTACCAAAAAATGTAGGACTTTGAAAAGCATCATCCAAGAACCCATTGAGGAAGGAAATATAACATTCAAGAAAATAGAAAATCCAAACAAAAACATGGGAATATTTTAAGATTCCCTACCAATGCATGGTCAAAATTTAGCCAATTTGTAGGTACTATGTACCTATCTAAACCATCCTATGTTGTGACTAGGTAGAAAAGAATTATTCTTTAGATAAACCTCCTTTGGTTATCCCAAAAGCTACCAAAGTCAATATTCCTAACAAATTTCCTTTAACCCTTCCTTCTTTGCAAAATAATTTACACACTTTTGATATTTATATACAACTATATGAGATACTTGGAAAAATCTCTCTTAGAATTATTGAAAACATCACCCATCCATATGGAAATATTATTGAAACTCCTAAGTGAACAAGAAGTCCCTCAAGATATATCTGCGAACGATATTTCCAATATAGTTGGATTTTTTGGGGTAAACAATGCTATCTTAGCATTTCACAAAGAAGATACCTCTCTTGAAATGATATCATGGGACTCACCTCTCTAGATCATAACTCAAATTGGTGATAAATTCATCAAGAGGATATTGGTAGATAATGGGTCTACCCTAAATGTATGTAATTGACCTCATTATTAGAGCCTTTGATAATGAGGAAAGGGAGGTAACATGAACCATCACCCTACCTATCAAAGTAGGACCTCAGGTCCTCAACACTTTCTTTTATGTTATATTGTGTGATGTAACATAGAAAATTCTCATAGAAAGACCTTGGATACATTCCATGAGGTCAGTACCTTTCAATTTACATCATTGTCTCAAATATGAATATCAAGGAAGGATTATCCATATCCCTAAAGACCCCAAACCATTTTTTGTGTGCAATTATATTGATGGATAAGAAATCAATCTATGTCCTTTTATACATAACGAATTATCAAATGATCAACCAAAAATAGATAAAGAAAAGAAATGGTAGAAGAAACTCTCATAAACTTAGAGGATATCCCTCAATAATCCAATTCTAATGATCAAGTTAATCTAATTTATAAAAAAATATATCCTTTTACATAACTAGTAAGCACATTCCTACCCCCTCATGATATAGGAATGCCAAACAAAAAGGGACTCAATATCTAAATAGGATCTTGTGAGTTCATTCATGGAGTAAATCTCCTTGATGAAAGAACTAAAGGATGTAACTTCATGACAAATGAGCAAACATATGCTTCATGTTACATGTTGCTCTCATTTTCTATAGCTAAACAAATATTAACCAACATGGGCTATCAAGGTAAAATCTTAGGTCACCATGAACAAGGTATGAAAGAACCCATTGAAGTCGAACCTTGGCCAACATGATGTGGGATTGGATTCATCCCCAACAAAAATGAACCTTCACCTCTAATAGAAAATGACAATGAGGATAACTACCCTAAGTCACTACATGACTCTCAATGGATAAAATAATATGAAAATGAACTATGGTCACTCCTCAATCATGTACCCCATAAAACTATTCAATTTGGTAGCATCAATTTGATAGAATTGGTTCATCCTAAATCAACAAGCGAATAAGACCTTAAAAATCCTATTGATTCTCATCCTATAGAAAATTGCTTGAAAAAATCCTTAACTTGAACTCAGCCCAACTCTCTAAGTTGGAACACACATCTCTAGATTCAAAATAATTCAAGGAACTAGTGGTAATAAACACCCCATTCATTTTCACAAGTTCCAATTGAAGAAACAATAGAAGTCAATACCATAACCGAGGAGAATCCTCATCTTATAAAACTAGGTAAAGTACTAAATCAAGACGAGAAAACATAGTACACCAATTTGCTAAAATAATTCTTCGACATATTTGCTTGGGGATACAATGATATGTCAAGACTCCATACTTCATTAGTGGTCCATCACTTGGTAGTACATCCTAATGCAAAACCTGTCAAACAAAAACTAAGAAAAATACATCCAAAGATTTCCATTTTAGTAAAATGAGAATTACAAAAACTCCTAGATGTTGGTTTTATAAAAAACATAAATTATTTGTATTGGATATCCAAAATTGTTTCTATCACTAAGAAGGAAGGATCCATATGAATTTGCCTAGAAGTTAGAAACATAAATGATGCTTGTCCAAAATACAATTCCTCTCTACCAAACATGGATATGATAGTAGATTTCACCGTAGGGTCTAAAATGCTATCCCTGATGGATGGGTTCTTAGGCTATAATCAAATTAAAATTACACCAGAAGATCAGTCAAATACAACTTTATCAACCCCTTGGGGAACCATCTATTATCAAGCCATGCCATTCAATTTGAAGAACGTAGGAGCAATTTATCAAATGGACATGACATACATATTCCATGACCTTATGCACAAAATAGTTGAGGACTATGTCGACGATATCGTAGACAAATCTTAGAAAAATAAAACCACACTAGGGATATTTAACATATTTTTAAAATATTACAAAACTACAAAGTCATATTAAAACCCAAAAAATATATATTTGGGATCAAGTCAAGAAGGATACTTGGGTTCATCATATCCCATCATGGAATTGAATTTGATCCTTCTAAAATTGTGGCTATAAAAAATAGGTTGCCATCCAAACATTTAAGCAAATTACAAAGCCTGCAAGGAAAGCTACAATCCATTTGCAGTTTTATATCACAACTGATAGACAAATATCAACCCTTCTCAAAATTATTGAAGAAAGAGGTAAAATTTGAATGGGATGATAGGTGTCAACAAAGCCTTTAAATATTTAAAGACTTATCTTTTGACACCATCTATTCTTGTACCACCCAATCTAAATCAGCCATTGTTACTATACATAGTAGCTATTGAACATGACTTAGGAGCTTTACTAGCTCAATTTGATGAACAACATCAAGAAAGAGCAATCTATTACATGCTTGGTGGACCTAATTATTAAACATTAAATTGTTGAAAAAAATAAATTATGACAAACAAAAAAATTGAACCATTAAAAAGATATGCAAAAAGGACAAATTAAATAAGATATAAGATGGAAATTTTATTCACATGGAGAATTCATACAAGAAATCTATGGAAAGGGATGTAGAATCAATTACAGATTGCTTTGCAAATTTGTCATATGTAGTTTTATACAATTGTAGGACATAATAAATTATGAAGAACAGGAACATTGGACCATTAAAGAGATACACGAAAGGACATATTAAGTAAGATATAAAATGGACATTTTATTCAGATGGAGAATTCATACAACCAATCTATTAAAAGGATGTTGAATCAATTACAGATTGCTTTGCAAATTTGGACAATGTAGTTTTATACAACTTAATACAATGAAATATGAAGAGACATGTTTTTTATGAGTGCTTCATTTTACAGTAGTTATTAGAAGATTTGGTGCCATTATCTAACCACTTGTGGAGTTGGTAGTGACATAAAAATATTAATAGTTGGCAATTTGGCAGCCTTATGTATGTCAACTTGTGAAGGGCATAACTCTGTGATCAGAGCTTCTATTCAGTCCCTTTTTTTGTGTGTGGGAAGGCTTGAGATATTTAGATATTCATTCCATTTTTTTGTGTGTGATTAGAGAAGATATACTTAGCCATTGTCTTCTCATATCTCAAACTAAGGTATTATATGCTTAGTCAAAAGACTTATGTCTTAGCAAAAGTGGATCCATTGCATTACCTTATGTGAAAACCCTACTTATCAAGAAGAACGATAAACTGGGTTATAGCCCTTAATGAATTTGACATAGAATTCATCAATCAAAAATCACTAAAAGGTAAGTTATAACCGATAAACTTGGCTTAGCCCCTCTAGAATCAAACCACCCCGTAAGAGTCTCATTTCTTGATGAGATTATATTTTTGATAGAAGCCCAAGAACTTAAAACATGGATCCTATTCTTTGATGGAGCTAAATGCACCAAAGATGCAAGGGAAGTAATCATTTTGGTTACTCCACAACAAAAAATTATTCCATTATCCTTTAAACTATATTTCTCATGTACCAACAACACAACAAAACGTGAAGCCTTAATGTTAGGACTTAGGGCTACATAAAGGCTAAATATTGAAAACTTAATAGTATATGGTGACTCTCAATTAGTGATCAACAAAGTAAATTACATTTACCAAACTAAAGATGAAAAATTAAAGCCTTACAAAGACATCGTGGATGTGTTGAAGATAAATTTCAAGTAGATTACCATAGAAGCTATCCTGCAATCAAGAAATTACCATGTTGATGCTATGGCCATCGTTGCATCCCTTATACCTTTAGAATTAGAATATGAAGAAACTTCTATCATCATAAGATCTATCAATGAATATTCTACACTTGAATGTAGTTTACAACTACTCAATATATGCAACATTGAAACATCTACACCTTAAGAACTTTGGTACCAAGACATTTAATTTCTTTAAGGAAGGAACATTCCATGAAGGGTACAACTCTCAAAAACATAGAAAATTTAGGCCGAAAGCCTATAGGTATGTCATCATTAGAGATATATTATATCAATGCCCCTTCAAAGGTATACTCCTTATGTGCGTAAACACAAATGAAGCTCAAGCCATGATAAAAGAATCCCACGATGGATAGTGTGGTGGACATTTAAATGGATTAGTTGTAGCTATAAAAATCCTTAGGATGGGCTATTATTGGTCCTCCATAGAAACATACACTCACGAATATATCAAGAGATATGAAAAGTGTCAATGACATGGCAATCTTGTTCATGCCCCTTCTCAGGAATTATAACAAACCATATCTCCTTGGCCTTTCTCCTCTTTGGGATTGGAAATAATTGGTAAGATACTATTCAATTATTAGATGGACATAAATTTATCATCACTGCTATAGAATACTTTACTAAGTGGATTGAGGCAATTCCTCTATCCACCACAATAGGGATTCAGGTCTCTAAATTTATCCTTAATAAAATCATCAGTTGATATGGTATACCTTCTACCTTGATTGTTGATAATGGTACTCCCACTAAAAATAAAGAGGTTTCCAAACTCTATGCCAAATACAAGATCCAATAGAAATGGTTGCCATCATATTATCCACAAGGAAATGGACAACATGAATCATCTAATAAAATATTGATTAAGATAATCAAGAAGCTAGACAACAAAAATGGTCAATATTGGCACTTACAAATTTATCTAGCCCTATGGTCATATCACACTAGTGTACATACTCCCACAGGTGCAACACCATATACCTTGGTCTATGGTACGGAAGCAATTTTTCTGTTTGAATTTGAGATTCCTTCTCTAATATTCTTGTTATAATATTCTTCGATAGGAGATGAATATCATACAAGTCGTTTGCAACAATTAGAGATTTTGGAAGAAAAGCACTTTCATGCCCTGGAACATCATAGAATGTACCACAAAAAAAATTTGCACGCCTATAGCAAGAAAGTACATAATAGATTCTTTGAAATTGGGGACCTAATACTCAAATAAAACCAAAATAATATTAATGCCAATGTTGATCTCAAAGGAAATTTCAAGCCTATTTGGTTAGGATATTTCATCATCATATCCAAGTTTGGATTCAGAACTTACCACCTAGCCACATTGTATGGTCAATAACATAAAGAACCAATTAACATCATGCATCTTAAAAGATACTATGGATAAAACATTGAGTCAAATACCTACTCATATGATTTGAATATATAATATATATCACCATCATCATCATATTACACTGTGCCCCTTGCATTTTTTCTTTTCTTTCTTGATCATACCATAGAGTCATGAGGGTTTACTATGATGCAAAAGCCAATCCTTATTACAAATATATATGCATTGCATCCTCCTAGGCTAACCATATGTTGAGTAAACTCTCTCAGTCCAAAAATATTGTCCACTCATATTCTTCTACATCTCGATTTCTTATCTCATACTTCTCTTCTTCTCCATCTCTTGGGTTAAGTTATATATGATGTGATCATCTACAACCCTCATGATCCAACATTTTTCATTTCTTTTGTCCCAACCTTGGGGCACCTAATAAAAATTTTGACCAATAAAATTTGCTCTTACGCCTCTCATTCATTAATACTTCTTCCTACCATGGATTAAGAAATACGTAAAAACTTGCTTTATTCTACTTCATACATAGTCATATTACTAATATCAACACTATCTCAAAATAATAATATCGTCAACATATATCTACAACATGCATCAATAAAATGCCTTTCACATCAACATTCACAATTATTTGGTAGGATATTTTTAAGAAATTACTTCTTCCTCATGAATTAGAAGATGTTAATGCTTTTATATTAGCCTATAAAATGAATCATGATACCTACTTATCCTTATCATCAAACACAACTTAGTTTGATTGACCATCCATGATCAGGAAACTACATTCAACCAATATCATTTAAGTTCATAATAATTTATAAACTTTACTAGTCATTGGTTGAATGGGGTTTTCCTCCATGGTTGGCCTATCATGTAAGTTCACAAAATTATACCTAGATATAAAATAACCATTAGCTTTCTTATTCAACAGGTCACACAGGCCAAGAGACCCTTATTCATCCATTCTCATGTGGATTGGCAAAACTTTTAACAACTTTATATGAGGATAGATGAATAGGGTCCTCTTTCTTATTCGACATATCACTTAAGCATGCAATAAAAACATAAATCACAATCTCAATTATTTCCTTTGATACACCATTAAAACTTTGAAGGCATTATAGATCCAATATATTATAGATATACAATCATATATGGATCTCACCAGGTACTAGATCTATATTATCCTCATAGTCACCTGGTCTCTTTCATTGACAATCTATCAAAATCGAGATCTTAATCTCACTGATTAGCTATGATGTTCCATATAGACTCTATAGGCATCATTGATCCAATATCTTGTAGGTTTACAATTATTTGTAAATCTTACCAGGCACTAGATCAATTTTGGCATAGCATCCACTTGGTCCATTTAATTGGCAATCTATCAAAATCAGAGCCATGATCACATTGATTACCTTTGATAAACCATACATGTTTGTACAGGCATTATTGATCCAATATATTATAGGTTTACATTCATTTTTGAATCTTACTAGACAATGGATCAATATTACTTGCATATCTACATGGTCTATTTTATCAGTAATCTATAAAAAAATCAACATCTCACAGACTATCGTTTAAATAGGTCAGTCAAATTTTGAGGCTTCATGGATCCAATATCTTGTGAGCATACAATCATTTGTAGGCTTCACCAAATATTTGATGTTGTCCTCATAACCACTAGATATTCTATAATAATAAATCATCTATGAATCATACTCCACTTCACCAGCTGCTTGTATAATAAAATATTGGATCGGTAGACTTGCAATCAAATATTTTTACTATAAAAGCTTGCAATAAGAACATATATATAAATATATTATTTATCAAGACTACTATATATCCTCTATATATCTACACAAGATGTTAGTTAGTAATATAGAGGACTTCCTCCATTTTTATATGCTAAAATTTTATCATTTCTTCTTTTCCTCAAAATAAAATATCTGGACTAACTGACGGACCCTTAGGTGATGTTTAGATTTAGAAATCAGCACTTTACAAATCCATAATCATTTATGACTATGCCAAGTAGTCAATTCTCAAATCCTTGTACCTCCTAACAGTCCATGAGTTGGTATGAATGTTGATGTTAGGGTAATATCATTCAGGCTAAAGGTGGCACTATCATGTGGACCTCCTAGAAAGGGGATTTATTTCTCCTATATTTTGTGCATATACAATTCTACATATACACATTGAGCATAGGAGAAGAGCCTCATATTTCCTTGGATTTTCCTCATGAAGCATGATCCTCAGTCTAAGAGATTTTATTCATAAATTTATACATCAAATATCAAAAAATACTTGTATACATGTATTAGAATAATAAAGGTTATCCTACATACTTGCCAAATAAATTCTCCTCAACCCATTAGAGGGGGCTACAAGTATTAATCCTACTTCCTCACATACATGTAAATGTTTGCATATGCATTAGGTAATAGAATTATATACTCTCGTAACTCTCTCTCATGTATCAAGAAAATTTATGATGCCATGTCATTATTTTCAAATAGTGTTGTTCCCAAAAAAAGGGGCAGCAAGAAAAATACAAGTGGGTAGTTAAACCTCTCTAGTTGCTGAGAGGCCCAGGTTCAAATCTCTCGCCTCACATGTTGTGGATATGTTATGTAATGGTTCCCTTGTGGTCACACTCTGTTTACCCCTTGTGGCCACCACCAATAAAAAAAAAAAGAAAAATACAAGTTTTTCTACCAAATCATTATACAAATATCTAAGTACAATAAAAATAATCATTGCAAAATTCCATTTCTTTGCAAAAAAAATTGCAAATATCACAAAATACATTATCAAAAGCATTTTCTATCAAATTTTACAAAACTATTATAGAGATCAACAACCAATTTCATTCCATTACTTTGCAATATAGTTTGCAAAGATCACAAAATAATCACAGTACTTTGCAGAACAAATTACAAAGATTGCAAAATATATTTTCAAAAGCATTCTCATAAAATTTGCAAAACTATTGCAAATATCAAAAACTAATTTTATTTTGTTACTTTGAAAAGCAAATTGCAAAGATCACATAATATACTTTGCGAAACAATTGCAAATATCATACAAATCATTACAAATAACAGGAACGAGGATCAAATGCTTAAGATCAGATAGAGGAGGAGAGTTCATCTCAGAAGATTTTGCAGAATACTATCAAAAATATGGGATCAGAAGACAGTTTTCAGCAGCAAGGACACCTCAGCAAAATGGTGTTGTTGAGAGAAAGAACAGAACTTTACAGGAAATGACAAGTACAATGTTAACTGAAAGCAAAATTATAGATAGTTTTTGGAAAGAGGCAGTCCATACTGCAGTTTACATCCAAAACCGGTGCATGTTGAGGACTCATGAAAGCAAAACCCCTTATGATCTTTGGTTCGGTAAGAAGGCAACAACAAAATACTTCAAAGTCTTTGGCAACAAGTGTTACATTAAAATAACAAAAGATAATCTTGGTAAATTTGAAGATAGAGCTGATGAAGGTATTTTTGTTGGCTATTCATCAAAAAGCAAAGCTTACAAATGCTACAATAAAAGGCTAAAGAAAATTGTAGACAGTGTTGATGTTAAATTTGATGAAGATAGGAAACAAGTTATCAGCTAGAAAATAACTACCCTATTTATGAAGATGTTATTGAAGGATATGAAGAAAAGGAATCGAAGAGAATCGAAAAATTGACCCGGATAATTTAAGTATTGATTCGAAGTAGAAGAAAACAATAAATTTAAAACTAGAAGTCGGCAAAAAAATCATCCCGGAGAACAAATTATAGGGGACCCCACAGTTGGTGTTAAGACAAGAAGAAGAGTAGTAAGTAACTACTCCATGTTATCCAGCATTGAGCCCAAGAATATTGCTAAAGCAAGAACAGATGTAAGTTGGATGAAGGCAATAAATGAAGAACTAAACCATATTGAGAGAAACAAAACCTGGGAGTTAGTACCACGGCCTGTAAGTAAAAACATAATCGGTCCTAAATGGATTTTTAGAAACAAATTGAATGAAGACGGATAGGTTGTAAGGAATAAAGCAAGATTGGTCTCAGAAAGGATATGCTCAAGTTGAAGGGATTGATTTTGAGGAAACTTTTGCACCTGTGGCTAGACTTGAGGCAATAAGAATGTTTCTGGCTTTAGCAGTCCACAAGAATTTCAAAGTTTATCATATGGATGTGAAATCAGCATTTCTGAATGGAAATCTTGAAGAAGAAGTATATATTGAACAACCAGATGGTTTTCAACTTGGTGATAATCCCAACTTTGTTTGCAAGTTAAAGAAAGCTTTGTATGGCTTGAAACAAGCACCCAGAGCATGGTATGCAAGACTTGACAACTATCTCACTGAACAAGGGTTCAAGAAAGGTATGGTGGATAGTAACTTGTTTTTCAAAACTGAAAATGGCTAACTTATTGTCCTTGTTGTTTATGTTGATGATATAATTTTTGGCAGCAGCAATAACGAGTCATGTACAGACATAGAAAATAAAATGCAAAAAGAATTTGAAATGTCTATGATTGGTGAACTTTCATTTTTCCTCGGACTGTAAGTTAACCAAAGTGAAAAGGGGATTTTTATTTCTCAAGTTAAATATGTGAAAGAAATGCTAAAAAAGTTCACAATGGAGGATAGTAAACCTATAAGCACTCCCATGACAACAGGTTGCAAATTGAGCAAGGATGACATTTCTCCAGATGTAGATCAGACCATGTACAGATCCATGATTGGAAGCCTGCTATATTTAACAGCCACAAGACCAGATATATTACAGGCAGTTTGCATGGTTGCAAGATTTCAAGCTAGTCCAAAATAAACTCATGTGACAGCTGTGAAGAGAATTTTTAGGTACCTCAAGGGTACTATGGAGTATGGTTTATGGTATCCAAAAGGAAAAGACTTCACTCCGATTGCATATTCAGATGCAGATTGGGCAGGTTTTGTAGATGACAGAAAGAGTACCGATGGTGGTGCATTCTATCTTGGAGACGAGTTGGTAGCATGGCACAACAAGAAACAAGAATCGCCTCTCTATCCACAGCAGAAGCAAGCGGAATACATTGCAGCAACAACAAGCTATACATAGATTTTATGGATGAGACAAACACTAAAAGATCTGGGTATTAATTTCAAAGAGCCAATTTCAATTAAATGTGATAATACCAGTGCAATTAACATCTCAAAGAATCCGGTTATGCATTCCCGCACCAAACATATTGCAATCCGGTATCACTTTTTGAAGGATAAAGTTGCAGAAGGTGAAGTTAAATTGGACTTTGTTCCAACTACAGAGCAAGTAGCAGATATCTTCACTAAACCGTTACCCAAGGAAGTTTTTGAATATCTCTGCAGTAAGTTGGGTGTGGTCACACTACCCAAGAACTGACTAGCTATTGGGAACACATTCTCAGGGGGAGCATTTATATATTTGATTATCAGCCCTTTAATATATATTTGTTTGCTCTTATTTGTATTTTTTTCTAACTTTAATAGTGTGTGCTTGAGAATGTTGTGCATGGACTCAGGGGGAGTCTGCGGCCCTTTGGTATTATTGTCAAAGGGGGAGAAGAATTTTTGGAAATTGAACATGTGTTGCCAACAATTTCAAAGGGGGAGATTGTTAAGCAAGGTGCATAAACAGTATTGTCATTGTTGTCAACTCAGACAATTAGATCAATTGTTGATGCAGTGGACAGATGTTCAGAGGTCACTGGAACGGTACAGATCAATTTCCAAGAAGACATAGTGGCCTCGGATTCGAGAAAAATCAAAGAAAAAGACAAGTAAAAAAACTATCACGATATCGTGACATGTTTTCTATCGCGATATCGTGACAAAAATGAGGAGAGAGAAAATGCGAAAAAACTGTCGCGATTTCGCGACATGTCGAGTTTTCACTAAGGAGAGAGAAAATGTGTTGCAATATCACGACAAAAACGAGGAGAGAGAAAATGCTAAAAAACTGTCATGATTTCGTGACATGTCGAGTTTTCGCTGAGGAGAGAGAAAATGTGTCACGATATCACGACAAAAATGAGGAGAGAGAAAATGTGAAAAAACTATCACGATTTCGTGACATGTCGAGTTTTTGCTAAGGAGAGAGAAAATGTGTTGCGATTTTGCAACATGTTGGAGGCAAAGAAGCTAAGTGGAAAAACTGTCGTGATTTCGCGACATGTCAAGTTTTCGCTGGAGGAGAGAGAAAATGATGTCGCGATTTCGCAACATGTTCCATTTTCGCGTGCGAAAGCGAAGGAAAGAGGAGAGAGAAAATATTGTCACGATTTCGTGACATGTCGAGTTTTTGTGGAGGAGAGAGAAAATGTTGTCGCGATTTTGTGACATGTTCCATTTTCGTGGGTGTCGAGTTTTCATGGGAGGAGAGAGAAAATGTTGTCGCGATTTCGCGACATGTTCCATTTTCGCGCCAGCTTGCCAAGAAGAAGACAAAAAGCTGTCAGAGCGGCAGCTTCATCGTAGAGAAGCGATGTTCAACCGTCGAATCGTAAATACGCAGGTAAGGTTTGACAGAGCCATAAAAAGGTAGGTAAGATGGTCAGAGCTGTAAATAGAAAGATAAATCTGTCAGAACATCGGATTTACTTACAAAGAGCCAAAAAGCTGTCAGAGCAGTAAAGTGGACAGATAAGTCTGTCAGAGACACAAGTAAGCTTTTAAGGCTATTAACAGCGTAGTATGTTGTGCTGTAAGAATGCTTTACGTGCACATAAAGTTAGGGTTAGGGTTGAGCTCTACACGTGGCAAGAGTATTGTGACTTGTCGGATAAAAAAAAAAAGGTGTTGTGAAAGCTAATTAATGAAGAGAGAATATTTTGCTGAGAAGAGGACAGAGAGTGTATTTTGCAGAGAAAAATACAGAGTATTTTGCAGAGAAAAATACAGAGTATTTTGCAGAGAAAATACAGAGTGTTTTGTGCAGATTAAATACAGAGAGCAGTTCTGTAAAAGTACAGAACAGTGTGCTGTAAAAGTACAGAACAAAGTTCTATAAAAGTTCTATAACAGTATAGAACAGAGTTCTGTAAAAGTATAGAATACTGTGCTGTGAAAAGTGAATAGAGAGCTTTGTGCTATGAAAAGTGCAGAGAGTATATTGTAGAGAAAGTACAGAGAGCTGAGTGCTGTAAAAGTACAAAACAATGTGCTATAAAAGTACAAAGTAGTGTGCTGTAAAAGTACAGAAGTCAGTGCTGTAAAAGTACAGAACAAAGTGTTGTAAGAAAGAATAGCAGAGCTGTAAGAATATGAAGTGTTTATTATAAAGGATTTAGACCAATGAGGGTCTTGTGGTAGAGAAGGCATTTTTATGTCATAAAAATTGTTCAAATCTGAAGTCCAAGTTGGTGCTTGGTATTAGGGGGTTGGTGCTCCTTTCTGTTGGTGCAGATAAATTATTTTGTAAATTTGGTGCTTTGCAAAGGCTGGATTTGGATGGGTGTCCAAGTAGTCTATTTTTTGAGGAGTAGCCAAATCTGGTGAACCTCGGTAAATCTTGTGTTGTGGTTTTCTCTTTGGTTTATTTGTTGTATCTGTTTTAAGTTCTCTCTGCTTAAGTTTGAAAGTGCTGTAGATCTGTATTTTAAATTGCTACACTGATTCACCCCCCCCCTCTCAGTGTATTTGTGAGAATATCACTAATAAATTCTCCAAACAACCCTCTTTTTATAAAAATATTTTTTATGATGAAAACCCTAATCTTAGTCGACTATAAATCCTAATCTTAGTCAGCTTTCATAACAATTATAAACCCTAATTTTAGTTGGTCGTCATCGGTCTTCGTCGGCTTCAACTCAAGAAGATGTTCAGTTTATCCATCGCTTGATGATTTCATTTTGGACAGACCCTGTAACCGCCATACTGACTTTTGATCACTCTTCATATTTCAGTAGTATGAAATCACTCTATAGCTGCCCTTGTAAATGTCGTAGTGACGTCGGTCCACTGTCATACTTCTCATTTCAGTTGGGTTCTCCTTCTTGACTTGCACATTTATGACCTATAGCGAAATCGTGACATTTTTGCCTCTGTAGCTTCTTTTGTTACTGTTGCTACAAAAATACATGTCACGATATCACAACACTTTCGCCTCTGTACGCTTTCTCTATTCTTTTGTCATGATATCACGAAATTTTTGCCTCTATAGACTTTGTATTTTCTTTTGTCATGATATCATGACATTTCTGCCTCTATATACTTTGTCTTTGCTTTTATAGCGATATCACAACACTTCTGCTTCCATAGACTTCGACTTTGCTTTTGTTGCGATATCGGAACACTTCTGCCTCCGTAATCTTCAACTTAGATTTTGTCATGAAATCATGACACTTCTACTTTCGTACTTAGCTTCTTTTCTTTTGTCATGAAATCATGACACTTCTACTTTCAAAGTCTTCTTCTCTACTTTTGTCATGAAATCAAGACACTTCTGCTTTCGTATTTTACTTCTTTACTTTTATTGCAAAATCGTGACACTTTTGCCTTCGTAGTCTTCAACTTAGCTTTTGTCGCAAAATCGTGACACTTCTGCTTTTGTACTTAGCTTCTTTTCTTTTTTCATGAAATCATGACACTTCTGCCTTCGAAGTCTTCTCTGCTTTTATCGTGAAATCGTGACACTTCTGCTTCCATACTTTACTTCTTTGCTTTTGTCACGAAATTGCGACACTTCTGCCTTCAAAGTCTTCTTCTCTGCTTTTGTTGCAAAATCGTGACACTTTTGCTTTCATACTTTACTTCTTTGATTTTGTCACAAAATCATGACACTTCTGCTTTCAAAGTCTTGCTTTCTACTTTTGTCATGAAATTGTGACAGTTCGTACGCTTCCTCTATTTATTTTGTCGCGAAAATGTGACATGTCACAATATCGCAACACTTTTCAAACTTACTTTCTCTCTCCTATTTTAGTCACGAAAATGCGACATGTTACGAAATTGTGAAACTTTTCAAACTTACTTTCTCTCCTATTTTAGTCGTGAAAATGTGACATGTCACGAAATCGTGACACTTTTCTTACTTGTTCTCTTTCTTTGAACTTGTCGTGAAATCGCGACACTTTTTCCTGCTTTCTCTTTATCTTCCAACATGTCACAAAATTGTGAAAGTTTTTCCACTTGTATTTTTCTCTTCCAACATGTCACGAAATTGCGATAGTTTTTCTTGCTTTTTCTCTCTTCCAACATGTCGTGAAATCATGACAGTTTTTCCTGCTTTTTCTCTCTCTTCCAACATGTCACGAAATTGCAACAGTTTTTCCTGCTTTTTCTCTCTTTTCCAACATGTCGTGAAATCATGACAATTTGTATTGCCTGCTGTATATGTCGCAATATCACGACACTTTTATTGTCTTTTTTCTTTGATCTTTTGCATATGGGCCACTTCGGTCTTCTTGGAAAATCACTGTACATACTCTGAATAACCTTTAAACTTCTATCTTCTGCATCTGAATAAATTTTGAACTTCCTATCCACTGCATCAACAGATCTATTTGACTGTGTTGACAATAATGACAATACTATTGTTGCACCTTGCTCAACAATCCCCCCTTTGGAATTTTTGGCAACACATGTGCAATTTCTTGTAACTCTTCTCCCCCTTTGACAATAATACCAAAGGGCTACTATAGACTCCCCCTGAGTCCATGCACAACATTCTCAGGAAAAATTTATTACACTTAGCAAAAATCATGAACATGAGCAAAAATATAATCAAATACTTAAATGCTCCCCCTGAGAATGTGATCCCTGTAGCTAGTCAATTCTTGGGAAGTGTAACCACTTCCAATTTATTGCAAAGGTACTCAAAAAATTCCTTGGGCAATGGTTTTGTGAAGATATCTGCTACTTGCTCTATAGTTGGAACAAAATCCAACTTAACCTCACCTTCCGCAACTTTCTCCTTCAAAAAGTGATACCTGATAGCAATGTGTTTTGTGCATGAATGCATAACCGAATTCTTGGAGATGTTAATGGCACTGGTGTTATCACACTTAACTAATATTGGCTCACTAAAGATAATACCAAGATCTTTTAGGGTTTGTTTCATCCATAATACCTACGTACAACATGTCATTGCAATATATTCTGCCTCTGCTATTGATAAAGAAATTGACTCTTGTTTCTTACTGTGCCACACGACCAATCTGTCTCCAAGATAGAATGCACCTCCACTGGTACTCTTTTTGTAATCGACACCTCCTACCCAATTTGCATCTGAATATGAAACAAGGGTGAAGTCTTTACCTTTTGGATACCATAACCCATACTCCATAGTACCCTTGAGGTATCGAAGAATCCTCTTCACTGCTGTCACATGAGTCTCCTTGGGATTAGCCTAAAATTGTGCTACCATGCATACTGCCTGTAAAATATCTGGTCTGGTAGCTATTAGGTACAGTAAGCTCCCAATCATAGATCTGTACATGGTTTCATCAACAGGTGGAGATTTGTCATCTTTGCTCAACTTGCAACCTATCGTCATGGGAGTGCTAACTGGCTTACAATCCTCCATTGTGAACTTTTTTAACATCTCTTTCACATATTTAACTTGAGAAATAAATATACCCTTCTTATTTTTATTAACTTGTAACCCGAGAAAATACGAAATTTCACCAATCATTGACATTTCAAATTCTTTCTGCATATTATTTGCTAAATCTTTACACGACTCATCTTTGCTGCTGCCAAATATGATATCATCTATGTATACAACAAGAACAATAAGATGCCCATTTTTTGTTTTGACATACAAATTACTATCCACCATACCTTTCTTAAACCCTTGTTGAGTGAGATAGTTGTCTAGCCTTGCATACCATGCTCGAGGTGCCTATTTTAAGCCATATAATGCTTTCTTCAACTTGCAAACCAAGTTGGGATCATCACCAAATTAAAAACCATCTGGTTGCTCAATATAAACCTCTTCTTCAAGTTTTCCATTCAAAAACACTCATCCATTTGATAAACTTTGAAATTCTTGTAGACTGCTAAAGCGAGAAACATTCTAATTACCTCTAGTCTATCTACTGGTGCAAAAGTTTCCTCAAAGTCAATGCATTCAACTTGTGCATAACCCTTACATACCAATATTGCTTTATTTTTGACTACCTATCCGTATTCATTCAATTTGTTTTGAAAAATCCATTTAGTCCCAATTATATTTTTATTTGCAGGTCTAGGTACTAACTCCCAAGTTTCATTTTTCTCGATCTGATTGAATTCTTCATTTATTTCCTTCATCCAAATTTCATCTTTTCTTGCGTTAGCAACATTTTTGGGCTCAATGTTGGATAATAGAGAGTAGTTACTAACTACTCTTCTTCTTGTCTTAACACCAACTTTGGGGTCTCCAATTATTTGCTCTCTAGGATGATTTTTCTACTAGCTGCCTGTTTTGAATTTCTTATTTTCTTCCACTTTTGAATCACAACTTAAATCATCTGAGTCAATTTTCTGTATCTTTTCCATTTTGTTTTCGTTAACTCCTTCAATAAAATTTTCATAAATTGGGTAGTTCGTTTCATAGCTAATTACTCATTCTCTACCTTCATTAAATTTAACATTGGCACTATCCACAATTTTCTTTAGCCTCTTATTGTAGCATTTGTAAGCTTTGTTTTTTGATGAATAACCAACAAAAATACCTTCATCCGCTCTATCTTAAAACTTACCAAGATTATCTTTAGTTCTTTTGATGTAGCACTTACTGCCAAAAACTTTGAGGTATTTTGCTATTGTCCTTTTACCGAACCACAACTCATAAGGAGTTTTGCTTTTATGTGTTCTCAACATGTACCTATTTTGGATATACACCACAGTATGGACTACTTCTTTCCAAAATATTTCTGCTACTTTGCTTTCATCCAACATAGTCCGTGCCATTTCCTGCACTGTCCTGTTCTTTCTTTCTACCACTCCATTCTGCTGAGGTTTCTTGGTTGCTAAAAACTGTCTCCTAATACCATATTTTTCACAGATCTAGTAAACTCCTCTCGAAATGAATTCTTCTCCTCTATCTGATCTTAAACATTTGATCCTCTTTCATGTTTCATTCTCAACTTGGTTTTTGAAATTCTTGAATATTTCAAAAGCTTCTGATTTATGCTTCAAGAAAAATATCCATGTCATTCTGGAATAGTCATCAATGCACAAGATAAAATATTTGTCATCATTTATGCTTTGTGTTCTCATGGGTCCACATAAATCAGTGTGTATTAGTTCCAAAGGTTTGCTTGTGTAGTACTCTTTTGTTTTGAATGTGACTTTAGTTTACTTCCCCTTTTGGCATGAAGTACAAATGTTGTTTGTAGGTTTGTTGATGGTGGGAATATCTCTCACTGCCCTTTTTGATTTGATTTTACTAGATTATCAAAACTGATATGACCGAGTCTCTTATGCCACAACCAATTTTCTTCTTCCTGTCCAATAAAACAAGCTCCTTCTAAAGTCTCTAAGAGCATGTACAGGTTGCCAAATGTCCTTGATCCAGTTGCTATCAATTTTCCACTATTTTTTTTTTCTGACTTCACAACCCTGCTTCTTAAAAACTACTTCATGACCTTTATCACAAATCTAACTTACTCTCAACAAGTTATGTTTCAAACCATCCACAAACAAGACTTCTTCTGACTTAATTTTTTCGTCACTAATTTTAACTGAACCTTTGCCAGCTATCTTAGCTCCATCATTATTTCCAAATTTTACTCAGCCACCTTCATATTTATGTAACTTCTCAAATTTTTTTTGTCACCTGTCATATTACTGGAGCATCCACTATCAAGTATCCATGGTACATATTTATTTTGTGCTTTAAATGTTGTTTGTATGATTAAGGATTCCTTTTCTTCCTTAAGTCGCTCTTTTTCTTTCCACTCTGTTTTGATAGTAGTTTTGGGCTCTTGTTTTGCATTTCCCTTATCAATAGCTTGTGCATGTTTTTCGGGAAGTTTTCTATTTTGTCTCATCCTATTTTGTTGAAATTTTCTTCCTTGAAACTGATTTGATGCAAATGTACTTCTATAGTTTCTTGCAATGTGCCCAAAATTATGATAGTTATAACATTCTACTGTATAATTCATCAAAGGAGAAAAAACATTTCTACTGGTGAAATTCCTTGGTCTTACATTATATTTACAGTTTGAGATTTTATGTCCATAGCCATTGCATTTAAAAGAAAAACCAGAAAAGGGATAATTGAACCTGGGTTATGGTCTTTGCCATGTTGCTGATGAGCCATAGGTCTTCTTCTTCTTTGATGTGTGACATTGGTGAATCCATCATTGTCAATTCTCCTTTTGTGCCTAGCATTATTGCTTTCTTTTGCATGAGACTTTTTTTCTTGATCAACCTATTTCTTATCTTCATTCTTTATGGATTCTACATTTTTGGCCTTTGATCCATTTGATGATTCTCCTTCGACGAAACCCAAACCAAATTTGATGCCTACAGGCCTTTGGTCATTTATAATCTTACCAGCTTCATAGAACATTCTTTGTGTTTGTGATAGCAACTAATTTTGTGATTCATATCTTCTATATGCATCCGTAAACCAACATTCTCTTCTAGTTTGTAGCAATAACCTATTTTCATGGTAATTTGTACTTTGAGATCTTCAAATATTTTCTTGTATTCTCATGTCTGTACTTTTAGACTGGTTATGATTTTGTTTGCATCCTCAAGCATTTTTGAATTTTTTTAATTATTTTTCCTCTCTATTTTCCACTCTTCAAGTGCAGAGATCAACTCACCTTCTAGATCTACTTCAGCATCAGGGTTTTCACCACATACTTCAGAGTTCACTCCTTTCTTTTCTGATTTTACTTCTTAAAATGCCATGAAAATAGCTTCACCTATTTCCTCTTCAGAATCCTCTTCTAGAGGAGTGATGGGTATTGTGTATTTACTAACTACTGAATCCCATATGTCATATCCCAAAGCACAGAGATATGTCTGCATCCTGATTCTATAGAATGTGTAATTAGATTCGTCAAACAATGGTGCTTTGTTTTATGAGAAGACTTCACCACCTGCCATTGTGTTACTTCCAAGATCACCCTAGCCGGTTAAGCTTATACAGGAACTTAGCTCTGATATCAATTGTTAGTCTTATAATGACATTGAGAGGGGGGGTGAATTAGTGTAGCTCTATAAACTTAAATTTATAGCTCTTAATACTACAACAATTAAAACTTATTACTAGATACAAGTATAACAAAAGAGCATCACACAACACAAGATTTAACGAGGTTCACCAATGTGGCTACTTCTCAAAAATTTACTACTTGGACTACCATCCAAATCTAGCCTTTGTAAAGCACCAACTTTACAATCAATTTACCAGACCAACCCCTTATTTATCTACACCAATAGAAAGGAGCACCAACCCCTTATTTATCTGCACCAATAGAAAGGAGCACCAACCCCTTATTTATCTGCACCAACAGAAAGGAGCACCAACCCATGATTTACTAGCACCAACTGGAAGGAGCACCAACCCCTGATGCCAAGCTACAACCTGGACTTCAATTTGAATCTATAAGTTTGATAGTAAGATACCTTTGCTTTTGCAAGACCCTAATTTGTCTTCTTCACCTTTGTGTTCTCTGTGCACTCTGCTCTCTCTGTGCAATCACTTCACACACTCTGCTTCATTACAATCAAACTTCATGATCATATTTTCCATTTTGTGCACTCTACTCTCTTTGCAAATTTTGCACTTAGCACGATTCGACATGACTTTCTCTCTGTGCACAACAATTGTATTTCACCACATTCGACCATCTAATCAATTCTCCAAATAGCCCTCCTTTTATAATAATATTTTTTATGATGAAAACCCTAATATTAGTTGACTATAAATCCTAATCTTAGTCAGCTTTCATAACAACTATAAACCCTAATTTTAGTTGGTTGTCATCGGTCTTCGTCGGCTTCAACTCAAGAATATGTTCGGTTTATCCATCGCTTGATGATTTCATTCTGGACAGACCCTGTAACTGCCATACTAACTTTTGATCACTCTTTGTATTTTAGTAGTATGAAATCACTCTATAACTGCCCCTGTAAATGCCATAGTAATGTTGGTCCACTGTCATACTTCTCATTTCAGTCAGTTCTCTTTCTTGACTTGCGCATTTATGACCTGTCACGAAATCATGACATTTCTACCTCTGTAGTTTCTTTTGTTTTTTTTGCCGTGAAAATACAACATGTCGTGATATCGCGACACTTTCACCTTCGTACGATTTCTCTATTCTTTTGTCATGATATTGCGACATTTTTTCCTCCACAGACTTCATATTTTCTTTTGTCGTGATATCGTGACATTTTTACCTCTGTATACTTTGTCGTTGCTTTTGTCGCAATATCGTGACACTTCTGCTTCCATAGACTTCGACTTTGCTTTTGTCACGATATCGTGACACTTCTACCTCCGTAGTCTTCAACTTAGCTTTTGTCGTGAAATCACAACACTTCTGCTTCCATACTTAACTTCTTTGCTTTTTTCATGAAATCACGACACTTCTACCTTCGAAGTCTTCTTCTCTGCTTTTGTCACAAAATCATGACACTTTTGCTTTCGTACTTTACTTCTTTGCTTTTGTCATGAAATCATGACACTTCTGCTTTCATAGTCTTCAACTTAGATTTTGTCATGAAATCATGACACTTATGCTTTCATACTTAGCTTCTTTACTTTTGTTACAAAATCATGACACTTCTGCCTTCGAAGTCTTCTTCTCTCCTTTTGTTCAAAAATCGTAACACTTTTTCTTTCGTACTTTACTTCTTCGCTTTTGTCACGAAATCGTGACACTTCTCCTTTGAATTCTTCTTCTCTACTTTTGTCATGAAATCGTGACACTTCTGCTTTTGTACTTTACTTCTTTGTTTTTTTTATGAAATCATGACACTTCTGCTTCGAAGTCTTGCTTTTTGCTTTTGTCGCGAAATCACGACAGTTCTGCTTCCGTACTCTTCCTCTCTTTCTTTTGTCGCAAAAATGCGACATGTCGCGATATCGTGAAACTTTTCAAACTTACTTTCTCTCTCCTATTTTAGTCGTGAAAATGTGACATGTCACGAAATTATGACACTTTTCAAACTTACTTTCTCTCTCCTATTTTAGTTGCGAAAATGCGACATGTCACAAAATTGCGACACTTTTCTTATTTGTTCTCTTTCTTCGAACTTGTCGTGAAATCGTGAAACTTTTTCTTGCTTTCTCTTTATCTTCCAACATGTCATAAAATCATGACAGTTTTTCCACTTGCTTTTTTCTCTTCCAACATGTCGCGAAATCGCGATAGTTTTTCCTACTTTTTCTCTCTCTTCCAACATGTCACGAAATAATGACAGTTTTTCCTACTTTTTCTCTCTCTTCCAACATGTCACGAAATCATGACAGTTTTTCTTACTTTTTATCTCTCTTCCAACATGTCACGAAATCATGACAATTTTTCTTGCCTGCTGTATATGTCGCGATATCATAACACTTTTCTTACTTGTCTTTTTTCTTTGATATTTTGCATATAGGCCACTTCGATATTCTTGGAAAATCACTGTACATACTCTAAATAAACTTTGAACTCTTGTCTTCTGCATCTGAATAGCTTTTGAACTTTCTATCCACTACATCAACAGATCTATCTGACTGTGTTGACAATAATGACAATATTGTTGCTGCACCTTGCTCAACAATCTCCCCCTTTGAAATTTTTAGCAACACATGTGCAATTTCCTGTAACTCTTCTCCCCCTTTGACAATAATACCAAAGGGCTACTACAGAATCCCCCTGAGTCCATGCATAACATTCTCAGGCAAAATTTATTACACTTAGCAAAAATCATGAATATGAGCAAAAATATAATCAAATACTTAAATGCTCCCCCTGAGAATGTGATCCCTATAACTAGTCAATTCTTGGGAAGTGTGACCACTCCCAATTTATTATGAAGGTACTAAAAAACTTCCTTGGGCAATGGTTTTGTGAAGATATCTGCTACTTGCTCTATAGTTGGAACAAAATCCAACTTAACCTCACCTTTCGCAACTTTCTCCTTCAAAAAGTGATACCTGATAGCAATGTGTTTTGTGCGTGAATGCATAACCGGATTCTTGGAGATGTTAATGGCACTGGTGTTATCACACTTAACTTATATTGGCTCACTGAAGCTAATACCAAGATCTTTTAGGGTTTGTTTCATCCACAATACCTGTGTACAACATGTTTTCACTGCAATATATTATACCTATGTTGTTGATAAAAAAATTGACTCTTGTTTCTTACTATGCCACGCGACCAATCTATCTCCAAGATAGAATGCACCTCCATTGGTACTCTTTCTTTCATCGACACCTTCTTCCCAATCTGCATCTGAATACAAAATAAGGGTGAAGTCTTTACCTTTTGGATACCATAACCCTTACTCCATAGTACCCTTAAGGTACCGAAGAATCCTCTTCACTGCTGTCACATGAGTCTCCTTGGGATTAGCCTAAAATTGTGCTACCATGCATACTGCCTCGCAAAATATCTCGGTCCGGTAGCTTTCAGGCACAGTAAGCTCCCAATCATAAATCTGTACATGGTTTGATCAACAAGTGGAGATTTTTCATCCTTGCTCAAATTGCAACCTGTCATCATGGGAGTACTAACTGGCTTACAATCCTCCATTGTGAACTTTTTTAACATCTCTTTCACATATTTAACTTAAGAAATAAATATGCCCTTCTTATTTTGATTAACTTGCAACCCAAGGAAATACGAAAGTTCACCAATCATTGACATTTCAAATTCTTTCTGCATATTATTTGCTAAATCTTTACACAACTCATCTTTGCTGCTGCAAAATATGATATCATTTATGTATACAACAAGAACAATAAGATGCTCATTTTCTATTTTGACATACAAATTACTATCCACCATACCTTTCTTAAACCCTTGTTGAGTGAGATAGTTGTCTAGCCTTGCATACCATGCTCGGGGTGCCTGTTTTAAGCCATATAATGCTTTCTTCAACTTGCAAACCAAGTTGGGATCATCACCAAATTGAAAACCATCTGGTTGCTCAATATAAACCTCTTCTTCAAGTTTCCCATTCAAAAACGTTGATTTCACATCCATTTGATAAACTTTGAAATTCTTGTAGACTGCTAAAGCCAAAAACATTCTAATTACCTCTAGTCTAGCTGCCGGTGCAAAATTTTCCTTAGAGTCAATGCCTTCAAATTGTGCATAACCCTTACATACCAATATTGCTTTATTTCTGATTACCTGTCCGTATTCATTCAATTTATTTCAAAAAATCCATTTAGTCTTGATTATATTTTTTTTTGTAGGTCTAGGTACTAACTCCCAAGTTTCATTTTTCTCGATCTGATCTAATTCTTCATTTATTGCCTTCATCCAACTTTCATATTTTCTTATGTCAACAACATTTTTGGGCTCAATGCTGGATAATAGAGAGTAGTTACTTACTAATCTTCTTGTCTAAACACCAACTTTGGGGTCTCCAATTATTTGCTTTCTAGGATGATTTTTCTGCCAGATGCTTGTCTTGAATTTCTTATTTGTTAGACTTACAATGGCACTGAGAGGGGGGGTGAATCAGTGTAGCTCTTTACTTTTAAATTTATAGTTCTTAATAATAGTAGCAATCAAAACTTAATGCAAGATACAACAAGAATAGCACAAGAGCATCACACAACACAAGATTTAACGAGGTTCACCAATGTGGCTACTCCTCAAAAATGACTGCTTGGACTACCATCCAAATCCAGCCTTTGCAAAGCAACAACTTTACAATCAGTTTACCAACACCCACTGGAAGGAGCACCAACCCCTTATTTATCTGCACCAATAGAAAGGAGCACCAACCCCTGATTTACCAACACCCACTGGAAGGAGCACCAACCCCTTGTTTATCTGCACCAATAGAAAGGAGCACCAACCCCTGATTTACCAGCACCCACTGGAAGGAGCACCAACCCCTGATGCCAAGCTGCAACCTGGACTTGAATTATGAATCTAGAAGATTAATAGAATGATACCTCCACTTTTACAAGATCCCGACAAGTCTGCTTCACCTCAGCGATCTCTGCGCACTCCGCTCTCTCTGCGAAATTACTTCGCACAATCTGCTACATCATAGTCGAACGATCGTCTTCTCCCTTTTGTGCACTCTGCTTCCTTTGTGAATTTTGCACTTAGCATGATTCGATATGACTTGCACTCTACGCTCTGTGACCGAACTTCACGCACATCGACTTCACTTAGAAATCTCCAAACAACCCTCCTTTTATAACAACATTTTCATGATGAAATCCTAATCTTAGTCGACTGTAAAACCCTGATCTTAGTCGGCTGCAAACCCTAATCTTAGTCAGCTACAAACCCTAATTTTAGTCGACTGTTCATCGGTCTTCGTCGGCTTCAACTTAACCGTGAGAAAACAACATGTCGCGATATCGTGACACTTTTTCTCCTTGCTCTTTCTCTTAGCTTTGACCCATGAAAATACAACATGTCACGATATCGCGACACTATTTTCTCTCTCCTCTTTCTCTTTGCTTTGGACCATGAAAATACAACATGTCGCGATATCGCAACACTATTTTCTCTCTCTTTCTCTCTTTGCAACACATGTCATGATATCGTGACACTTTCCCTTCTCTAACTTCCTCTTTGCTTTTGTCATGATATCGTGACACTTTTTCTATATTACTCTTTCTTTTACAACATGTCACGAAATCGTGACACTTTTCTCCTTAGCTTCTTTCTCTTTTGTCGTGAAATCGACAAATGTCAGATATCTCGACAACTTTTTCTCTTGACTCTCTCTCTTGATATGTCATAAAATCGTGACACTTTTTCGTCTCTCTCTTCATATGTCATGAAATCGTGACACTTTTTCTTCCGTACAATCTTTCTTAGTCAATATGTCATGAAATCATGACACTTTTTCTTTCCTCTCTCTCCTACACTATGTCATGAAATCGTGACACTTTTTCGTCCGTACAATCTCTCTTGCAATATGTCATGAAATCATGACACTTTTTCTTTCTCTTCCTTCCTGCTTTTCGAGTCACAAAATGCGACATGTCGCGAAATCATGACACTTTTCAAATTTACTTTCTCTCTCCTATTTTAGTCGTGAAAATGCGACATGTCATGAAATCGTGACACTTTTCAAACTTTACTCTCTTTCTTCGAACTTGTCACGAAATCGTGACACTTCTTCCTGCTTTCTCTTCTTCTTCTAACATGTCATGAAATCGCGACAGTTTTTCCACTTGTCTTTTTCTCTGCCAACATGTCACGAAATCGTGACAGTTTTTCCACTTGCCTTTTTCTCTTCCAACATGTCATGAAATCGTGATAGTTTTTCCTGCTTCTTTTCTCTCTTCCAACATGTCGCGAAATCGTGACAGTTTTTCTTGCCTGTTGTATATGTCGCGATATCACGACACTTTTCTTACTTGTCTTTTTCTTTGATCTTTTGCATATGGGCCACCTCGGTTTTCTTGGAAAATCACTGTACATACTCTGAGCAACCTTTGAACTCCTGTCCTCTGCATCTGAATGGCTTTTGAACTACCTATCCACTGCATCATTAGATCTAACTGACTGTGTTGACAACAATGACAATACTCTTGCTGCACCTTGCTCAACAATCTCCCCCTTTGGAATTGTTGGCAACACATGTGCAATTTCCTGTAACTCTTCTCCCCCTTTGAAAATAATACCAAAGGGCTACTGTAGACTCCCCCTGAGTCCATGCACAACATTCTCAGGCAAAATTGATTATACTTAGCAAAAATCATGAACATGAGCAACAAGATAATCAAATGCTTAGATGCTCCCCCTGAGAATGTGATCCCTGTAGCTAGTCAATCTTTGGGAAGTGTGACCACTCCCAATTTATTTTGAAGGTACTCAAAAACTTCCTTGGGCAATGGTTTTGTGAAGATATCTGCTACTTGCTCTGTAGTTGGAACAAAATCCAATTTAACCTCACCTTCTGCAACTTTCTCCTTCAAGAAGTGATACCTGATAGCGATGTGTTTTGTGTGTGAATGCATAACTGGATTCTTGGAGATGTTAATGGCACTGGTGTTATCACACTTAACTGATATTGGTTCACTGAAGCAGATACCAAGATCTTTCAGGGTTTGTTTCATCCATAATACCTACGTACAACATGTTGTCATTGCAATATATTCTACCTCTACTATTGATAAAGAAACTGACTCTTGCTTCTTACTGTGCCATGCAACCAATCTGTCTCCAAGATAGAATGCACCTCCACTGGTACTCTTTCTGTCATCTACACATCCAGCCCAATCTGCATCTGAATATGATATAAGGGTGAAGTCTTTACCTTTTGGATACCACAACCCATACTCCATAGTACCCTTGAGATACCGAAGAATCCTCTTTACTGTTGTCACATGAGTCTCCTTGGGATTGGCTTGAAAGCGTGCTACCATGCATACTGCCTGCAAAATATCTGGTCTGGTAGCTGTCAGGTACAGTAGGCTTCCAATCATAGATCTGTACATGGTTTGATCAACAGGTGGAGATTTGTCATCTTTGCTCAACTTGCAGCCTGTCGTCATGGGAGTGCTAACTGGCTTACAATCCTCCATTGTGAATTTCTTTAACATCTCTTTTACATATTTAACTTGAGAAATAAATAAGCCCTTCTTACTTTGATTAACTTGCAAACCGAGGAAATATGACAGTTCACCAATCATTGACATTTCAAATTCTTTTTGCATCTTATTTGCTAAATCTTTACATGACTCATCTTTGTTGCTGCCAAATATGATATCATCTACATATACAACAAGAACAATAAGATGCCCATTTTCTGTTTTGACATACAGGTTACTATCCACCATACCTTTCTTAAACCTTTGTTGAGTGAGATAGTTGTCTAGTCTTGCATACCATGCTCGGGGTGCCTGTTTTAAGCCATATAAATATTTCTTCAACTTGCAGACAAAGTTTGGATTATCACCAAGTTGGAACCCATCTGGTTGCTCAATATAAACCTCTTCTTCAAGTTTCCCATTCAAAAATGCTGATTTCACATCCATTTGATAAACTTTGAAATTCTTGTAGACTGCTAAAGCCAGAAACATTCTGATTGCCTCTAATCTAGCTACTGGTGCAAAAGTTTCCTCAAAATCAATGCCTTCAACTTGTGCATAGCCCTTACAAACTAATCTTGCTTTATTTCTGACTACCTGTCTGTCTTCATTCAACTTGTTTCAAAAAATCCATTTAGTCTCGATTATATTTTTGTTAGCAGGTCTAGGTACTAAATCCCAAGTTTCATTTTTCTCGATCTGATCTAATTCTTCATTTATTGCCTTCATCCAACTTTCATCTTTGCTTGCATCATCAACATTTTTGGGTTCAATGTTGGATAGTAGAGAGTAGTTACTTACTGCTCTTCTTCTTGTCTGAACACCAACTTTGGGGTCTCCAATTATTTGCTCTCTAGGATGATTTTTCTGCCAGCTACCTGTTTTGAATTTCTTATTTTCTTCCACTTCTGAATCACAACTTAAATCTTCTGAGTCAATGTCCTGTATCTTCTCCATTTTGTTTTCCTCATCTCCTTCAATAATCTCTTCATAAGTTGGGTAGTTCGTTTCATAGCTAATTACTCATTCTCTACCTTCATCAAATTTAACATCGGCACTATCCACAATTTTCTTTAGCCTTTTGTTGTAGCATTTGTAAGCTTTGCTTTTTGATGAATAACCGACAAAAAAACCTTCATCCGCTCTATCTTCAAACTTACCGAGATTATCTTCAGTTCTTTTGATGTAGCATTTGCTGCCAAAAACTTTGAGGTATTTTGTTGTTGCCCTTTTTCCAAACCACAACTCATAAGGAGTTTTGCTTTCATGTGTTCTCAGCATGTACCTATTTTGGATATACACTGTAGTATGGACTGCTTCTTTCCAAAATCTATCTGCTACTTTGCTTTCAGCCAGCATAGTCCGAGCCATTTCCTGCATTGTCCTATTCTTTCTTTCTACCACTCCATTCTACTGAGGTGTCCTGGCTGCTGAGAACTGTCTCTTGATACCGTATTTTTCACAGTACTCTGTAAACTCCTCTTGAAATGAATTCTCCTCCTCTATATGATCTTAAACATTTGATCCTCTTTCCTGTTTCATTCTCAACTTGGTTTTTAAAAATCTTGAACATATCAAAAGCTTCTGATTTATGCTTTAAGAAAAATATCCATGTCATTCTGGAATAATCATCAATGCACAACATAAAGTATTTATCACCGTTTATGCTTTGTGTTCTCATGGGTCCACATAAATCAGTGTGTATTAGTTCCAAAGGTTTGCTTGTGTAGTGTTCTTTTGTTTTGAAAGAGACTCTAGTTTGTTTCCCCTTTTGGCATGAAGCACAAATGTTGTTTGCAGGTTTTCTGATGGTGGGAATATCTCTCACTGCTCTTTTTGAGGTGATTTTTACTAGATTATCAAAACTGATATGACCGAGTCTCTTGTGCCACAACCAATTTTCTTCTTCCTGTCCAATAAAACAAGCTCCTTCTGAAGTCTCTCGAGAGCGTGTACAGGTTTCCAGATGTTCTTGATCCAGTTGCTATCAGTTTTCCACTGTTTGTCTTTCTGACTTCACAACCCTGCTTCTTAAAAACTACCTCATGACCTTTATCACAAATCTGACTTACACTCAACAGGTTATGTTTCAAGCCATCCACAAACAAGACTTCTTCTGACTTAATTTTTTCGTTAATAATTTTAATTGAACCTTTGCCAACTATCTTAGCTCCATCATTATTTCCAAATTTTATTGAACCACCTTCATATTTCTGTAACTTCTCAAATTTTTGTTTGTTACCTGTCATATGACTGGAGCATCCACTATCAAGTATCCATGGTACATATTTATTCTGTGCTTTAAAAGCTGTTTGTACGATTAAGGATTCCTTTTCTTCCTTAAGCTGCTCCTTTTCTTTCCACTCCGTTTTGATAGTAGTTTTGGGCCCTTGTTTTGCCTTTCCCTTATCAACAGTTTGTGTATGTTTTACAGGACATTTTCTATCTTGTCTCATTCTATTTGGTTGGACACTTCTTCCCTGATATTGATTTGTAGCAAATGTACTTCTACAGTTTCTTGCAATGTGCCCAAAATTATGACATTTATAACATTCTACTGTATAATTCATCAGAGGAGAAAAAGCATTTCTACTGGTGAAGTTCCTTGGTCTTACATTATATTTGCATTCTGAGATTTTATGTCCATAGCCATTGCATTTAAAATAGAAACCAGAAAAGGGATAGTTGAACCTGGGTGATGGTCTTTGCCATGTTGCCGAAGGAGCCATAGGTCTTCTTCTTCTTTGATGTGTGACATTTGTGAATCCATCATTATCAGTTCTCCTTTCGTGCCTGGCATTGTTGCTTTCCTTTGCATGAGACATTTTTCTTTGATCAACCTGTTTCTTATCTTCATTCTTTATGGATTCTACTTTTCTGGCCTTTGATCCACTTGATGATTCTCCTTCGATGAAGCCCAGACCAAACTTGATGCCTGCAGGCCTTTGGTCATTTATGATCTTATCCAGCTTCATAGAACTTTCTTCACGTTTGTGATAACAACTAATTTTCTTATTCATCTCTTCTAGCTGCATTCTCAAAACAACAATCTCTTCTTCTAGCTTGCTGTAATAATCTATTTTCATGGTTATTTGCACTTCGAGATCTTCGGTGATTTTCTTGGATTCTTCTATCTATACTTTCAAACTGGTTATGATTCCATTTGCATCCTCAAGCTTCCTTGAAAGTTTCTTATTCTTTTTCTTTTCTATCTCCCACTCTTCAAGTGCAGAGATCAATTCACCTTCTAGATCTACTTCAGCCTCAAGGTTTTCACCACAAACTTCAGAGGTCACTCCTTCTTCCTTTTCTGATTTAACTTCTTCAAATGCCATGAAGAGAGCTTCATTTGTTTCTTCTTCAGACTCTTCACCGGAGCTATTTTTTGATGAACTGGCATTCCTGGAGATGAAACTTTTCTTCTTGAAATTGCCTTTTCTAAAATTCGTTTTCTTCTTCCAGTCACTTCTTTCAGGGTGCGATCCTTCATCATTACTGTTCTTCTCTTTAAGTGGACATTTAGTCGCATAATGCCCAATGCCTCCACAGTTGAAACATTTAAATGGTAGCTTCCCTCTGTATTTTCCTTTTCCCCTTTTTAGTTTTCTAACAAAGTTTGCTTCCATTTCATCTGATGTTTCTTCTTCCTCGGACTCTTGTTTTGTGTTTTTATTTTTAAGGGCTTTAAAAGCCGCTTCTCTATCTGTGGGTTTAGATCTTCCTATCCTCATCTCATATGCAGTCAAAGAACCATACATCTCATCTATACTAAAATAATTTAGATTCTTAGCTTCTTCTATCGTTGAGACTTTGGAATCAAACCTTTGAGGAAGAGATCTTAGTACCTTTTTCACGACGGCAGAGTCTCCAATATCCTCGTCGAGTCCTCTGATCGCATTGATGATTCCATTAACTCTCAGCATATATGCCTCAATGTTTTCATCGTCGTTCATTTTCAATGCTTCGAACTGAGCTCGATGTGTTTGTAACTTGGCCTCCTTGATCTTATCGTTTCCTTCATGAAAACTCCTCAGTCTGTCCCATATCTCTTTTGCCATTTTACAGCTCACGATCTTTGCTAGTTCACTGTCTGCTACTCCGCTCATGAGAGCATTCATTGCTTTTGAATTATTGTCAAACAATTTTATTTCATCAGCCTTTTCTAGAGGAATGATAGGTAGTGTGTATCCACTCACTACTGAATCCCAGACGTCGTATCCTAAAGCATAGAGATATGTCTGCATCCTGATTTTCTAGAACGCGTAATTAGATCCGTCAAACACTGGTGCTTTGTTTGAGAAGCCTTCACCACCTGCCATTGAGTTATTTCCAAGATCACCCTAGCTGGTTAAGCCTATACAGGAACTTGGCTCTGATACCAATTGTTAGACTTACAATGGCACTGAGAGGGGGGGTGAATCAGTGTAGCTCTTTACTTTTAAATTTATAGTTCTTAATAATAGCAACAATCAAAACTTAATGCAAGATACAACAAGAATAGCACAAGAGCATCACACAACACAAGATTTAATGAGGTTCACCAATGTGGCTACTCCTCAAAAAATGACTGCTTGGACTACCATCCAAATCTAGCCTTTGCAAAGCAACAACTTTACAATCAGTTTACCAGCACCCACTGGAAGGAGCACCAACCCCTTATTTATCTGCACCAATAGAAAGGAGCACCAACCCCTGATTTACCAGCACCCACTGGAAGGAGCACCAACCCCTTGTTTATCTGCACCAACAGAAAGGAGCACCAACCCCTGATTTACCAGCACCCACTAGAAGGAGCACCAACCCCTGATGCCAAGCTACAACCTAGACTTGAATTATGAATCTAGAAGATTAATAGAATGATACCTCCACTTTTACAAGATCCCGACAAGTCTGCTTCACCTCAGCGATCTCTGCGCACTTCGCTCTCTCTATGAAATTACTTCGCACAATCTACTATGTCATAGTCGAACGATCGTCTTCTCCCTTTTGCGCACTCTGCTTCCTTTGTAAATTTTGCACTTAGCACGATTCGATATGACTTGCACTCTACGCTCTACGACCGAACTTCACGCACATCAACTTCACTAGAAATCTCCAAACAACCCTCCTTTTATAACAACATTTTCATGATGAAATCCTAATCTTAGTCGGTTGTAAAACCCTGATCTTAGTCGGTTGTAAACCCTAATCTTAGTCGACTGCAAACCCTAATTTTAGTCGGTTGTTCATCGGTCTTCGTCGGCTTCAACTTAACCATGAGAAAACAACATGTCGCGATATCGTGACACTTTTTCTCCTTGCTCTTTCTCTTAGCTTTGACCCACGAAAATACAACATGTCGCGATATCGTGACACTATTTTCTCTCTCCTCTTTCTCTTTGCTTTGGCCCATGAAAATACAACATGTCGCGATATCGTGACACTATTTTTTCTCTCCTCTTTCTCTTTGCTTGAATAACACATGTCGTGATATCGTGACACTTTTACCTTCGTACTCTTCCTCTTTACTTTTGTCACGATATCGCGACACTTCTGCCTTCTTACTTTCTCTCTCCTTCTTTGTCATGAGAAATGACATGTGGCGATATCGTGACACTTTTTCTCCTTAGCTCTTTCTCTTGCCTTGGTCACAAAAACCTGACATGTCATGATATCGTGACACTTTTTCTCCTGGACTCTCTCTCTTGCAATATGTCATGAAATCGTGACACTTTTCCTTCTCTATAGTCTCTCTTGCAATATGTCATGAAATCGTGACACTTTTTCTTCCGTACAATCTTTCTTGTAATATGTCATGAAATCGCGACACTTTTTCTTTCAGACTCTCTCTCCTACACTATGTCACGAAATCGTGACACTTTTTCTTCCGTACAATCTCTCTTGCAATATGTCACGAAATCGTGACACTTTTTCTTTCTCTTCCTTCCTACACTTTTTGAGTCACGAAAATGTGACATGTCACGAAATCATGACACTTTTCAAATTTACTTTCTCTCTCCTATTTTAGTCAGAAAAAAATACATGTCACGAAATCGTGACACTTTTCAAACTTTACTCTCTTTCTTCGAACTTGTCATGAAATCGTGACACTTCTTCCTGCTTTCTCTTTTTCTTCTAACATGTCACAAAATCGTGACAGTTTTTCCACTTGTCTTTTTCTCTTCCAACATGTCGTGAAATCGTGATAGTTTTTCCACTTGCCTTTTTCTCTTCCAACATGTCACGAAATCGTGATAGTTTTTTCTGCTTCTTTTCTCTCTTCCAACATGTCACGAAATCGTGACAGTTTTTCTTGCTTCTGTATATGTCACGATATCGCGACACTTTTCTTACTTGTCTTTTTCTTTGATCTTTTGCATATGGGCCACCTCGGTCTTCTTGGAAAATCACTGTACATACTCTGAGCAACCTTTGAACTCCTGTCCTCTGCATCTGAACGGCTTTTGAACTACCTGTCCACTGCATCATTAGATCTAACTGACTGTGTTGACAACAATGACAATACTCCTGCTGCACCTTGCTCAACATTATTTTCTTCCACTTCTTAAGCACAACTTAAATCATCTGAGTCAATTTTTTGCATCTTTTTCGTTTCATTTTTCTCATCTCCTTCAATAACCTCTTCATAAATTGGGTAGTTTTTTTCATAGCTAATTACTCATTCTCTACCTTCATTAAATTTAACATCGACACTATCCACAATTTTCTTTAGCCTCTTTTTGTAGCATTTGTAAGCTTTGCTTTTTGACAAATAACCAACAAAAATACCTTCATCCACTCTATCTTCAAACTTACCAAGATTATCTTTAGTTCTTTTGATGTAGCACTTGCTACCAAAAAATTTGAGGTATTTTGTTGTTGCCCTTTTATCGAACCACAACTCATAAGGAGTTTTGCTTTCATGTGTTCTCAGAATGTACCTATTTTGGATATACACCGCAGTATGGACTACTTCTTTCCAAAATCTGTCTACTACTCTACTTTTAGCCAACATAGTTCGTGCCATTTTTTGCATTGTCCTGTTCTTTCTTTCTACCACTCCATTCTGCTGAGGTTTCATAGCTACTGAAAACTGTCTCCTAATACCATATTTTTCATAGTACTCTATAAACTCCTCTAAAATGAATTCTCCTCCTCTATCTGATCTTAAACATTTGATCCTCTTTCCTGTTTCATTCTCAACTTTGTTTTTGAACGTCTTAAACATTTCAAAAGCTTCTGATTTATGCTTTAAGAAAAATATCCATGTCATTCTGGAATAGTCATCAATGAACAACATAAAATATTTGTCACCATTTATGCTTTGTGTTCTCATGGGTCCACATAAATCAGTGTGTATTAGTTCCAAAGGTTTGCTTGTGTAGTACTCTTTTATTTTGAATGTGAATCTAGTTTGCTTCCTCTTTTGGCATGAAGCACAAATGTTGTTTGTAGGTTTGCTGATGGTGGGAATATCTCTCACTATCCTTTTTGAGTTGATTTTTACTATATTATCAAAACTTATATGATCGAGTCTCTTATGCCACAACCAATTTTCTTCTTCCTGTCCAATAAAACAAGCTCCTTCTGAAGTCTCTGAGAGCGAGTACAGGTTGCTAGATGTCCTTGATCTAGTTGCTATAAATTTTCTACTATTTATTTTTTTGACTTCACAACCCTGCTTCTTAAAAACTACTTCATGACCTTTATTACAAATCTTACTTACGCTCAACAAATTATGTTTCAAACCATCCAAAAACAAGACTTTTGACTTAATTTTTTCATCACTAATTTTAACTGAACCTTTGCCAACTATCTTAGCTTCATCATTATTTCCAACTTTTACTGAACCACCTTCATATTTCTGTAACTTCTCAAATTTTTGTTTGTCACCTGTCATATGACTGGAGCATCCACTATCAAGTATCCATGGTACTTTTATATTCTTTGCTTTAAATGTTTTTTGTACGATTAAGGATTCCTTTTCTTCCTTAAGTCACTCTTTTTCTTTCCACTCCATTTTGATAGTAGTTTTGGGCTCTTGTTTTGCCTTTCCATTATCAATAGCTTGTGAATGTTTTTTGGAAATTTTTCTTTTTTTTTTCATCCTATTTGGTTGAAATTTTCTTCCCTGAAACTGATTTGATGCAAATGTACTTCTATAGTTTCTTGTAATGTGCCCAAAATTATGATAGTTATAACATTCATCTGTATAATTCATCAAAGGAGAAAAAGCATTTATACTGGTGAAATTCCTTGGTCTTACATTATATTTGCAGTCTAAGATTTTATGTCCATAGCCATTGCATTTAAAATAAAAACCAAAAAATGGATAATTGAACTTGGGTTATAGTCTTTGCCATGTTGCTGTACGAGACATAGGTCTTCTTCTTCTTTGATGTGTGACATTGGTGAATCCATCATTGTCAATTCTCATTTTGTGCCTGACATTATTGGTTTCTTTTGCATGAGACTTTTTTACTTGATCAACCTGTTTCTTATCTTCATTCTTTATGGATTCTACATTTTTGGCCTTTGATCCATTTGATGATTCTCCTTCAACGAAACCTTAACCAAATTTGATGTCTGTAGGCCTTTGGTCATTTATAATCTTATCTAGCTTCATAGAACATTCTTCGTGTTTGTGATAGCAACTAATTTTGTGATTCATCTCTTCTATCTGCATCCGTAAACCAACATTCTCTTCTATTTTGTAGCAATAACCTATTTTCATGGTAATTTGTACTTCGAGATCTTCAGATATTTTCTTGTATTCTTATGTCTGTACTTTCAGACTGGTTATGATTTTTTTTGCATCCTCAAGCATTTTTGAAATTTTCTTATTCTTTTTCCTCTCTATTTTCCACTCTTCAAGTGTAGAGATCAACTCACCTTCTAGATCTACTTCAGCCTTAGGGTTTTCACCACATACTTCAGAGTTCACTCCTTCCTTTTTTTATTTTACTTCTTCAAATGCCATGAAAAGAGCTTCACCTGTTTCCTCTTCAGAATCCTCTTTTGGAGGAGTGATGGGTATTGTGTATCCACTAACTACTAAATCCCAGATGTCGTATCCCAAAGCACAGAGATATGTCTGCATCCTGATTCTACAGAACGCATAATTAGATCCATCAAACAATGGTGCTTTGTTTGATGAGAAGCCTTCACCACCTACCATTGTGTTACTTCCAAGATCACCCTAGCCGATTAAGCTTGTACAAGAACTTAGCTCTGATACCAATTGTTAGTCTTACAATGACACTGAGAGGGGGGGTGAATAAGTGTAGTTCTATAAACTTAAATTTATAGCTCTTAATACTACAACAATTAAAACTTATTACTAGATACAACAAGTATAACAAAAGAGCATCACACAACACAAGATTTAATGAGGTTCACCAATGTGGCTACTCCTCAAAAATTGATTTCTTGGACTACCATCCAAATCTAGACTTTGCAAAGCACCAAATTTACAATCAATTTACCAGAACCCATTGTAAGGAGCACCAACCCCTTATTTATTTGCACTAATAGAAAGGAGAACCAACCCCTTATTTATCTACATCAATAAAAATGAGCACCAACCCCTTATTTATCTATACCACCAGAAAGGAGCACCAACCCCTGATTTACCAAAGACCAACTACAAAGAGCACCAACCCCTGATGCCAAGCTGCAACATGAACTTCAATTTGAATCTATAAGTTTGACAGTAAGATACCTTTGCTTTTGCAAGACCTTGCCTTGTCTTCTTCACCTTTGTGTTCTCTGCGCACTCTGCTCTCTCTGCACAATCACTTCGCTTCATTACAGTCAAAATTCATGATCATCTTCTCCATTTTGTGCACTCTGCTCTCTTTGCAAATTTTGCACTTAGCACGATTCGACATGACTTCCTCTCTATGCACAACAACCGTATTTCACCACATTCGACCATCTAATCAATTCTCTAAATAGCCCTCCTTTTATAACAATATTTTTTATGATGAAAACCCTAATATTAGTCGGATGTAAATCCTAATCTTAGTCGGATTTCATAACAACTATAAACCCTAATTTTAGTCGACTGTCATCGGTCTTCGTTGGCTTCAACTCAAGAAGATGTTTAGTTTATCTATCGCTTGATGATTTCATTCTAGATAGACCTTGTAACCGCCATATCGACTTTTGATCACTCTTCATATTTTAGCAGTATGAAATCACTCTGTAATTGCCCCTGTAAATGTCATAGTGATGTCAATCCACTGTCATACTTCTCATTTCAGTCGAGTTCTCCTTCTTGACTTGTGCATTTACGACCTATCATGAAATCATGACATTTTTGCCTCTGTAGCTTCTTTTGTTGCTGTTGCCACGAAAATACAATATGTCATGATATCACGACACTTTCACCTCCATACGCTTTCTCTATTCTTTTGTCACGATATCATGACATATTTTCCTCTATAGAATTCGTCTTTTATTTTGTCACGATATCACGACATTTTTGCCTCCGTATACTTCATCTTTGCTTTTATCATAATATCACGACACTTCTGCTTCCATAGACTTTGACTTTGCTTTTGTCATGATATTGTGACACTTCTGCCTATGTAGTCTTCAACATAGCTTTTGTCATTAAATTGTGACACTTCTACTTTCGTACTTAGCTTCTTTGCTTTTGTCATGAAATCACGACAATTCTACCTTCAAATTATTCTTCTCTGCTTTTGTCATGAAATCATGACACTTTTGCTTTTGTACTTTACTTCTTTTCTTTTTTCATGAAATCATGACACTTCTGCCTTCATAGTCTTCAACTGAGATTTTTTCATGAAATCATGACACTTCTGCTTTTGTACTTAGCTTCTTTGCTTTTGTCGTGAAATCACAACACTTCTGCCTTTGAAGTCTTCTTCTCTACTTTTTTCATGAAATCATGACACTTCTCCTTTCATACTTTACTTCTTTGCTTTTGTCGTGAAATTACGACACTTCTGCCTTTGAAGTCTTTTTATCTGCTTGTGTCATGAAATCATGACACTTCTACTTCCGTACTTTACTTCTTTACTTTTGTCACAAAATCACGACACTTCTGCTTTTGAAGTCTTTCTTTCTACTTTTATCGTGAAATCGTGATAGTTCTGCTTCCGTACGCTTCCTCTCTTTCTTTTTATTGTGAAAATGTGACATGTCACGATATCGTGACACTTTTCAAACTTACTTTCTCTCTCTTATTTTAGTCATGAAAATGCGACATGTCGTGAAATCGTGACACTTTTCAAACTTACTTTCTCTCTCCTATTTCAGTCGCAAAAATGTGACGTCACGAAATCATGACACTTTTCTTACTTGTTCTCTTTCTTCGAACTTGTCACGAAATCACGACACTTTTTCCTGCTTTCTCTTTCTCTTCCAACATGTCATGAAATCACGACAATTTTTCCACTTGCATTTTTCTCTTCCAACATGTCACAAAATCGCAATAGTTTTTCCTGCTTTTTCTCTCTCTTCCAACATGTCACAAAATCGTAACAGTTTTTCCTGCTTTTTCTCTCTCTTCCAATATGTCGTGAAATCGCGATAGTTTTTCCTACTTTTTCTCTTTCTTCCAACATGTCATGAAATCATGACAGTTTTTCTTGCCTACTGTATATGTCGTGATATCCTGACACTTTTCTTACTTGTCTTTTTTCTTTGATCTTTTGCATATGGGCCACTTTGGTATTCTTGGAAAATCACTGTACATACTCTGAATAACCTTTGAACTCCTGTCTTCTGCATCTGAATAGCTTTTGAACTTCCTGTCCACTACATCAATAGATCTATCTAACTATGTTGACAATAATGACAATACTGTTGCTACACCTTGCTCAACACATATAATATCCTTGGCCTAAAGGCTAGTCAGAGTTGCTACATAGTGATAAAGATCTCCTACATGGCACTAACTCTTGCACTCATGCTTTTGAGGCCACCTGCATCCATAGCACTGAGACACATATGCAATGGTAGTAATATTGATATAAAATCCTCTTGAGTGGTCCTCCTTGATGTCCTTTCATCCCTAGATCTAAAGGAGTAGGCTACAAGTGGCACTGGCTCGTCCACATTGCTGAATCTTATAGAGCTCATCATAGCACTGAGCTAGCAGTGCGCTCTCCCAATCCATAATTATAGGTTTCACACTATCCAAAAGGTCTTGAACCATAGCCAAGAGGTTCCATGGGAACCTCACTCTAGAGCAATACAACAAAAGCATGTTACATATAACATACATCAAGACTTCCTACCATCGAGATAAAATATTCTCCCGATGCCATTGAGCCATAGAGATCCCGCCATGATGACAGTCACCAAATGTTGCAGTTGCATGAGCTGCAAAGACCCTTGTGAACACAACATCTTTATCATTAGTTGGAGAGGATAGGATAGGGACTCCATCAAAAGGAATCCTAAAGATCTTGTATATGTCCTTCAGAGCGATAGTCATCTTTCCAGTAGGGAGATGAAAGGTGTTCATCTTAGAATCCCACCTATGCACTAGGGTAGTAAGATAGACCTGGTTTGACATGATCGTCGATAGCCTTGCAACATACATGAGTCCTCAAGCATCAAACCAATCCCAATTTGTGCCATCCATCTGGGATAGTAGCCACACAAGCAAAGTAGTGTCCTGAGCCTACCAAGACAAAAGCTAAAAGTGCAATATAAATACTTAATTAAATGCACTTAATAGCTAAAAAGAGCAATAAAAAGAAAAACAATGCAATATTAATCTAATATAGCCTAAGGCTAAGATAAAAATAACTAAATGCACTTAAACACACAAAAAAATCAAAATTCACACTTCAAAATGTCAAAAAATCAATTAATTTCATAAAAAAAATAAAAAATAATCTTTAGCACCTTAAATTTGACCCATTTACATAAAAACACAAAAATATTGGAAAAACATCATGTTTACATTTATTACCTTGAAATTTGTGCTGCTCTAACAAGATCATACTATGATTAGCAAAATCATAGTACAACCTCCAAAATCATAGCATAATTTTAGTTTTACGATCCTTGCGATCGGTGTATGACCTCATTGATAGTAATACGATCTTGCCCTAAAAAAAAACTTAAAATAAGAAAAGGACAAAGTTAGTTAAATGGTTTTTTGCCTCCACCTGTGTAACTACATGGGAATTACAGGATTAGATCCATTCAGCCTCGTCCATATTAGAGAAAATTTTAACAAATTTTCTCCCCTCCTTATTCTAGACACTCATCCCTGCTTATTTAACCAGACCCCTCCCTCTGTAATTCTCCTAGATCTCTGCACTTAGGAAAAATCAGTCTAATTTTGCATCTTACCACTCATTATTATGTTATTTGCTTACAGTATTGGAGTATTTTTTCACAGATCGGAGGATTTCATCATAGATCGGAGGATATGATATTGCAATCATAGTACGAACGTGCAAGTTCGTGATACGATCTTACCCAGAATACTATGATATCACCTATAATTTTCTTGGGGGTAACTCTGAGTTCTGGTTTTACATATTCTAACCTTTCTTTGTTTTATTTAACTTCATTTAACTTTTTTATTACATGACATATTAGAGTAAATCATTTGCATCCTTGGAGTTCACCTAAAATCTTATGTAATTGCATGTTTGGGTAATTAGATATATTTTTTATAAATCATTGTTATTATTACTGTTCAGTAGTGTTTAATAGATTATAAATCATATTTGTAAAGATAAATAAGATATAAATTTATGTTCTTTAGCCTCTATCCATGCTTATGTTGTCTTCTGTCAAAATCAAATCTATTTGTCTATGATCGAAATACGATATCATTGATTGTAATACAATATTACAAAATCGTAATAAGATGTTGCTCTACACTGTATAAAACTAGATTGCTTACAAATTTTAGAACCTACATCAGACATACAAATACAGGTAAGGTTTAAAATCTCTTCATAGGCATTGCATTAATTTATACATTCTGTTTTCTATATTCTTTTGTCTACATTTGAAGTTAAAATGCATATAGCTTATTTTAGTTTGCATATTGGCCAAAATTAGGTACATGTGATTTGATTAAAAAGAACCCATAAAAAAACCCGAAACCTAGGTTTAGAAATAGCCATAAATGTTTCATGGTGAATCCAAAACCCATTCATGAAAAAATCACCATAAATAGAAGGTACAATTAAGTACCTCTCTTTCGAGGTGTAGACAACTCATTCTCCCATTCCCCTATAAGGCGTGAATCCATCAACCTTGAGGAAAGGAGTGTGAGAATTTTTGGGCTACATTCTTTGGTGAACCCGACATGAATACATTAGGCATATTTCTAATTCATAAAAACATAACAAAAAAATTCAAAAATAAAATAAAATTTTAAAAGAAAAACCATTAGTTAAACTTGCACACTTTAGTGAAATTCATAGATGGTAGATTACAATAGTAGAAGAGTTGTAATCATAAATGTTAAATTATTATTAGATAGACAAGAAATTGCTCAAATACTTGGGCCTACCGACATTTTCTCCTTACAATAGTGGAACAAACTTTGGAGAAGATTAGACATCATATAATATCATGAACTTGAACTTAAGAAAATCATAAGGTTTGATTTGTCTAGAATCCTAGATCCCGATAGTGCACCTTTCTATTTCAACCTTCAAAGAGCATGTGATAGGTGGCTAGCAGATAAGAGAGCTTTCATTTCCCCAAGTTTTTACTCCTTTGAATATTATCTTGATGATGAAGTTTATTTCATCACTATAGCTCATTTCATAAAATTCTTAAAAGGCAACTTTAAGTTTGAAGAAGAACATTACATGACCCCAGACCAATTGGAACCTATTAATGATATTTATAGGATTTTTCAAGAAACTTAAAACATAAAATCTATAATAGTATAGTTGCATTTGCTTTATTGTTTGCAATCTAAAAACTACAAAAATCCAAAAAAAAAAACAATCATATTATATTTATTTAGTTAGATATATATATAATATATATACCCCAATATTTTAGCACATATATAAATATATATATATATATATATGCAAGAGCAAATTACTCTAAAAATAAAATGACCATATTAAGAAATGGTAAATAAATAGACAACGACAATATAGGAGAAGAAGAACAAGAGAATTTTAAAGATATAGAACTTTTTGGAAAGGACGTATTTTTAGCAGATGAAGGTGATAATGGGGAAAATAAAGAAGAAGATCCTAATGAACCTACTTTAGATGAAAAAGGAAATTTTAAATTTGAGTCTCTTGCAAATTTTACTCAGTTCATAAAAGATCACATAGGTGAATTTAGTCAAGCAATACATAAGGATAATTTAGGAGAATGTTCTACAGAAGCAGTTTTAGTAGTTGCTTTTTAGATACATACAAACCCATTACCTTACATGCCTTTGACATAACAAGATGATAATCAAATAGGACCATCTAATAAAAACATGATACCTTTGAATCAAAATGTTTCAAAACCAAAAACACAATCATCTAATGTGGTTGTTAGCAACACTAAAGTAAACTCTAAACAACATAAACAACCATTTGCTTCCATCTTCTCTCAAGCTCTTAATCAACAAAAAAAAGTTAAACAAGTACAAAATACCAACTATCAACAAAAAACTCAACAAAATATAGTTCCCACAAACACTTTACATAATAGTGTTTCAGTTGGAAATATTCATACAAAAACACCAACTTATTATCAAAGACATAACAACATGATGCAACCAAATCAGTTTTGCAGACAACAACAACAAGGACTTGAAGCTATGGTTAAACAATTAGCTTCTCATCTAGACTAGATGGATCCCTACCATCCCTTGTATAGTTATCGAGAGATGTGTAGTCAACCTTTGGATCCTATAGTCATAGAACAACCTTACCCTAAGCATTTCCCCATTCCATTCCTCGTGATATATAAAGGAACTAAAGATCTTATAGAGCATATTCGTATGTTTAAGACGACATGTCATGATGTCTCTCATGATGATTTGTTGTTACTAAAGATGTTCCCTAAAATTTTGGGAGGCATGGCCCTAGAGTGGTATTATCAATTACCCAATAACTCTTTAAAAAATTTTTAGTAAATAGAAAAAATGTTTGTCCACCAGTTTAGTGCCTATATAGAGAGGCATGTGACTATTAAATAATTATACAACTTGAAACAAGGAAAATATGAAAGTTTCACATAATTCTTGGCAAAATGGAGATAAATTTTGGGAAAACTACACTTTGTATTACCTCATCAGGAAATGTTAGACATATTCATAGGTAATTTAAAAGAGCAACTATCTTATGAACTTTCTACTACCACATTAACATCCTTTGATCAAGCCATTGATTTGTCAATAAGGGTAGAATATGCCCTTATTAGAAGAGGTCAATTTAAGAAAAGGGATGAAGATAAAACTTTTAAGAATCAATATAAGAACAAACAAGTAGTGGGTGATGGAGTTACTGACAGTAGAAAAAACTCAAATACTAATCTTACCGAAGTTGTGAAAAAAAATTGTGTTAAAATTACCTAATAAACTGACAAGAGAATTTACAAGGCTAAACAAGCCTTTAACTATGATTTTACCTCAATTATTAGAAGAATGTTTGATATGTTTGCTTGAGATAAGACAACCTAATACAACTGTAGCTGGATTTAGAGTTGATCTACATTGTAACTTCCATAGAACTGATGGTCATTCAACAAACTAATGTAAGAGATTGAAACATATGATACAATATCTAATCAACAATGGAAAAATGGAAGTAGAAAATTCACACAAAAAGATGCTCAAAATAATACACAAAAATCTCAAAATCAAAATGTGAATCAGAATTTCAAAATCTTCCAACACCCTTTACCAAAACATGGTAAAGAAGTTGTAAATCAGGTAGAACATCATAATGTTCCCCATCCAAATTAATATTTAGGAACTATTAGTAGTTTCCTACCACATCAAGAATTTTCAAAAACATATGCAACTACAGAATCCCTAGTTACTATTAGACCTTTAAAAATTTATCAAAATACATATTTAGAAAGTGATAGAAAAGTGAAACAATAAGTGAATTGGGCATCAATTCAAATAGTTCTAAGTATGAATCAGATCAAGTCATGCCTATTACAAATTTATTAGTTCAAGAGGACCCATTTCCAAGAAGTATGACTGCTAGACCATCATCTCAACAATAGCTTTCCAATGAGCAAGCAAAAATGCTAGACCCTATTTTGGTAATCCACGATATAGTAACGTCGTAGGTACCATCAGAGTGGTTACAAGACAACAAGCACAAAACCAAATTTCTCAATACCAAATTCAAAATGATAAGACAAATCCATTTGTATTAAAAGCTCCTACTAGACCAAATAATATAATAATCTCATAGCACAAATCTCCATATGATATTAATGAATAGTTAGTTACCATTACAATAAGGATATCTCTTTTGGATCTTTTAAGAACTTCCTCCATACATAGGGAATAATTAATGGGAACTTTAAGCAATATGATGGTACTAAATATATTGAACCTAATGTTGTAGTAATTTCTGTAACTTTGGATGAAACAAACTTCATATAGTTTTGTGATAAAGATATTCCTCCTCAAAGTTTATATGGAGATAATTCTTTGTACATTACATAATTGATTGGAGATGTAGGAGTTAAGAGAGTCTTAATTGATAATGGATCATCACTAAATATATGCACATATTATTTCTTTCAAATATTTGGATTTAAGAAAGAAGACATGAAAAAGACTAAAATAATTATCAAAACATTTAATGATGGAACTCAAGAAACATGTGGAGTCATGAATATCCCATTGCAAGTTGGTCCAAGAATTCTAGATACAACTGTGTTTGTTGTACCTTGCTTTGCATCATACAAATTTTTTTAGTTTGATCTTGGATTAATGCAATGAGAGTAGTGCCTTCTACATTACATCAATGTATTAAATTTAGGTTTAAAAACCAACTAGTCATCATTCATGGTGATCTTAGGCCCTTTGATATATGTGCTTTAGTGGAACCTATAGGATTTTTGTTCTATCTTGCTATGTCTGTTGTCCCTCCTAGTACACCCTCATCATCAAAAACTTCTAAATCAAAAACATCATCACTTTTTGATCCCACATCTAATCCATTTCCTAAATCTATAATAACAAACTCACCTCCTGAGTCTACAATATTTAAATTCATAACATCTAAAGAACCAGTTAAAAAATATAGTCCATCTACTTCATATGCCATTTTAGATGAAGTATTACCAGATTTATCTTTAGGTTTAGCAACAATAGAAGAAGTTAATTTTTCCACCCAATATTCCTTAGTACTATCTAAATTACCACCATCTCCTCGAACATTAGGCTTACCAAATAAAGGTAGTATTTTTCATATTGGGAGTTGTAATTTTGTATACATAGGATATGATTGGGGAAAAATTACAATTGTAGAACTTATAGTTGATAAAGATGGATTTGTGAAGTGTTACTTTTCTAATGGATATATAAAATAAAAACCAATGATGTGTAATATGGGTTATCGAGATAAAATTTTAGGACCTCATGCAAATGGAATAAAAGAACCTTTGGAGATCGAAAAATGGTTTGCCCAATGTGGTCTTGGTTATATTCCTACAAAAAGAGAACCATTCCCATATAAAGATGATGACCATATTATAACATATCAAGAATATATGGAACAAAAGTAACTTCTTAAAACAATACATACTTGTAATATGTTGACTATGGTTTATCTGGAAATGATTGCTTCCATGGATGAATGTTTAGAAGGGGATATTTGTCATGATATATATCTTGATGAAGTTTTAAGAAATAATTTTTTCTTTGATGGATCAATGCCATGTGTGGCTCACATAGAAGCTACTACTCCTCAAGAAGAGTTAGCTAAATGCATGTTAGAAGAATTACAATATATGGGGGTATCACCCGCACCACCCAACTTTGAAAGAGAATTAAACATTGTTGTAGAAAATTTTATAAAAATAAACATTGGAATGGAAGAGAACCCTCGCATAGTCAAAATTGGATCTGAATTAAGTGAAGAAAAACAAAAGCTATATGTTGAATTCATTATAGAATATTCTGATGTTTTTTCTTGGACATACGTGGATATGCTAGGTCTAGATCCTTATGTGGTTATGCACAATTTAGTAGTGCACCCTGATGCTAAACCTGTAAAACAAAAACTTAGAAAAATGCATCCTAAAGTAGAACTACTAGTTAAAAGTGAATTAGAAAAGCTCTTGAATGTAATTTTCATACAAGCTATTGACTATGCTGAGTGGATATCAAACATTGTTCCAGTAACTAAGAAAGAAGCTACAAAGATTAGGGTTTACATAGATTTTAGAGATATTAATGCTACATACCCAAAATATGACTTTCCTCTCCCGAATATGGATCAAATCATAGATTTTACAGTTGGGAGTGGGATGTTGTCCCTTATGGATGGTTTTATATGATACAAAAAAATTCAAATAGCTCCTGAAGACCAATCTAAAACAACCTTTACTACCCCTTGGGGAACCTTTTGTTGGAAAGTAATGCCTTTTGGTTTAAAGAATGCTGGTGCAACTTATCAAAGAGCTATGACATATATTTTTCATGATATGATGTATGATATTTTGCATGATTATGTAGATGATATTATAGCTCGTTTAGCTAATGAAGATGATCATATTAGTGATTTAATAAAAGTATTCGATAGATTAAGAGAATATGTAATACATTTAAATCCAGACAAATATGTATTTAAAGTAAAATCTAGGAAATTATTAGGAGTTATAATTTTTATACGAGGCATTGAGATAGATCCTTTGAATATTAAGGCTATCCATGATATGCCACCTACTAAAAACATATCCAAATTAAGAAGCTTACAAGTAAAATTACAAGCTATTCGTCGCTTAATTGATAAATTGGCAGATAAAACATAACCTTTTCTTAAATTACTTACGAAAAATATTTCTTTTCAATGGGATAAGAAATGTCAAGAATATTTTGATAGCATTAAATAATATCTTATTAATATTCCAGTACTTGTTCCACCTAGACCATATTGTCCTTTCATTTTATATATTTCTACTTTAGAACTTGCACTTGGAGCTATGTTGGCTCAAATTGATGATAAAAAAGAAGAACGAGCCACATACTACATAAGTAGAACTTTAATAAGTTATGAAATAAGATATATTCCATTAGAAAAACTTTGTTTAGCAATTGTGTTTTCTATGCAAAATTTACGTCATTATATGCTTAGTCAAAAACATATGTTATTGCTAAATCTGATCCATTAAGGTACTTGATGAGTAGACCTTATTTATCAGGATGCACATATAAGTGGGTTTTAGCTCTTAGTGAGTTTGAACTCACATTTATCGGCCAAAAATCCATAAAATGCCAAGTTATAATAGATAATTTGGTTGCTATGCCTTTAGAATCTACTCATCCCATGAATATTGAATTTTTGGATGAGTGCCTTAATTTAGAAGAAGATCATTCTAAAATTTGGACATTATTTTTTGATGAAGCTAGATGTATGAGTGGTGCAGGTGTAGGTATTATATTAATATCTCCTCAAAAGCATCTTATCCCTATATATTTTAAATTACAGTTTGTTTGTACTAATAACACTATAGAATATGAGGCTTTAATCCTTGGATTACGAGTCGTTTTAGCCTTAAAAATTAAAATATTATTAGTTTTTGGATATTATCAACTCGTGATAAATCAAATCAATGAATTTTATTATACAAGAGATGAAAAAATTTGTCCTTATAAATAATATGTACTTAAAATCATATCATTGTTTTAAAAGGTAACTTTAGAAGCCATTCCTAGAAGTAGCAACCGTGTTGTCGATACTATGGCCACAACTACTTATTTGTTGCCTTTGGAATTAGAATATGAATATGCTACTATCATTATTTGTAAACTCCAAGAACCCACTTCTTCAAAATCTTTCTTAGAACCATTAGATGTATTTTTGATCAATGAAATTACCCCAAATCTGTGGTATGTAGATATATTTAATTTTATACAGAATGGGACCTTCCCTGAAGGACTAGACAAAAACCAACATAGACTATTATGTAAGCGAGTTTTTCACTTTGTAATTGTTGGTAATACTCTATATAGAAGATCTTTTGAGGGTATCTTGTCAAGATGTATCAACCAAGAATAATCTAAGAAAGCCCCAAGTGAAGCCCATGATGGATCTTGTGGAGGACATTTTAATGGAAGTACCATTGCTAAAAATATCCTTAGAATGGGATATTTTTGGCCTTCCATGGAAAAATATGCCAACAATTACGTGCATCATTGTGACAAGTTTCAAGGACACATTGATCTTGTTCATGCTCCTATTCAGGAACTCCAAGCCATAGCCTCTCCTTGGCCCTTTTCTAAATGGGTTTATATATCATTAGTAAGATCAATCCTATCTCTTCTGATGGTCACAAATTCATAATACAACAATAGAATATTTCACAAAGTGGGTAGAAGCTATACCTTTAGCTTCTTGCACAGGAGCTCAAGTCTCCAAATTTATCTTCAATCAAATCATTTGTAGATTTGGAATTCCATTTAATATCATTTTTGAGAATGGTACATGCTTTAAGAATAAATATTTTAAGAAATTATGTCAAAAATATAAAATACAACATAGATGGTCTACTCCTTATTATCCACAAGGAAATTGCCAAGCTGAAGCATATAATAAAATGTTGATCAAAATACTAAAAATATTAGTTAATAAAATAGGCCATGACTGACATATACAATTATATCCTGCCTTGTGGGCTTATCAAAATAGTTTTCATACCCCCATAGGTGCTTCACCTTTTGTCTTGGTGTATGCCACCGAAGCGGTTTTTTGGTTTGAATTGGAAGTTCCTTCTTTAGATCTCTTAATTCAAGATGTCAAAGTAGGAGATGAATATTGTGCTGGCAGATTAAGTTAGTTGGAACTTCTAGATGAAAAATGAATTCATGCTTTAGAGCACCTGTGTGCCTACCAAGACAAACTTAAAAGATCATAAGCAAATAAAGTTCATAATAGATCCTTTGAAGTTGGAGATTTAGTCCTAAAAGAAAATCAAAAAAATACTAATGCAAGAAATGATCTTAAAAGAAAATTCCAACCAAATTGGCTTGGACCATTTATCATCACTGCTAAATTTGGGTCATATGCATATAGATTGGCTACCTTGGATGGAAAATATCTCAAGGAACCCATGAATATTATGCATCTGAAAAGATATTATGCATAAAGCCAAAAAGTCTCATCATTGTACATAGTTGTAAATATTTCTTTCGTGCATTTCAATATATCATCAAAAATAACAAAAAAAATACAAAATCTGAAAATCTACAAAAATATTTCAAGTCATTATTTGATCATTATCTCTGCATTTATTATCTACTAAGATTGCAAGTTATATTTTAATTTACTTCAGATAAATTAAAAAGTTATCCTAAACCATGCACTAAAATTCACATATGTATTAAAGTTTTGATTTCGTTGTTTTGATTATAAATCTCTCTTATACCAAAAAACGCTATTACTTCATTAAATAATTTTGAGTACTATGAATGATCTTTCTACTTATTTAACCAAGAACATATTTTCACATCTTAAAATGATTTGTTGCAAATTCGATAAAGTGATACTCCTTAGTAAATCTTAATATCTTAAGTGCAAAAGTTTCCCTTCCTATCCTATCATGTGCATGGTCTAGAATACTGAGAAATTGGAAAAATTACAAGCTCATCCCTACCCGAATAAAATCCCTTGCTCTATGCATAATCTGAGCAAGTATACCAAAAAGAAAGAAAAGAAAGAAAAATATAAAATAAAGAAAAGAAATAAAAGAAAGAAAAAGAAAAACAAGAAAAATGTTCCAAAGCAATAAAATCCCCTTGTTAAAAAATGAACAAGAAATCCCTACCTTATAAATGTGAAGAAAATAAGGGAGTATTGAACTTGAATCCCTAGAATTTCTTAGTTATTCAAAAACCATGAGGTAAACCCCATAACAGGTGATTTGTGCCCAACTTGTTTGACATTGGGTAATTCCTTTCACATGATGATATGTCTATCACATTAGTAACCTTTCTTCTATACAGACTAGTGTTCGCATTTGGATTAGCTAGCTTTTGGTAATTTGATTTACATAGTAGTTCAATACCAATGCATGCACAAAATCATGGTCAAATGAACATTTCACTTGCACACACATTGGTTCATTCAAGTTTGCTTTATCATTATCTTACTCAAAATCAGTAAATTAATTGCAAAAGCACACACATTTGATCCTTGAGAGATTTTGTATCATTGTGACAATCAAAACAAATAATAAATTCACTTTTCACACACTGGTTCTAGATAAATTTGAATTTGTCTTGGAAATAAGTTAAAATATTTCTTTGGAGTTTTTTCAGATAATTAATTTCAATCCTTTGCATTAGTTCCTACAAATTATTTTATCATCATAGAACAATAATAATATTGCAAAAATAAAAAATTTATATCATCCTGCATTTCATTTTGACTTTCGCGATGATGGTATAGTTCCTAAGTAACTATTTTTCTTCAAATTTCACACTTAGGAATTTTATGCCTAGCACAAGTTATCTTTCTAAATTTTCATGCTCAAAATAATTTCATATATTTTATATAATTACTATAAAAATATTTTTAATATGTAACATAATGATTCATCCAACATCAATTTTGCATTTTAAAAGAATACACAAAATTTATCATCTTGCATTTCATCTTGATTTTCGTGATGATGGTATAATTCCTAAGTAATTATCTAGGAATTCTATGCCTAGCGCAAATCATCCTTCAAAATTTTCATGCTTCGATCAATATATTTCACAAACATTTATCAAACACATCATTCTAAAACAACATCAAACATATTATTTTCATCACAAAAGCCTTAATATTATCCTTAAGCATACGATCATTTTAGCAATATCGAAACAATCCTCACAAACAAGATTAGCTTCATGACTTAGCGAGCTTTGAACTCCACTAAAATTCACATAACAACATAACATCCTTCGAGGTCTATTTCTAAATCTATCAAAATCTATCATTACTTCAACAATACATGTTAAAAAACACATTTTCAAAAATCAATTTTTTTTACTTAATTAATTTATTCAAGCATGATTAATAACATCTCATCATCCAAAAATTAAAATGCAAAATTAAACAAAACACATGAAGTCACATAAGAAACAAAATATCTATATATATATATTGAAAATACCATATATAAAAATAAAGTTAGACTAATATGCCACAACACTCAAAATCAACATACTCAGTTAGATATATCATACAACTATACAAATATCTAGGCTCACTCCCTAGAAGCCCTAGAACTTTGTGCCTCATCATCTCTACCAAGGGGTGGAGGCAATGGTGGCATCTCTCGTGTCTCTATAGCAATCCTAGAAGAAGTCACCCTAGATTAAGATCGGGATGATCCAACTCGAGTAGACTTTGCAATATTTGCAAGCAAAGGCTCTCTCTGATCTGTAGGTACTAATATGAAATATAGAGTCCGATAAAAGTTCATCCATTTCACCGCCCATAGCAGCTCATCCCCTACCCAACACTGCTCAAATCAACCTATCTGAGCTGGTGTCACAACATGAGCTTCCTATCCCACCTGAGCCCAAGCCTCTGCCATGTTTTTCTCCAGAGCTTTGAAAGGTAAAAAGGTAAAAATCAAATGAATTACTTTTTCATGTTATTTTTCTTATTTATTTATTTTACTCCTAATTTTTGAGTTTTTATCCAAACATCAATTTGGACATAAAAAATTGAAGGGGGTACCATAAACATCATATTTTAAAATAACTTACATTAAAACTTAAAATCATCAACAAAAATTACAATAAAATTTTGTTTTCTAGTAAAACATGTATTTTTCTTTAATGTAATTTCTTCCCAAACTGTGCTAAAGAGGGGGTAAAATGTAGCACCTTAAATTTGACTCATTTACATAAAAACACAAAAATATTGCAAAAAAATCATGTTTGCATTTATTACCTCAAAATTTGTGCTGCTTTGATGAGATCGTACTATGATCAGCAAAATTGTAGTATGACCTCCAAAATAGTAAAAAAATTTTTGGTTTACGATCCTTGCGATCGGCGTACAATCTTGTTGCTCGTAATACAATCTTGACCTGAAAAAAAAAAACTTAAAATAATAAAAGGACAAATTTAGTTAAATGGTTTTTTCCTTCACCTGTGTAACTGTGTGGGAAGTACAGGATCAGATCCATTCGGCCTTACCTAGCTTAGAGCAAATTTTAACAAATTTGCTCTCCTCCCTATTCTAGACACTCCTCCCTACTTATTTAACCAGACCCCTCCCTCTGTAAATTCTCTTGGCTCTCTACACTTAGGAAAAATTAGTTTAATTTTGTATCCTAGCACTCATTATTTTGTTATTTGCTTGTAGGGTTAGAGTATTTTATCGTAGATCGAAGGGTTTTGTCATAGATTGAAGGATACAATATTGCGATTTTAGTACGAACGTGCAAGTTCAGGATACGATCTCACCCAGAATGCTATGATATCACCTATAATTTTCTTGGGGGCAACTCCAAGTTTTGGTTTTGTGTATTCTAATCTTTATTTATTTGATTTAACTTCATTTAACATTTTTATCACAGGACATATTAGAGTAAATCATTTGCATTCTTGGAGTTCACCTAAAATATTGTGTAATTGCATGTTTAGGTAATTAGATACATTTGTTATCAATCACTATTATTATTATTGTTCAGAAGTGTTTAATAGATTCTATATCATATTTGTAAAGATAAATAAGATCATAATTTTTTTTTCTTTAGCCTCTATCCATGCATTTGTTGTCTTCTATCAAAATCGGATATGTATGTCTGTGATCGAAATATGATCTTGCAAAATCATAATATGATATTGCTCTGCACTGTATGAAACTAGATTGCTTATAAATTTTAGAACCTACATCAAAAATTTGGATACAGGTAAGGTTTAAAATCTCTTCATAGGCACTGCATTAATTTATACATTCTATTTTCTGTATTCTTTTGTCCATATTTGAAGTTAAAATGCATGTAGCTTAGTTTAGTTTGCATATTGGCCAAAATTAGGTACGTGTGATTTGATTAAAAGAACCCATCAAAACAAATCTTGAAACCTAGGCTTAGAAATAGCCATAAATGTTTCTTGGTGAACCCAAAACCCATTCGTCAAAAAATCACCATATATAGAAGGTACAATTAAGTACCTCTCTTTCGAGGTGTAGACTACTCATTCCCTATTCCCATCTATGGCACGGATCCATCAGCCTTGAGGAAAGGAGTGCGAGAATTTTTAGGCTATACAATCAATCAAAAGTTTCATTAAATTTCCTAAAGTGTCGCGATCACTCACGTCAAAAATGGCTAGCTGCCAATGGTCAAATGTTTTATCATTAAAATTCAAGGTATCTATTGACGGTGGTAGTGTCCATGAGGCAACATGCCAATAGTGTCCACCCTCATCTTAAAATAAAAAAAAAAATAAAAATAAAATCAAAACTAAGCTAAACCCACCTAATAAAATCCTAAGCTAAGCCTAATTATTGGTTTGGTTCATTTCCAATGGGTTTAAATTGGTTCCTTTACCAATTAATTAATGAGGTTCATTTTACCAGTTAATTAAGCAAAGTAGGCTAGGGCTTGAGAGATACCCATGAGTCATTGAATCCTCAACTTGTTGATGCCTCATCTTGCTCCGCCATGATGTCTGAATTCGGTAGCATCCCAGATCACAATCACTCTCTCACACCTCAAAGCTCAAAAGCAAATTTGACTACTGGTAAATAATGAAAGTTAAAACCATAATTTTATTTTGTATTTTTCAATTTTACCTCAGTTGCTTCTAGCATCAGGGCCCATATTTTTTAGCCGCTACTAAAGATAGTGGTCACAATGTGGTCACTACTGCTAATAGTGGCTTTAAAACAACAATAAATGCACTAAATCTCTCACCACAAGGAGCCTCAAAATGGACAAAGAAGCATATATGTTGGTCAATAATCAACACAATAACAAAAATAATAATAAAATAAAATAACAACAAAATCTCAATTGAGCCTTGTATTTAGTTATCTACTCTATACACTTGGTGGTTGCAACGACTTGCACTCCATGCATTTTGAAAATATGAGTAAATTACCATAAGGCCATTTGGGGTAAATTAGTCATCATCGAATTGAAATATTGCACTTTAATTTGAAAGAAGGCCATGGTGGTTGGACTGCCATGGGAATGAGGAGTTATCTCAATTCTTGTAGACCCTAAGGTTCTGCACATTTATAATATTTTGTAGCATCTAAATTAAAGAATCGCTTTTAGATATGAATGCCTTTGCATTGGTTTGGTAAATCCCTCCAATGGGTCTAATAATATATTCTTCTTGTTGGATATTTGATATGGATGGCCAACCTTATATATTTCCCTAAAGCTCGTTGGTGAGAGAAATGATGGTTAGTTAAGTGGAGGGTGGATGGTTCCTTTATAAGTATAATTATAATTAAATGATTTTACTTTTGGTTGGATCTAACATTCCACCCTCCTTAAAAGGAGCTTTGTCCTCAAAGCTAAAAGTGAGGAGCTTTATTTTTGTTTTCCAGAGGATTTGCATAGTTCTTGACTCTTTTGTCATCCTTTTGTGGTTTGAGAAGATGAGCGTTAGTAAATGTGTGATGTGAGGAGGGCATCTTGGGTTCTTCAAACGCCTTAGTGATAAAAGAGGTGGTAAAACTCTATTCTCTTGTTGTTCCTTGGGAGAGGCACCGGGGGGTGTGTAGTCACTTTTTTGCCTTGTTTTTGAATAGGTTTTGACCCTATGGTGAAAACTCACTATTGGTGAGGAATTTGAGTGTAGTTCTTGTAAAGTGCATGTTTGGCCATAATGAGTCACTTGATGTCTCTGAGTTTTTATTTCTCTTGTCCTTGTTTTCCAAATATTCCTCTTCTTTTTTATCTTTTGTGGCTTCCTCATATTCCTTACCTTCCTCATCGTTCCATATTTAGTGTTATCTTCTGGTTCCATCACTATGTCTACCTCTATATCATTTTCTTCTTCTATTGCCTTATCGAGGTTAGCATTATGCATCGGATTGGGAGTGTATGGTGGTTCTCCCGAAGGTGGTTTCCATAATCGATGTTGTCCGTTGATTTTGTCTTCGGCTAATTTGGCCAATCCATAGGTTTGCATCATGGTATAGGGATTGAACCTTGTCACCTCCATTCTAATTTCTTCTTTCAATCCACTAATGAAGTTATTTATGATAATTGATTCATTCAACCCTATGTTGTGTTTGGTGATATCCTCAAACCAAGTTTTATACTCCCATGGGTGATTTGCAGTTCCTTGAGCAAATCCCACATGGTTGGGTTCCACATGGCTCGTCCAAATGGTAGAACCCTAAAGGTTCTAGCACAATTTTAATAAAGAAATAATTTAAGTAGCATCTAAATTAAAAGAATCGCTTTTAGATATGAATCACCTTTTGCATTGGTTTGGGAAATCCCTCCAATGGGTCTAAATAATATATATTCTTCTTGTTGGATTATTTGATATGGATGGCCAACCTAATAAATATATCTACCCTAAAGCTACATTGGTGAAGAGACATGATGGTTCACGTGAGAGGCATGATGGTTCACATTATGAAGAGTTGTGATGGTTCACTTTATAAGTTAAAAACATGTTAGGATTGAGGATCCTAACAATTCTCCTATGAAATTTTAGCCAATCATTAAATGTAGTGATTCAACACAAGATTAATTGGAATTGCTAGCATCTTAATTCTCTAAGAAGGCCATTGTGGTTGGATCACTCCATGGAATAGAGATATACAATTACTAAAAATGGTTGAAATGACACCTGAAATGGGATCTACCCCACAAAAATAAATTAAACCTCTAAAAAGATCTAAATAATTCATCTTGGTCAAGCGACTCATCACTTTATTCATTGTCCTTCTCTCATCAACTCGTTATTTGAGGGGGTAGTCATAATATCAATAATCATAATCAAAATCAACAAAGGATCACTTGATCATGTAAAATTGCATTTTTCTTATGAATCATTGCCAAAAACTATCATAAGCTTACCCTTTGCTAGGAAAAAAAGCAAATATGATAGTTAATATTGTAGCTCTCCTCCTATTAGACCAATCATAGCACCAAGGCTACCCGATCATCACTGGATGTGCAAAGGCTTTCATAATTTTAAGCATTCCATCATATTGGAAGCAATGATTCTAGGATGTGTGTCTTTCACATGAGTTGGGGAATCCAATGTTGATAAGATCAATGATCATCACACACCCTACAATGTGGCCCTAGGTGTTCTATTTTTTCTAAACACTATGTTTTTCCACAAAAGGGATATTTGTAGACATCTAAAATATGTCATGTTTAGGAGACTACTCATATGGACACATTCAGAGACCATATGATTGATCTTAGACTTTTACAAGAGCCAACAGTGGTCCTAACCACTCACAAGGGGTAGTTTTAGCCCATTCAATCTTACTCGCTATCAATCAGAGTAGCTTCCAACACTGGTTTCTAAAGCTACTACTCTAGATAGTGACTAGCACCAAAATATAGTTTGTCCATGAATACAGGCCCATATAATGTAGTCTGACTACACTTGCATTGTTTGTGAATAGTTTATGGTGTGGATCTACCAAAGATCCTCCTGATTTCCCCTTCAATGCAAATTTGTGATCAATCCTTCCCCTTGGGATGGTTAGTTGCATGCAGATCTGGATCTTGGCTTCTCTAGGAAGCCAAGATCCAAATCTAGATCTAAATCTAGGAGGTCTACATATGGACCCTCCCAAGAAAAATAATGGATCCATGAATATTAGAATTTTGTGTAGTGAAGCTCTAGCAAATTGGAGAGAGATTCCATACCTCATTGAAGAGTAGTGAAGCTTTGCCCAATTTAGCAATGATTTCTAGCCATACAACTATTTAGATCGAACATTCTTCACCACCAATCAGTGTACGAACACAAAGGTGACCCTTGGACATTAATTTAGATGAGGGATCAATTGATTTTGCCCCTAATTCTTGAGGTAAAACTTATAGGTTTATGGTTGCTATCTTTGATAGTGATCTACAATCATGATCACTTTGAGCAGCAGTGACTAGGGTCTAAGGTATGATTTCCTAAGTTTTAGCTTAGTTCTATTATTGCATTTTTCTTTGTTACATAGTTTTAGCATAGATCTATTTTATTTAATGCATTTGCACTATTATTCCTAAGTATTTCATGCATTTATCATTTATTTTTGCTACATTTTGATCTTATTATGCTTACATATCATGCTTCATAGATTTTCTAATAAATCCTCATCATGAGAGGTTTCCCATGCTACTAATATCCTATTGTTGTTTCTTATATGCACGATATAGGTTATAGGACCAAGCCAAAGTTTTTAAACATTAGATCCCTCCAAAAAAGAAGGAGAAGAAGGCATCTATAAGCCCTTATACAAGTTCATGTGTGAGACCAGGAGGCCTGCAGAGTGCACCATCCCCTTGTGGGGGAGCCTTTATTTTTGCTTGTATTTCATTGTATCAAAAGGGTATCCCTAAGAGGGACCAATATGTAATAGGAGTTTATTTTTAGATTTTTGCATAAAGGAAAATAATGCATCAATAAGCACTCATGATTTTTCTCCTACATGCCTAAGAAAATAATGTTTTTATTCAAAAAAATGCATATCTAAATATTTCAATGACTTTCAGATAAAGCATTTCACTACTTCTTGAAATAATGGCCACTAGTTGGGCCCCATGCAAGCAAGCTTAACAAACAAAAACCCATACCACTGGAGACTAGGGTAGACCTTGAGAATAGAGGTCCACTATTTCTAGCAGCGACTAGAAGAAAACTAAGAAAACTAAAAAACTTCAATGCATTTTTCTTTTAGAATATTTCTATGTTTTCTTAATTAAATGAAAATCTCCTTACCATATTCTAATAAAAAATTATAGATAGAGAAATACAAAAAAGAAGAGACCTACCCCAACTTGAAATCCACATTTGATGAAGCATAGGTTGCCCTCTGTAACACTTTTTTAGCTAGTCATTGTCAACCAGAGCGGCTACTATTGATTGTTACCTTCAAATACGGTCTTTGTCTTCTAGTTTCTATCAACTAGAGTGGCTAGACCTGCACACATAAAAAGCATAAACACATTAGCAACACAGCTAAAAATAGAAAACCAAGTAGGGTTCCCATCGTGATCACCATTTGTATGACCCTGGGAAGCAATAAACCTAGTCTACTTATAGCATAATATTAAAAGGAAATACCATAAAAGCATAAATAACAAGGAAGTGACAAATGTAGAATATATATTTTATTGATTTGTTCAAAATTCCTATTACATATCGGTCCCTCTTAGGGATACCCTTTTGATATAATGAGATACAAGAAAAAATAAAGGCTCCCTCCACAAGGGGATGATGCACTCTATAGACCTCTTTGTATTACACATGAACTTGTATAAGGGCTTATATATGTCTTCTTCTCCTTCTATTCTAGAGGGATCTAATGTTTACACACTTTGAATTGGTCCTATAACCTGTATCCCACATACAAGAAATAATAATAGGATATTAGTAGCATGGGTAGCCTCTCGTGATGAGGCTTTATTAGAAAATATGTGAAGCATGATATGTAATCATAATAAGATCAAAATGTAGCAAAACTAAATGATAAATGCATGAAAGACTCAAGAATAATAGTGTAAATGCATTAAATAAAATAGATCTATGCTAAAACTATGTAATAAAGCAAAATGCAATAACAAAACTAAGCTAAAACTTAGGAAATCATGCCTCAAACCCTAGTCATTGCTACTTAAAGTAGCCATGACTGCAGTTCACTATCAAATATAGTGGCCACAAACTTGTAAGTTTTACCTCAAGAATCAGGGGTGATGGCACTTGATCCCTCATCTAAATTGATGTCCAAGGGTCACCTCTATGTCCATACACTAATTGGTGGTGAATAACGTTTGATATAAATGGTTGTATGGCTATAAATAATCACTAAATTGGGCAGAGCTCCATTACTCATCAATGGGGTATGGAATACCTCTCCAATTTGCTAGATCTTCATTGCATAAAATTATAATATTTGTGGATCCATTGTTTTTCTTGGGAGGGTCCATATGTAGATCTCCCAGATTTAGATCTAGATTTGGATCTTGGCTTCCTAGAGAAGGCAAGATCCTAATCTACATGCAACTGACCATCCTAGGGGTAAGGATTAGTCACAAATTTGCATTGAAGGGGCATCCAAGAGGATATCTAGAAGATCCATACCAAAAACCATTCACAAACAATGCAAGTGCAGTCGGGCTGCATGATTTGGGCTCGTATTCATCACCAGACTATGTTTTGGTGCTAGTAATTGTCTAGATTAGTGTCTATATCTAGCTGCCCTCAGCTTTAGTGACCGATTTTTATGACCACTATGATTGATAGTAGCTAAGCTTGAACAGGCTAGAACTTCCCCTTGTGAGTAGTTAGTACCACTTTTGGCTCTTGGAAAGGTCCAAGATCAGTCATATGGTCTCCAAATGTGTCCATATGATTAGTCTTCTAAACATGATGCATTTTAGATATCTACACAAAGAATATGTGAGCCATATAAGAGTGTCAATGCACTCAAAAAATTATAATAAAATGATCCATAGAATCCAAATGTGGAGGAGAAGAAGAAAGAAGAGAATAGAATCTTCTGAAGTGTCTATGTCTGTAGTCTTTGTTGAGCAAGGTGCAACAACAGTATTGTCATTGTTGTCAACAAAGTCAGATAGATCTGTTGATGCAATGGACAGGAAGTTCAAAATCTATTCAGATGCAGAAGACAAGAGTTCAAAGGTTATTCAGAGTATGTACAGTGATTTTCCAAGAAGATTGAAGTGGCCTATATGCAAAAGATAAAAAAAAAGACAAGTAAGAAAAGAGTCACGATATCGCGACATATACAGTAGGCAAGAAAAATTATCATGATTTTGTGACATGTTGGAAGAGAGAGAAAAAGCAAGAAAAACTATCATGATTTCGCGACATATTGGAAGAGAGAGAAAGCAAGAAAAACTGTCGTGATTTTGCGACATGTTGGAAGAGAAAAAGGCAAGTGGAAAAACTGTCGCGATTTCGTGACATGTTGGAAGAGAGAGAAAAAGCAGGAAAAACTATCACGATTTCGCGACATGTTGGAAGAGAAAAAGGCAAGTGGAAAAACTGTCACGATTTCACGACATGTTGGAAGAGAGAGAAAAAGTAGGAAAAAGTGTCACGATTTTACGACAAGTTCAAAGAAAGAGAACAAGTAAGAAAAGTGTCACGATTTCGTGACATGTCACATTTTCGCGACTAACATATGAGAGAGAAATTAAGTTGGAAAACTGTCACGATTTCGCGACATGTCGCATTTTCACAACTAAAATAGGAGAGAGAAAGTAAGTTGGAAAAGTGTCACAATTTCGTGACATGTCATATTTTTGTGACTAAAATAGGAGAGAGAAAGTAAGTTTGAAAAGTGTCGTGATATCGCGACATGTCGTATTTTCACGGCTAAAATAGGAGAGAGAAAGTAAGTTGAAAAGTGTCACGATTTCGAGACATGTCACATTTTCATGACTAAAATAAGAGAGAGAAAGTAAGTTTTGAAAAGTGTTGTGATATCGTGACATGTCGCATTTTCACGACAAAAGAAAGAGAGGAAGCGTATGGAAGCAGAACTGTCACGATTTCATGACAAAAGCAGAAAGCAAGACTTTGAAAGCAGAAGTGTCATGATTTCATGACAAAAGAAAAGAAGTAAAGTATAGAAGTAGAAGTGTCACGATTTCATGACAAAAGCAGAGAAGAAGACTTCGAAGGCAAAAGTGTCACGATTTCGTGACAAAAGCAAAGAATCTAAGTACGAAAGCAGAAGTGTTGTGATTTTACGACAAAAGCTAAATTGAATACTATGAAGGCAGAAGTGTCGCGATATCATGATAAAAGAAAAGACGAAGTATACAAAGGCAAAAATGTCGTGATATCGCGACAAAAGAAAAGACGAAGTCTGTGGAGGCAAAAATGTCGTGATATCATGACAAAAGAATAGAGAAAGCGTACGAAGGTGAAAATGTCATGATATCGTGACATGTATTTTTGCAGCAACAGCAACAAAAGAAGCTACAAAGGTAGAAATGTCATGATTTCATGATAGGTCATAAATGCACAAGTCAAGAAGGAGAAACCGACTGAAATGAGAAGTATAACAGTGGACTGACATCACTGCAGCATTTACAGGGGTAGTTACAGAGTGATCAAAAGTCAGTATGGCGGTTACAGGGTCTGTCCAAAATGAAATCATCAAGCGATGAATAAATCAAAAATTTTCTTGAGTTGAAGTAGATGAAGACCGATGACAGTCGACTAAAATTATGGTTTACAATTGTTATGAAAGTTGACTAATATTAGGATTTACAGTCAACTAAAATTAGGGTTTTCATCATAAAAATATTGTTGTAAAAGGAGGGTTTTTTGGAGAATTGTGAAGTTGTGGAATGTGTGTGAAATATGGTCGTTGGGCGCAGAGAGCAAGTCGTGTCGAATCATGCTAAGTACAAAATTTGCAAAGAGAGCAGAGTGCACAAAAGGGAGAAGACGATCATGAAGTTCGATTGTAACAAAGCAGAGTGTGCGAAGTGATTGTGCAAAGAGAGTAGAGTGCGCAAAAGGGAGAAGACGATCGTGAAGTTCAACTATAACGAAGCAGAGTGTGCGAAGTGATTGCACAAAGAGAGCAGAGTGCACAAAGAACGCAAAGGTGAAGAAGACCAATCAGGGTCTTGCAAAAGCAAAGGTATCTTACTATCAAACTTATAGATTCAAATTGAAGTCCAGGTTGCAGCTTGGCATTAGAGGTTGGTGCTCCTTCTAGTTGGTGCTAGTAAATCAGGGGTTAGTGCTCCTTCTAGTTGGTGTTGGTAAATCAAGGGTTGGTGCTCTTTTCTATTGGTGTAGATAAATCAAGGGTTGGTGCTCCTTTCTGTTGGTGCAGATAAATCAGGGTTTGGTGCTCCTTTCTGTGGGTGTAGATAAATCAGGGGTTGGTGCTCCTTCTAGTTGGTTCTAGTAAATTGATTATAAATTTGGTGCTTTGCAAAGGCTGGATTTGGATGGTAGTCCAAGCAATCAATTTTTGAGGAGTAGCCATATTGGTGAACCTTGTTAAATCTTGTTTTGTGTGATGCTCTTTTGTTATACTTGTTGTATCTAGTAATAAGTTTTAATTGTTACAGTATTAAGAGCTGTAAATTCAAGTTTAAATAGCTACACTGATTCACCCCCCCTCTCAGTGTCATTATAAGACTAAAAATTGGTATCAAAGCTAAGTTCCTATACAAGCTTAACCAGCTAGGGTGATCTTGGAAGTAACACAATGGCAAGTGGTGAAGCTCTTTTCATGGCATTTGAAGAAGTAAAATCAAAAAAGGAGTGAACTCTAAAGTATGTGGTGAAAACCCTAAGGCTAAAGTGGATCTAGAAGGTGATTTGATCTCTGCACTTGAAGAGTGGAAAATAGAGAGGAAAAATAATAAGAAAATTTCAAAAAGGCTTGAGGATGCAAATGAAATCATAACCAATCTGAAAGTACAGATAGAAGAATACAAGAAAATATTTGAAGATCTCAAAGTACAAATTACCATGAAAATAGATTATTGTTGTAAACTAGAAGAAGAGAATGTTGGTTTACGGATGCAGATAGAAGAGGTGAATCACAAAATTAGTTGCTATCACAAACGTGAAGTTCTATGAAGCTGGATAAGATTATAAATGACCAAAGGACTACAAGAATCAAATTTGGTCTGGGTTTCATTGAAGGAGAATCATCAAATGGATCAAAGGCCAAAAATATAGAATCCATAAAGAATGAAGATAAGAAACAGAGTTGATCAAGGAAAAACGTCTCATGCAAAAGAAAGCAATAATGCCAGGCACGAAAGGAGAATTGACAATGATGGATTCACCAATGTCACACATCAAAGAAGAAGAAGACCTATGGCTCCTACGACAACATGGCAAATACCATCACCCAGGTTTAATTATCCCTTTTCTGGTTTCTATTTTAAATGCAATGGCTATGGAAATAAAATCTCAGACTGCAAATATAATTTAAGACCAAGGAATTTCACCAGTAGAAATGATTTTTCTCCTCTAATGAATTATACATTAGAATGTTATAACTGTCATAATTTTAGGCACATTGCAAGTAATTGTAGAAGTACATTTGCATCAAATCAGTTTCAGGGAAGAAAATTTCAACCAAATAGGATGAGACAAAATAGAAAACTTCTTGAAAAACATGCACAAGCTATTGATAAGGGAAAGGCAAAACAAGAACCCAAAAATATTATCAAAATAGAGTGGAAAGAAAAAGTGCGACTTAAGGAAGAAAAGGAATCCTTAATCGTACAAACAACATTTAAATCATAGAATAAATATATACCATGGATACTTGATAGTGGATGCTCCAGTCATATGACAGGTGACAAACAAAAATTTGAGAAATTACATAAATATGAAGGTGGTTCAGTAAAGTTTGGACATAATGATGGAGCTAAGATAGTTGGCAAAGGTTCAGTTAAAATTAGTAACAAAAAAATTAAGTCAGAAGAAGTCTTGTTTGTGGATGGTTGAAACATAACTTGTTGACCGTAAGTTAGATTTGTGATAAAGTTCATGAAGTAGTTTTTAAGAAGCAGAGGTGTGAAGTCAGAAAAACAAACAATGGAAAATTGATAGCAACTGGATCAAGGACATCTAGAAACCTGTACATGCTCTCAGAGACTTCAGAAGGAGCTTATTTTATTGGACAAAAAGAAGAAAATTGGTTGTGGCACAAGAGACTCGGTCATATTAGTTTTGATAATCTAGTAAAAATCATCTCAAAAAGGGCAGTGAGAGATATTCCCACCATCAACAAACCTGCAAACAACATTTGTGCTTCATGCCAAAAGGGGAAGCAAACTAGATTCACATTCAAAACAAAAGAGTACTACACAAGCAAACCTTTGGAACTAATACACACTGATTTATGTGGACCCATGAGAACACAAAGCATAAATGGTGACAAATATTTTATGTTGTGCATTGATGACTATTCCAAAATGACATGGATATTATTCTTGAAGCATAAATCAAAATCTTTTGAAAGGTTCAATATTTTCAAAAACCAAGTTGAGAATGAAATAGGAAAGAGGATCAAATTTTTAAGATCAGATAGAGGAGAATTCATTTTAGAGGAGTTTGCAGAGTACTGTGAAAAATACGGTATTAGGAGACAGTTTTCAGTAGCCAAGACACCTCAGCAGAATGAAGTGGTAGAAAGAAAGAACAGGATAGTGTAGGAAATGGCATGGACTATGTTGGCTAAAAGTAGAGTAGCAGACAAATTTTGGAAAGAAGCAGTCCATACTGCGGTGTATATCCAAAATAGGTACATGCTGAGAACACATGAAAGTAAAACTCCTTATGAGTTGTGGTTCGGTAAAATGGCAACAACAAAATACCTCAAAGTTTTTGGCAGCAAGTGCTACATAAAAAGAACTAAAGATAATCTTGGTAAGTTTGAAGATAGAGTGGATGAAGGTATTTTTCTTGGCTATTCATCAAAAAGCAATGCTTACAAATGCTACAACAAGAAGCTAAAGAAAATTGTGGAGAGTGCTGATGTTAAAGTTGATGAAGGTAGGGAACGAGTAATTAACTATGAAAAGAACTACCCAATTTATGAAGAGGTTATTAAAGGAGATAAGGAAAACGAAATGGAAAAGATATAGAAAATTGACTCAGATGATTTAAGTTGTGATTCAGAAGTGGAAGAAAATAAGAAATTCAAAACAGGTAGCTGGCAGAAAAATCATCCTAAAGAGCAAATAATTGGAGACCCCAAAGTTGGCGTTCAGACAAGAAGAAGAGTAGTAAGTTACTACTCTCTATTATCCAACATTGAGCCTAAAAATGTTGCTGACGTAAGCAAAGATGAAATTTGGATGAAGGCAATAAATGAAGAATTAGATCAGATCGAGAAAAACGAAACTTGGGAGTTAGTACCTAGACCTGCAAATAAAAATATAATCGAGACTAAGTGGATTTTTTGAAACAAATTGAATGAAGACGGACAGGTAGTTAGAAATAAAGCAAGATTGGTATGTAAGGGTTATGCACAAGTTGAAGGTATTGAATTTGAGGAAACTTTTGCACCAATAGCTAGACTAGAGGCAATTAGAATATTTTTGGCTTTAGCAATCTACAAGAATTTCAAAGTTTATCAAATGGATGTGAAATCAACATTTTTGAATGGGAAACTTGAAGAAGAGGTTTATATTGAGCAACCAGATGGTTTCCAACTTGGTGATGATCCCAACCTAGTTTGCAAGTTGAAGAAAGCATTATATGGCTTAAAACAGGCACCCCAAGCATGGTATGCAAGGCTAGAAAACTATCTCACTCAACAAGGGTTTAAGAAAGGTATGGTGGATAGTAATTTGTATGTCAAAATAGAAAATGGGCATATTATTGTTCTTGTTGTATACGTAGATGATATCATATTTGGCAGTAGCAAAGATGAGTCATGTAAAGATTTAGCAAATAAGATGTAGAAAGAATTTGAAATGTCAATGATTGGTGAAATTTCGTATTTCCTCGGGTTGCAAGTTAATCAAAATAAGAAGGGCATATTTATTTCTCAAGTTAAATATGTGAAAGAAATGTTAAAAAAGTTCACAATGGAGGATTGTAAGCAAGTTAGCACTCCCATGATGACAAGTTGCAGTTGAGCAAGGATGAAAAATCTCCACCTATTGATCAAACCATGTACAGATCTATGATTGGGAGCTTACTATACCTGACAGCTACCAGACCAAATATTTTGCAGGCAGTATGCATTGTAGCATGATTTCAGGCTAATCCCAAGGAGACTCATGTGACAGCAGTGAAGAGGATTCTTTGGTACCTCAAGAGTACTATGGAGTATGGGTTATGGTATCCGAAAGGTAAAGACTTCACCCTTATTTCGTATTCAGATGCAGATTGGGCAGGATTTGTCGATGATAGAAAGAGTACCAGTAGAGGTGCTTTCTATCTTGGAGACAAATTGGTCGTGTCACACAATAAGAAACAAGAGTCAATTTCTTTATCGATAGTAGAGGCATAATATATTGCAATGACAACATGTATGCAGGTATTATGGATGAAACAAACCCTAAAATATCTTGGTATTAGCTTCAGTGAGCCAATATCAGTTAAGTGTGATAACACCAGTGCCATTAACATCTCCAAGAATCTAGTTATGCATTCATGCACAAAATGCATTGCTATCAGGTATCATTTTTTGAAGGAGAAATTTTTAGAAGGTGGGGTTAAGTTGGATTTTGTTCCAACTACAGAGCAAGTAGCAGATATCTTCACATAACCATTTCCCAAGGAAGTTTTTGAGTACCTTCATAATAAATTGGGAGTGGTCACACTTCCCAAGAATTGACTAGCTACAGGGATCACATTCTCGTGGGGAGCATTTAAGTATTTGATTATATTTTTGCTCATGTTCATGATTTTTTCTAAGTGTAATAAATTTTGCCTGAGAATGTTGTGCATGGACTCAGGGGGGGTCTGTAGTAGCCCTTTGGTATTATTGTAAAAGGGGGAGAAGAGTTACAAGAAATTGCACATGTGTTGCCAACAATTCCAAAGGGGGAGATTGTTGAGTAAGGTGCAACAACAATATTGTCATTGTTGTCAACATAGTCAAATAGATTTGTTGATGCAATGGATAGGAAGTTCAAAAGCTATTCAGATGCAGAATACAGGAGTTCAAAGGTTATTCAGAGTATGTATAGTGATTTTCCAAGAAGACCAAAGTGGCCCATATGCAAAAGATCAAAGAAAAAGACAAGTAAGAAAAGTGTCGCGATATCGCGACATATACAACAGACAAGAAAAACTGTCACGATTTTGTGACATGTTGGAAGAGAGAGAAAAAGCAAGAAAAAATGTCACAATTTCGTGACATGTTGGAAGAGAGAGAAAAAGGAGAAAAACTATCATGATTTCGTGACATGTTAGAAGAGAAAAAGGCAAGTGGAAAAACTATCACGATTTCGTGACATGTTGGAAGAGAGAGAAAAAGCAGGAAAAACTATCATGATTTCGTGACATGTTGGAAGAGAAAAATGCAAGTGGAAAAACTGTCACGATTTCGTGACATGTTGGAAGAGAAAGAGAAAGCAGGAAAAAGTGTCGCGATTTTGCGACAAGTTCAAAGAAAGAGAACAAGTAAGAAAAGTGTCACGATTTCACATGTCACATTTTTGCGACTAAAATAGGAGAGAGAAAGTAAGTTGGAAAAGTGTCACGATTTTGCGACATGTCACATTTTCGTGACTAAAATAGGAGAGAGAAAGTAAGTTGGAAAAGTGTCACGATTTCGTGACATGTCGCATTTTTGTGACTAAAATAGGAGAGAGAAAGTAAGTTTGAAAAGTGTTGTGATATCGCGACATGTCGCATTTTCATGACTAAAATAGGAGAGACAAAGTAAGTTGAAAAGTGTCACGATTTCGCGACATGTCACATTTTCATGACTAAAATAGGAGAGAGAAAGTAAGTTTTGAAAAGTGTCGTGATATTGTGACATGTCGCATTTTCATGACAAAAGAAAGAGAGGAAGCGTACGGAAGCTGAACTATCGTGATTTCACGACAAAAGTAGAAAGCAATACTTCGAAGTAGAAGTGTCACGATTTCATGACAAAAGCAAAGAAGCTAAGTATGGAAGAAAAAGTGTCACGATTTCATGACAAAAGCTAAATTGAAGACTATGGAGGCAAAAGTGTCACGATATCGTGACAAAAGCAAATACGAAGTATACAGAGGCAAAAATGTCATGATATCATGATAAAAGAAAAGACGAAGTCTGCAGAGGCAAAAATGTCGCGATATCATGACAAAAGAATAGAGAAAGTGTACAGAGGCAAAAATGTCGCGATATCGCGACATGTTGTATTTTCACGACAAAAACAACAAAAGAAGCTACAGAGGCAAAAATGTCATGATTTTGCGACAGGTCGTAAATGTGCAAGTCAAGAAGGAGAACCCGACTGAAATGAGAAGTATGACAGTGGACCGACATCACTGCAGCATTTACAGGGGTAGTTACAGAGTGATCAAAAGTTAGTATGGCAGTTACAGGGTCTATCCAGAATGAAATCATCAAGTGATGAATAAACCAAACATCTTCTTGAGTTGAAGCTGACAAAGACCGGTGAAAGCCGACTAAAATTAGGGTTTACAGTTTTTATGAAAGCCAACTAAGATTAGGATTTACAACCGACTAAGATTAGGGTTTTCATCATAAAAATATTATTATAAAAGGAGGGCTATTTGGAGAATTGCAAAGTTGTGGAATGTGTGTGAAGTACGGTCGTTGGGCGTAGAGAGCAATTCATGTCGAATCATGCTAAGTGCAAAATTTGCAAAGAGAGCAGAGTGCGCAAAATGGAGAAGACGATCGTGAAGTTTGACTATAACGAAGTAGAGTGTGCGAAGTGATTGCGCAAAGAGAGTAGAGTGTGCAAAAGGGAGAAGACGATCGTGAAGTTCAACTATAACAAAGCAGAGTGTGCGAAGTGATTACACAGAGAGAGCAGAGTGCACAAATAATGCAAAGGTGAAGAAGACCAATCAGGGTCTTACAAAAGCAAAGGTATCTTATTGTCAAACTTATAGATTCAAATTGAAGTCCAGGTTGCAGCTTGGCATCAGTGGTTGGTGCTCCTTCCAGTTGGTGCTGGTAAATCAAGGGTTGGTGCTCCTTCCAGTTGGTGCTGATAAATCAGGGGTTGGTGCTCTTTTCTGTTGGTGCAGATAAATCAGGGGTTGGTGCTCCTTTTTGTGTTGGCAATTTTGGGTACCTTGAGTACATTGCCTTTTGCTCAAGTATAGTTGTTGTCATTGATGTCAAAGGAGCTCTTGGTAGTTGTTGTCTTTGATGTCAAGGAGTTATTGAAGCAATTTGATTAGTTGTCTAAGTATGTGTTTTGATGAAGGTTTCAGCTGGTCAGAAAGTCTCCAAGAAAATCAAAGTAGCCCAGCTGCCAAAAAATCCAAAAAAAGATAAGTTAAAAAAAGTTTGCAGGCTGTTGGAAAAACTATCGTAATTTTGCGACATGTTTAAGGGGAGAGAAAGCACTGGAAAAATTGTCATGATTTCGCAACATGCTGGAAGGCAGAGGTAAAGCTAGAAAAAATTGTCATGATTTTGCGACATGTTTGAGGAGAGAGAAAGTTCAAGAAAAACTGTCACGATTTCGTGACAAGTTGAGTTGGCAGAGTTGAGTTGCAGGAAGTGTCGTGATTTTGTGACAAGTTGAGTTGGCAGAGTTGAGTTGCAGGAAGTGTCACGATTTCGTGACAAGTTGAGTTGGCAGAGTTGAGTTGCAGGAAGTGTCGCGATTTCGCAACAAGTTTCAATGAAGTTGTATGGATGCAAAAAGTGTCGTGATTTCACGACAGGTTGAGTTGGCAGCTTGCAGGCAGCGAAAGCGTTGTGATTTTATGACATGTTCCAGTTTCATGAGCAATTGGCAGAAAAGTGCCTAAGGTAGCGAAAGCGCCGTGATTTCACGACATGTTCTAGTTTCGCGAGCAGTTGGTAGAAAAGTACCTAAGGCAGCGAAAGCGTCACGATTTTGCGACATCTTCCAGTTTCACGAGTAGTTGGCAGAAAAGTGCCTAAGGCAGTGAAAGCATCGTGATTTCATGACATGTTCTAGTTTCACGAGCAGTTGGCAGAAAAGATATTTAAGGCAACGAAAGCGTCGCGATTTTGTGACATGTTCCAGTTTCGTGAGTAGTTGGCAGAAAAGTGCTTAAGGTAGCAAAAGCGTCACGAAGGTGCACGATAGGCAGTAGTGTCATGATTTCGTGACATGTTCCATTTTTTCTAGTGCAAACCGAGGAAAGGTTGAAGAAGCAAGAAGTGTCATGATTTCGTGACAGAGTTGCTGATGACATCAGCAAAAGCAAATGTGTCATGATTTTGCGACAAGAGCAGAGAGGAAGGTCTTGCAGACTAAAGCATCACGATTTCATGACAAGAATCATGATGACATCAGCAAAGTTAGGGAGTGTCGTGATTTTGCAACAATAGGCTAAAGCAAGGCATAAGGCAGATTGTAGTGTCACGATTTTGTGACAACAAGCTAGCGAAAGTGTATGACAGGCTGTAGTGTCACGATTTCATGACAACAAACCAAAGAAGGCGCACGACAGGTAGTAGTGTCACGATTTCATGACAACAAGTAATAAAAGGTGTACAATAGACAAAGGCATAGCGATATCATGACATGTTTGAGTTTCGTGCTAAAAAATCTATAGAATAGTAGAGGCGATTGAAGTCGACAGAGTTAACCTTTGCCGATGAAGTGTAAGGTTGTGCAGTCGACGATTGTTTTAAGGATATACAGCCGACTAAGATCATGAATTTAATTATGAATTATTGCTATAAAAGGAGGACTATTTTTCAAGTTTCATATCGAATGTGTGTGTGTCAAATTTGCGCAAGTGAAATCTGCTGTGCGCAAAGAGCAGTCGTATCGAATCGATCGAAGTGTGCATTCAAAGTGCAACTTTCGCAGAAGCAGAGTGGAGGAAGAAGTTCGATCGAGGAGAAGCAGACGGTGCGAAGAGGGTGCTGTAGTGGCTACACATAGGCGCATAAGTTGTTGTGTAATCGAGTGCTGCAGTATTTACATAGACTGTGTAAAGAAAGCAAAGTGTGCAAAGACTACGTTGTGGTGGATGTGCAACAGAGCATAAGCTAAGTTGAGAAGATAGTGCTACTGCATTTTGCGAAGATTGCACTACTATGTTTGCACAGAAGTTGAGAATATAGTGCTACTATAATTTGAAAAATACTGTGCTACTGTACTTGCGTAGATAGTGAAAAGTTGTTTTCAACCAAGTGCAGAAAAGAATAGAGGAAGAGGACAATTGTGCCAGACCGAAGGACTGTGTTTGGTGCAGATAAGAGGACCAGCTTTGCAGTAATAGAGTTGAGGACAAAGATCTCCACCAGAGCAGGTAAGACAGGTGTCTTCTATGGATAGAGTTCCACTTGCTAAGGGCAAAGGAGATGGAGGTCTTCTAGAGGATCACCAGCAAAGTAGAATTAGGGGAAGGTGTATCCTTTCAGCTGAGGCTCATAAACATTGTAATTGGGAAGGATTCTCGTGAGGACTTTGATACAACTTTTAGAAGAAAATTTTTATCCGTGGAGTAGCCCACCTTGGGTGAACCACGTAAATTGTTGTGTCTCTTTGTGGATTGCATTTTGTGCATTATTTTACTGATGTTATTACTGCTATCTTATTTTGCATGTTAATGGTTTGAAATTTGTATTGATAGATAAAGTTAAAAGTGGTCTTATACTGTTCACCCCCCTCTTAGTATAAGCTTGTGTTCTTAAATTGGTATCAGAGCCAGTGCCTTCGAAAATTTTAACAGCTTGAAGGAAAAGTTTGCAAAGAACACAATGGACTCTTGACGAATCAAATTTTGGCCTATGGAGTGCAAGAATGAAAGTCTATCTAATGGCACTTGGTAATGAGGTATGGGAAGTTATTGAAGATGGGTACACCATTCCTGTAAATGGTCCTTACACTAAATAAGACAGGCTTCTACATCATAACAACTCAAAAGCCATGAATGCAATCTTGAAGGGTTTACAAAAAGCAGATCTCACCAAAGTTATTCACTGCAAGACAGCTAGTGAAATGTGGAAACAATTGTAGGTTGTTCATACAGGTGATGCAAATGTTCGAAAGGCCAAGTTGAGACATTTTAAAGGTATTTTTGAACAACTCAAGATGAATGATGATGAAAATATTAGTGACTACATGCTCCGGATGGATGAAGTTGTTAATTCTATGAAAGACTTAGGTCTTGAACTTGCTGAAAATGATGTGTGTGATAAGATTTTAAGATCCCTTCCTAATAGATTTAGTGAAAAGATTTTTGCTATTAAGGAAGCTAAAGATTTAAATAAATTGAAAAATGATGAGCTCCATAGTATTCTTGCAGCATTTGAGTTGAGAACTCAAGTGAAATTTGATGTAAAGAAAGAGGCAGCTTTCAAAGCTACCAAGAAATCAAAGGGCAAATAGATTCAAGAAAGTGATGAGTCTTCTAGTGAGGAAGAGGCATATTACAGTAAGAAAGGCAAGTTTTCCAGAAAGCACAAAAGCAAGAAAAATGTAAGATGTTTCAATTGTGGGAAATTTGGTCATTATGCTACTGACTGTAGTTTCCAAAAATGAAAGTGATGAAGATATACAGGATGTTAAGAGCAAGGATTTTGAAAAGTACAAGTATTACAAAAAGAGCAAAGATGAGCACAGCAATCATGGAAAGAGGCATTCTTACAAGAATAAGAAAATATTCTACTTAGACAAAGCAAGTAAGTGTTCTAGCAATGATAGTGAAAGTTCTTCTAGTGATGATGAAAATGAGATGCTGTTCATTTTAGAAAAAGAGGAAGAACCGAAACATAAATTCATTATCATGAAATGTTTTAGATGTGGAAATTTTGGGCACCTTGAGGATGATTGCAGAAATAATGATTTGGCTGCTAATATGTATGAGGATGCTTCAAAAAACTACAATGAAGATGCATGTATGGTTTTTGAAAAAGGTAGCACCTCTAGTGATAAGAAATCTGAAAAATGTCGTGATAATTCAAAGTGCCATCAAATAGAGGATCTTGAATGTGAACTCAATAATGCTCTTAGTGTTTTGAAAAAGGAAAGAAAGAAGAATGAGAGACTCAAGATTAAATTAGATGAATGCTATATGGAGAGAGATGAACTTATAGAAAATCTTGAAGTCTCTATGGCTAAGTCACAAGAACTCAAGAATGAGTTAGATTCTAAAATTCTGGAGTATAATGAGTTAGAACAGGAAATGGCTTCTTTAAAAGAAGAAAATAAAGAGTACAAGGATAATCTATACAGATTTCAGGATAGCTCCAAGAAGGTGAAACTTCTCATCAAAGGACAAAGAAAACCAACAGATAAAAAAGGTCTCAGTTTTGTTGAGCCACACAAGGAACAGGTTGGGGAATCTAGCAAGAGATTTCAAAAGAAAAAGAGTTCTGTTGAAGAAAGTATTTCAGATCATGAGTCCTTAAGTGATAGATACACAGAAATAGAAAACAATATACATATTGAGAAGTTTTCGGGACCCATGAAGTCGAATAAAAGAAAATTTCATGGCACATGTTTTGCGTGTCATAGATTTGGTCACATGGCTGTACATTGCATGACTCAAGTGAAGAAAGTAAATAATAGTTTTAGGAGACGTAATTTCTTTCAAGGGTATTGCTACTCTTGTCAACAATTCGGGCACAAGGCAATTTTCTACAAGGCAAATAATAGGAACTGGGTTAGTCAGAATAGGCGGATTCAAAGAACAGCCATGCCTGAAAGAAATAATATTGTTACTTGCTATAAGTGCAACAATGAAGGTCACCTAGCTAGACAGTGTAGAGCTGATCTTCCGAGATACGGGAACAGAAACAGGAAAAGTGATATGAACAAGTCCAAGGATCAAAGCATGGATAAGAATAGGAATGACAACAAAAATAGGAAAAGTGATATGAACAAGTCCAAGGATCAAAGCATGGATAAGAACAGGAATGACAATAGAAATAGGAAAAGTGATATGAACAGGTCCGAGGATCAAAACAGTAACAAGAACAACAATGTGGAAAAAGAATTCAAGAGAAGGCCCCACAAATAAATTGTAGACATTAATGATGATGTGTTTCTAATGGGAGTTTCAATTCCAACCCTGTTTTAAATCACCTTAATAGAAGATGGGGAAGGGACTAAGCTAAGAGACTCATTCTTTGTCCCAAACCCCAAAGGTGACCCTTTGCCATTGATGACAAAGGGGGAGATATTTGAGTAAGGGGGAGAGATATGAGTAAGGGGGAGTGCTTCAAGTGAAGAAAAGAGCTTCAAGTCAGGGGGAGCAAAAACTTCAATTGCAAAATTCTCAGTTGATGGATCAGTTGGTTCAGTTTTGGCTCTTGAGATATGTTTTAAGTTAAAGGTTGCCATCAATGACAAAGGGGGAGATTGTTGGCAATTTTGGGTACCTTGAGTACGTTGCCTTTTGCTCAAGTATAGTTGTTGTCATTGATGTCAAAGGAGCTCTTGGTAGTTGTTGTCTTTGATGTCAAGGAGTTCTTGAAGCAATTTGATTAGTTGTCTAAGTATGTGTTTTGATGAAGGTTTTAGCTGGTCAGAAAGTCTTCAAGAAAATCAGAGTAGCCCAGTTGCCAAAAAATCCAGAAAAAGATAAGTTAGAAAAAGTTTGCAGGCTGCTGGAAAAACTGTCGTGATTTCGCGACATGTTTCAGGAGAGAGAAAGCACTGGCAAAACTATCACGATTTCGCGACATGCTGGAAGGCAGAGGCAAAGCTGGCAAAACTGTCACAATTTTGTGACATGTTTGAGGAGAGAGAAAGTTCAGGCAAAACTGTCATGATTTCACAGAGTTGAGTTGGCAGAGTTGAGTTGTAGGAAGTGTCACGATTTCGTGACAAGTTGGGTTGGCAGAGTTGAGTTGCAAGAATTATCATGATTTCGCGACAAGTTTCAATGAAGTTGTACGGATGCAAAAAGTGTCACGATTTCATGACAGGTTGAGTTGGTAGCTTGCAAGCAACAAAAGCGTCGTGATTTTACGACATGTTCTAGTTTCGCGAGTAGTTGGCAAAAAAGTGCCGAAGGCAGTGAAAGCGTCGCGATTTCATGACATGTTCCAGTTTCGCAAGCAGTTGGCAGAAAAGTGCCTAAGGTAGCGAAAGCATCACGATTTCATGACATTTTCCAGTTTCACGAGCAGTTGGCAGAAAAGTGCCTAAGGTAGCAAAAGCATCGTAATTTCGTGACATGTTCCAATTTTGCAAGCAATTGGCAAAAAAGAGCTTAAGGCAACAAAAGCGTTGTGATTTCGTGACATGTTCCAGTTTCACGAGCAGTTTGCAGAAAAGTGCTTAAGGCAGCAAAAGCATCGCGATTTCATGACATGTTCCATTTTTTCTAGTGCAAACCGAGGAAAGGTTGAAGAAGCAAGAAGTGTCACGATTTTGCGATAGAGTTGCTGATGATGTCAAAAAAAGCAAATGTGTCACGATTTCACGACAAGAGCAAAGAGGAAGGTCTTGCAGACTAAAGCATCATGATTTCATGACAATAATCATGATGACATCAGCAAAGTTAGGGAGTGTCATGATTTCACGACAACAGGCTAAAGCAAGGCATAAGGCAGACTGCAGTGTCACGATTTCATGACAACAAGCTAGCGAAAGTGTACGATAGGCTGTAATGTCACGATTTCGTGACAACAAGCTAGCAAAAGTGTACAGTAGGCTGTAGTGTCACAATTTCGTGACAACAAACCAAAGAAGGCACACGATAGGTAGTAGTGTCATGATTTCACAATAGCAAGTAATAAAAGGTGTATGGTAGACAAAGGCATAGCGATATCATGACATGTTTGAGTTTTGTGCTAGAAAAGCTACAAAAAAATAGAGGCTGTTGAAGCCGACGAAGTTAACCTTTGTCGATGAAGTGTAAGGTTGTGCAGCCGACGATTATTTTAAGGATATACAGCCGACTAAGATCATGAATTTAATTATGAATTATTGCCATATAAGGAGGACTATTTTTTGAGTTTCATATCGAATGTGTCTGTCAAATTTGCACAAGTGAAGTCTGTTGTGCGCAAAGAGCAATCGTATCGAATCGATCGAAGTGTGCGTTCGAAGTGTGACTTTCACAGAAGCAGAGTGGAGGAAGAAGTTCGATCGAGGAGAAGCAGACGATGCGAAGAGGGTGTTGTAGTGGCTGCACATAGGTGCATACGTTGCTGTGCAATCGAGTGTTGCAGTATTTACATAGACTGTGTAAAGAAAGCAGAGTGTGCGAAGACCGCACTACAGTGGATGTGCAATGGAACAGAAGGTAAGTTGAGAAGATAGTGCTGCTGCATTTTGCGAAGATTGCACTACTATGTTTGCGTAGAAGTTGAGAAGATAGTGCTACCGTAATTTGAAGAAGACTGTGCTGCTGTAGTTGTGTAGACAGTGAAAAGTTGTTTTCAACCAAGTGCAAAAAATAATAGAGGAAGAGGACAATTGTGCCAGATCGAAGGACTGTGTTTGGTGTAGATAAGAGGACCAGCTTTGCAGTAACAGAGTTGAGGATAGAGATCTCCAGCCAGAGCAGGGAAGATAGGTGTCTTCTATGGATAGAGTTCCACTTGCTAAGGGCAAAGGAGATAGAGGTCTTCTAGAGGATCACCAAGCAAAGTAGAATTAGGGGAAGGTGTCTCCTTTTAGCTGAGGCTCATAAACATTGTAATTGGGAAGGATTCTCAGAGGACTTTGATACAAATTTTAGAAGAAAATTTTTATCCGTGGAGTAGCCCACCTTGGGTGAACCACGTAAATTGTTGTCTCTTTGTGGATTGCATTTTGTGCATTATTTTACTGCTGTTATTACTGCTATCTTATTCTGCATGTTAATGGTTTGAAAGCTGTATTGATAGATAAAGTTAAAAGTGGTCTTATACTGTTCACCCCCCCTCTCAGTATAATATTGTGTTCTTCATTTTGTTGGTGCAAATAAATCAGGGGTTGGTGCTCCTTTTTGTAGGTGCAGATAAATTAGGGGTTGGTGCTCCTTCCATTTGGTGGTGGTAAATTGATTGTAAAGTTGGTGCTTTGGAAAGGCTGGATTTAGATGGTAGTCCAAGCAGTCAATTTTTGAGGAGTAGCCACATTGCTGAACCTTGTTAAATCTTGTGTTGTGTGATGCTCTTTTGTTATACTTGTTGTATCTAGTAATAAGTTTTAATTACTGTGGTATTAAGAGCTGTAAATTCAAGTTTAAAGAGCTACACTGATTCACCCCCCCCCATCTCAGTGTCATTGTAAGACTAACAGTCTTCATAATTTGATCCAAAAAAGTCCTTGGATAGAGTATAGGGTGTCTATGTTTATAGTCCCTAGAGTAGGTGTCCTTATGGTGACCACCTCATCCTATCGAAATGCATGGGTAACCAGCCACTACATCCACCAAGTGCTATAGAGAAGGTGACTAGATACTAGGTTCAGATACTTAAATTATCGGGTTCAACAAAAAATGCACTCTAGAATAAAAAAAATATTTGAGTCTAACAAATGCATATAAGACTACATCCAAATTAAAATTAGATACCACCAATGTGTTCATCATGTAAAACCTTTCCAATGACTACCTCTATGTTCCACTCTCAATGGGACCTTCATCTTGTGGAAAAACAACATCAAGAATCTCGAATATTCTTGACATCAAATAATATTCTCCTAGAATATTCTTGGCATCGATCTCTGGTAGAATAAAAAATAGTCTTTAATTTTTCTTGTTGGGGAATTACATTTCCATTTGGAAAAACAATATGGTATGTTACAATATTTGGTTGACGATGTTAAAATTTTGCTTTATGTGGCCTTCATGTAAGCACTGGACCACACATCGAACCACACCAAGGTTCTATAACATGCTTTCCAAAAAATGCATGCCTAAAATTTGATATACCCACCCACTATCAATGTGGAATAATAAAAAAATACACAATAAAGCTATGTTCTTGACCAATTTTACGAGCATTCCAATTTTTTTGTCTTACATGGAAAACCCCCATACAATGAAAAATAAAGTGGCCATGTGGTCGACCAATTTTCTTTCCCCATATATGATAGCAAATTGAGCAGAGCAGCGAGCCTATGGATCAATTATTTTGACCTCAAAGCATTATGTCTCTATGGCAACAACGTAGACAAAATAAGGCTACCATGTCGATGGGGATCTGGTAACGTGGACAAGGAAGACTGCATTTGGAATATTTTCACACATTTAGGACACATTCATTTGTATGAAGATGTTTTGAGATCAATTTTTACTTGAACCAAATTTGGAGAAAGAGGACTACTAACTCAAAATTTTACATTTTCTGCTTAATTTGAAATATCATTGTATTTTGAGAATTTTAATTAAATCGACAGGGTTTTCCCACATTGGTGAATTCGATTGTAGTTATAGTGTTTGCGTGGAACAGAGGATATGGAGAACTTGCACACAGGAGAGGAATTCACAAAAAATGGTGAAAGAGGTGGAATAGAGGAATGCATGAACGAGGATGATGAAAACATGAATATGAAAGACAAAGCTAAAGATTTGTACGATCAGTTGTCCATAGAGGAAGTGGTTCTCAATGTGCCTGCAAAATATGATCCCATAGAGCCAGTATTAACATTTCACACATGGGTGCTTGGATTGATCTCATGCATAGTTCTTGCATTTGCCAATCAGTTCTTCGACTACCGAGAGAACCCACTTACAATATCCTCCATTTTTGCTTAGATCGTTGTTCTACCCATCGATCGATTTATGGTTGTGGTTCTTCCTTGTAGGAAGTACTATTTGTTTGGAAAAAACTAGGGTTTTTCATTGAATACATAACCCTTTAGTATAAAATAGCATGTCCTTATAGACATATTCGCCTCCTTAAGAAGTGGAGGACCATATGCAGTGAATATCCTCACCATTGTCAAGGCCTTATGTATCGCTCCAAATTTTTTGCATCCTTACCTTCAGGCTATAGGATCCACACCCGGAAGGGGGATGCGAGAAGGATGGGACAATACCTCGGACTGAGAGGCCCTTTGAAGGTCGCGCCTCTCGGGGGAGGGGTATAAGGGTGAATTTTTGATGGATGGTGGGTTCACCAGGAAACTTTTGAGTGGCAGTTTCCACACCTAGGTTGAGAGTAGGTTTGATGTGTTCATTTTATACTTTAATCATTCAATTCCTAGGTTTGGCCAAGATGAATCTAAGCTATTCTATATGCCAATGCTGATTTATATGAATATAGAAAACATGAATAAGTGCTAAACATAGAGAGTATGCTAAATAGGACATAATATACCTGATTTCGGATGTCTGATGAAGATTCTGAGGTTTGTAGAAGTCCAAATCATCTCAAATCGTACGTAATCATCTGAAATTGCATAGAATCATCTCAGATCTTAGTCGGTCATCTGAGATCATACGAGATCATCGTCGATCTAATGAATTTGTCAGAAACCTGCAGTCACAGAAACAGATACCAAAAACCAAATATGCAACTACAAAAGTAAAGGGAAATGATAGAAATGACAGTAAATTTGCCTAAATGATAGATCCAGATAGCAATTAAAAGAAATGCATTAGTTTAATAATTTGTTTTGACTTTATCATGCATCTATGCTAAATGAGGTGAACTCCAGGATGCAGGAATAGAATAAACCAAGTTAATGCAAAAAGAAATGAAGAGAGAAGATAAAGAAATACAAACTCCAGGTTCTGATTGCCCCCAATCTGGACTACAGTCGAGATCACCTCTGATCATACGAGATCATCACCGATCTGTGATAGGATCGTCTGAAATCATCTGGAATCACCTGCGACGATCCGAGCTTGCTCCGACTGAAAAATAGTAAAATCCCTGCAAGAAAACTTGAAATACACAATGCAAACGAAGGTGCGAAGGTATTCTAATGCACAAGAAACTAAAGTTGCAAAGAAATCAGTCAACCAGGGGGTTCAGGGGGATAAACTGAGAAAATCCCAGTTTATATAGGATTAGGGAGAGGTTAGGAGGTTGGAGATCATCCCAATTTGGGAGATCTCCAATGGGGAAGACTCTAACTGCGCAGACACGCTTTCTGCCCAAGTTAGAGAAGCTGTTGAAATAGAAGCTAATTATGAAAATTTGGTTTTGGGACGAAATCGTCTGGACGTTCTGTTCTAGACGAATTCGTCAGATCTGGGATGATTTCGTCTGATCGTCGACGATATCGTCCAACGGTCAAAACAAATCCTAAAAATGGCATGAAAAATGAGGAAAGCGGGTAACGGGTGGTTAATAGGCGGTTTGGGTTAAAATTCAAATTTTTATCTTTTTACTAAGGTTTAACTGCGCCAATTTTAGGGTGCTACATTTTGCCCCCTCTTTAGCGAATTTTTCAAAGAAAATGCGTTAAAGACGAGTTTTTCCTGTTTTACGAGAAAGCAAAAATTTACTCCATTTTTTAGACGATGATTCTAGGTCGAATCGTATGACTACTTACTATGGTGCCCCCTCCGTGTTTTTACCCAAATCGAACGTTTGAGGTAAAAGCGCGAAAAATCAAAATTAAAAAAAATAGGGTAAAACCCTAATTCATTTTTATTGTTCATTTTTACTGGTTTAGAGCTCTGTAGAAAAAAATGGTTGAGACAACACACCGATCGATAGAGGTCCGGCGCGGGCTACGGGTAAGGATCTAATCCTAGTGAATTATGTTTTAATTTGTTTTGTGTAATTTTTTGATTTAAATTTTGACTATTTTGGGGCATCACGGCCGTTTTTAGGCCGTCGACGATGTCGGGACGAAATCGTCCCTATTTCGTCGAAATCATCCCTAGATCGTCGATTTCGTCTGAGGGCAAAATCGATGAACTAGGGGCGATCCCGTCCAACAAGGGGCGATCCCCAAGTTGCAAAATCGGAGATGATTTCATCCTACAAAGGATGATTTTGCCCAATTTAGGATGATATCATCCAATGGTGGACGATATCATCATTGTTATGAAATTAAGCTTGTTTGAATTGCATTTAATTGATTTTAATGATTGGTTTATTAATGAATTTTGTTGTTTTATTGTTTTGTTTTGTAGAGGGGATTACTAAAGAGTCGAGAGTGGAAATACGATGGGCTGAGAGATGACATAGCCACGCTCGACCAGGCGGAGGACGACCGACTAGCACAAGTCGGCTTGTAGCATGTGGTAGAGATGCCACAAGTATCGATGGACATGGGGCTACTGATAGCCCTAGCAGAGAGGTGGTATCCGGGGTCATCCTGCTTCCAGTTATCGATAGGGGAGATGGCTCCCACACTAGAGGATGTATGGAGGATCTTGAGGATCCCCATACAGGGACGGTTGATGACTCCTATGGCCAATCAAGGCCAGGCGATGATGAGGCTGAGCGGAGACCCGAGCTTCACCCTGGAGAAGGGCGGAGTGAACATCGAGTCATTGAGGTAGATGCCTGGGGCATCTAGGTTGACTCGGGTGTTGGTCGAGATAGTGGGTGGCTTACTGTTGTGCCACCAGAGCGGGTGCAGATTACCCTGGCTCCTTTCAGATGTGGTCTGTGACATGAGAGACCATGGATATAGATATGCATGGGGTAGCTTTGTACTGTGCGCTTGTATAGGATCCTGCATGGGGTCGTATACAAGGGAGGCCGATGTCTGGTTGTGACATCACTACTACAGGTTTGGTGCTGGGAGCACATCACGATGCGAAGGCCGATAGGGCTCCCACTGATAGGGGTTGACCAGGAGAGGCCCTGAGTTTTCTACTGGTGGTTACAGAGGGGGTCACAATGGTGGATAGATCTATCGATGTCACGGAGGTTGCTGGATGACCTCATCCCGGACCCGGATCACCCGGAGGCCATGGAGAGAGCATCCAGGGTGGGCAAAGGATGGGTAGGAGCTGGCTCGCATCAAGCAAGTCTGCTGGTTGAGGATGGAGCGAGGAGAGGTAGAGCTCCACCGCTACGACCGAGTTTTGTGGTAGTTCGGTCTTCAGCAGGGGATCCCTTCTCTTAGGGATTATGAGTACTCTCAGACTATTCGAGATAGTACCACACTGAGCGGGGCTCCAGACATGCAGTGGTTCTGGAGTCAGGACGTAGATGATGCCCCCATCCAACCAATGGATGGTGATGATGCTAGGGTTGCCGATGGATACGATGCTTGGTATGTAGGCATCCACCCTCCTCGGATGATGAGGGCACAGGGTCCAGTGCACACCATGGTGCGATGAATGGGGAGGCGGCATTAGGCTGCTATTGAGGCAGCACAGGGTCACGATGGGAGAGAGCAGTGACGGTCTCCATAGGAGAGATGCTAGAGGATGGCATAGGCTCCACAGAGGCCACAACAGATAGGGAGGAGGGAGGAGAGATTCCCTTCTCAGTAGGGGGAGAGGCCACCATCGCCCGATAAGGGCAAGGGTGTCGAGGTGGGGGAGAGCAACGAGATGGCGGCTCTTCGGGATGAGAATGCCCACCTCCGGGCTCAGGTGCAGACTCTACAGGATGAGGCTACACGTCTCAGGGCTCGGAGAGCGAGGGGCGAGCACTCGGGATCTGGCATGGGCTATTGCTCAAACCACGTTCTACCAGGGGTTGTACTATCATGTGGTTCCAGAGGGGCAGAGGATACCATTTCCAACCCCCATTACGGAGCCGGTCATGATGGGATCATCGAGGACATCCTCACGATCGACGGTGAGGACCCGAGACATAGCCCGGACCTCTATGGGACCACCTCCTCCACCTCAGGGCGGGGGAGGAGATGAGGGTGAGAGCTCGAGGGCTTCTCGAGGCTAGCTGCTATAGACTATAGATTGTATTATTATTACTTTTTGAGGGGATTGAGTATGCCAGGGTATTGATTGTGGCATACCAATCTAGATGATGTACATAATTGATTGATATATATAGATTGTCTTTTTGATGATATGACTTGTGTATATGTTGTATGATGCTTTAATTTTGAATTTTGTGATTGATTATTCATGTAATTATGTCGTTGGAAATAAATTATAATGTTATGTCATGCCATAAAATTGTAAATGAAATAATCTGATGTGAATAAATTGGTTGTTTTGTGGTGTGATTTGATGAAAATAAAAGGGACTTCTAACAATAATTTCATAGGACATTGTCGTTGTTATAGACCATTTCATGGAGTCGCCGCTCACTAGGTCGTCAAGCTAGTCCCAGTATAGAAATATTGCTAAAAGTAAAAGGGTGCTTAAGAGACTGTCTTAAGACTTTTGTGTTGTGATGATGAAAAATGATGATGGTGATGATTTGTTTTCAGATTTTCATAAAAAATATTATGCATGACATATTAAAGAAATATGATTTTTTGCTAGGCATAAATTCCTAAGTGTGAAATTTTTTTGAATAAGTCCCTAGGAACTATACCATCATTGCAAAATTGAATGTTTGACATAATGACATGAAATAGAAAAATTTTGCGTTCTTTTTAAAGCTCAATTGGGTAACATAATGATGTAAGCCATATGTTTTTATGAATTTAAAATGAATGGGAAATAAAATGAGAACAATGGTTTGCGCTAGGCATAGAATTATAGGTATAGACTTATACCATCATCGCGAAATCCAAAAAAAGAATTTGATATTTTAGTTTTATTGCATGATTGATTTTTTGGTTTTGAGATAAACAACAAAAAATAATAATATATAAACATGACTTTATTTTGCAAGGTTTTTGAAGATGTGAAAGAAAAAAAAAAATTGTTTGTTGGAAAGACATATATTTAATTGTTTTTATGCTAAGCAAATGTTCTTAAATAAGAAGATGAAATGATTCGAAAAGAATTGCAGAGATATTTTAAATTATCTTAAAGACAAAAATGTAGATTTATAAGGAACCCTCATGTGCAAATGTGAGTTCATTACCGATCTTGATTTATCATAATGATACAAAAATCTCTCAAATACAAATGTGTGTGCAATTGTATTGTTCATTCACCAATTTTGAGCAAGAGAATTTGATACAAGTAATTTGACTTAACCAAATAAGGGTTCATTGACCATGATTTATATGCATGTAACCATACCAGACTACTATGTAAGTCGGGTCATCAAGAGCTAGCTAATCCATAAGCCGACATAGGTCTGTACAAAAGAAGGTCGCTAATGTGACAGACATATCACCACGCTAGGAATTACCCAAGGCCAAGCGGGTTGGGCACAAACCACTTGTTATGGGGCTTACCTCACAGTTTTTGAATAATTGAGAATTCCAGGGATTCAAGCTCATTCACCCTTCTTTTCTTTTCAAGGGGTAGGGAAAAGATTTTATTACTTTTTGCTTTTCTTTTCTCGTTTGCTTCTTTTTTTTTTTTTTTTTTTTTTGCTTGGAACTGAGACAATGCTGAAATATTGCTGCGATGGTACAAAATAATATTTTTCTTTTTCTCATTTGCTTTGACTTTTTCTTTTTCTTCCTATACTAGGGATACTTGCTCGGATTGGTTGTAGAGCAAGGGATTTTTATTCTGGGTAGGGGTGAGCTTGTCCTTTTGTCAATTCTCAAAGATTCTAGACCATGTGCATGATAGGATAGCAGGGGAAACTTTTCGCTCAAGAAACCACTTCTACTATGTAGCATCATATCGAATTTGCAATGAAATCATTTTAATGTGAAGAGATGTACTTGGTTCAAGGAAATAACAAGATCAGTTCTTCTATGCTCAAAACTTTATTTAATTCAACTGTGGACTTTGATATAAGAGAGATTAATAATCATACCAAATAAAATCAAGATATTTATGCATGTGAGTGTGAAAGTGCGGGATTCCAAATAAATGCTAATTTATCCAAAATAATTGAAAATATAACTGCAATACTTCAAGAATTGACAGGTACAAAAATAAAAAATGTTTTGAAGATTTTGATGATTTTGAAGTTTTTATATTTTGATTTTGATTGATGAATTGAAAGAATAAATACTGTTACTATTTTTGAAAAAAAAATTATATGGATGACGAAAATGAAACAATATGCAAAATAACAATATATACAAATGATGAAATGACCAAATGTTATGCATAATAACGCTTAAGATGCATAATGTTCATAGGTTCTTTAAGATCTTTACCATCTAAGGTAGCTAATTGGTATGCTCCCGATCCAAATTTAGCAGTGATGATATACGGTCCAAGCCAGTTGGGCTCAAATTTACCTTTAAGGTCTTTAGTTGCATTAGTATTTTTTTGATTTTCTTTTAAGACAAGGTCGCCGATCTCAAAGGATCGATGATGAACTTTCTTGAGGTATGCTCGCTTGAGCTTGTTTTGGTAGGCACGAAGATGCTCCAAAGCATTGATGCACTTCTCATCTAGGAGTTCCAGCTGACTAAATCTGCCAGCATGATATTCATCTCCTACTTCAGTATCTTGAAGTAGTAGAGCCAAAGAAGGAACTTCTAATTCAAAGGGAAAAATAGCTTCAACGCCATAAACCAAAACAAAAGGTGAAGTACCTGTGGGGGTGCGAACGCTAGTTCGATAAGCCCACAAAGCAGGATATAATTGGATGTGCCAATCTCGACCAGATTTATTGACCAATATTTTGAGGATTTTGATTAATGTTTTATTAGATGCTTGTGCTTGGACATTACCCTGAGGATAATAGGGAGTGGACCAACGATGTTGAATTTTATATTTTTGACATAATTTTTTGACATCTTTATTTTTGAAACAAGTTCCATTATCTGAGATGAGATTTGCAGGAATTTCGAACCTACAAATAATTTGATTAAAAATAAATTTAGAAACTTGGGTTCCAATGCAAGAAGCTAAGGGCATAGCTTCAACCCACTTCGTGAAATACTCGGTGGCGGTTATGATAAATTTGTGTCCATCGAATGACATAGGGTTGATTTTTCCAATGATGTCTAAGCCCCATTTTGAAAAGGGCCAAGGAGATGAAATAGCTTGTAGCTCTTGTGCAGGCGCATGGACAAGGTCAGCATGTTTCTGGCACTTGTCGCAATGGCGCACATAATCATGTGCATCATTCTCCATGGTAGGCCAAAAATATCCTATCCTAAGGAGCTTCTTAGCAATGGCGCTACCACTAAAATGTCCCCCACAAGATCCATTGTGGGCTTCACTCAAAGCTGATCTAGATTCTTCTAGATTCAAACATCTCAGTAGGATGCCTTCAAAAGATCTCCTATACAAGGTATTACCAATAATCATGAAGCGACTTGCTCATCTACGTAATAACCGACGCTGGTTTCTATTACAACCTTCAAGAAAGGTCCCATTTTGAAGAAAATTAAATATATCAGTGTACCATGGTTCGAGGAGTAGTTTCGTTGATTAAAAACACATCCAAAGGTTCTAAGCATGATTTATTTGAAGTGGGTTCCTGGAGTCGATGAATAATGATGGTAGCATATTCGTCATCTAACTCCAAGGGCAAAAGAGATGCAACTGCAGCCATAGCGTCAGCCGCACGGTTGCTAGTTTGAGGAATAGCTTCCAAGGTAACTTGATCAAATAAAGATAATAATTGTAAGACATATGCTTTATATGGATGTAATTTATCATCTCTGGTCTGATAAACATCATTGATTTGATTTATGACAAGTTGAGAATCACCGAAAACCAATAGATTTTTAATTTTTAGTGCCAAGGTAGCTCGTAATCCAAGGATGAGAGCCTCATATTCAGCAGTATTATTAGTGCAAGCAAACATTAATTTAAAGGACAGAGGTATAAGATGTTTCTACGGAGATATTAAAATAATACCTGCACCAGCCCCACTCATGCATCGGGCTCCGTCAAAGTATAGGGACCATTGCTCTGGATGGTCTACCTCTAGTTTAAGGCATTCATCAGGAAACTCAATGATGAGGGGATGGGTAGACTCTAAAGGTGCAACAACTAATTGATCTGCTATGATTTGACCTTTAACAGACTTTTGTCCTATAAACGTGAGTTCAAACTCGCTTAGCGCAAGAACCCACTTTGTTGTGCGACCAGATAAATAAGGTCGACTCATGAGATATCGCAAAGGGTCAAATTTAGCAATAACATACGTTTTCTAACTGAGCATATAATGGCATAATTTTTGTGTAGAAAATACGACGACGAGACATAACTTCTCTAATACTGTATAGCGAGTTTCATAACTGATTAAGGTTCTGCTAATGTAATAATTAGCACGTTCTTTCTTCTCATCGTCAAGTTGAGCTAACATAGCTCCTAAGGCAAAATCTAAAGCAAAAATGTACAAGATAAATGGACGATCAGATCTAGGTGGTGAAAGCACCGGTGGTTTAAGGAGATATTGTTTGAGGAGTTCAAATGCTTCCTGACATTCATCGTCCCAATGAAAAGAGACCTCTTTCTTAAGAAGCTTAAGAAAGGGTCCTGTTTTGTCCGCCAACTTATCGATGAAGCGATGAATAGCTTGAAGCTTACCTTGTAAACTTCGTAATTCGGATATATTTGTGGGTGTGGGCATATCAGTGATAGCCATGATCTTGAGAGGGTCAATTTCAATGCCACGTAAAGAAACTATAACCCCCAATAATTTACCGGACTTAACTCCGAATATACATTTGGCTGGATTCAATCGGATAAGATATTCCCTTAACCGATCAAATACTTTTCTCAAGTCATCTAAATGATCATCTTCTTTGATGGAACGAGCTATAATATCATCTACATAATCATGTAGAATATCATGCATCATATCGTGAAAGATATAAGTCATGGCTCGTTGATATGTTGCACCTGCATTCTTCAAACCGAATGGCATCACTTTCCAACAAAAGGTTCCCCAAGGGGTAATAAAGGCTATTTTAGCCTGATCTTCAGGAGCTATCCTGATCTGATTATAACCAGAGAATCCATCCATTAGGGATATCATTCCACTCCCAATAGTAAAATCAATGATCTGATCCATGTTGGGAAGAGGAAAATCGTCTTTAGGGCATGCAACATTAATATCTCTAAAGTCTGTGCAAACCCTAACTTTGGTAGCTTCTTTCTTAGTTATTGGAACTACATTCGAGATCCATTCAGCATAATCAATGGCTTGTATAAAAATAACCTTCAAGAGTTTTTCTAATTCCCCTTTGACTAGTAAGGCCACTTTAGGATGCATTTTTCTAAGTTTCTGTTTAATAGGTTTAGCATCCGGATGGACTACTAGGTGATGCATAACTACAGAAGGGTCTAATCCTGGCATATCTTCATATGTCCAAGCAAAAACATCTTCATATTCTTTAAGGAATGCAATGTATTTGTCTTGTTTTTCTTGACTCAATTCTGATCCAATGTTGATTACGTGAGGGTTATCTTCGGTTCCAATGTTAATTTTTATGACGTTTTTGACTTCCATGTGTAGATCTCTCTCAAAATTAGGTGGGGCGGGTGAAACGCCCAATTCTTGTAATTCTTCCAAGGTTAGCTTGGATAATTCGTCTTGAGGAGTCGTGGCCTCAAGCTGGGCTATACTAGGTATAGAGCCATCGAAATAAAATCCGTTATGTAACAATTCCTCAATGGAGACATCATGGAAGATATCTCCCTCCAACTCATCGTCGAATTCAGCAATCATCTCAGGGTAAGCTATGGATAGCATATTACATGTAAATGGGTTATTCCTTAAATGCAAAGTATCGCGTTTATCCAAATAATCTTGGTAACATATGAGATGGTCATCATCCTCAAATGGGAAGGGCTGACCTTTACTAGGAAATAGGCCCACACCACATCGGGCGAGGCCATGGTTCTACCTCAAAAGGTTCTTTCATACCATTCTGGAAAGGTCCCAAACCTTTCCCTTTATATCCCAATTTAAGCATTATAGGCTTAGCTTTAATATACTCATTAGTAAAATAACATCGAGCATATCCATCATAATGTGTCTTGATGTTTCTAGGTATTCTTCCCCAGTCATATCCCTTATAAATAAAAGCACAGCTCCCGACTTGGTAAATACTTCCCATAGGTTGTGGGAGGCCCAAAGTACGAGGAGAGGATGGCAAATTATTTAAAATAAGGGAATTTTGCATAGCAACGTTTGTTTTCTCTGATATAAGAATTTTAGATAAATCGGGTAAGAGCTCATCAGTAAGAGCGTAAGAGGTAGAAGGAACATTTCCTATGTCTTCGGATGCAGAAAATATGCCTCTGGTAGGTGTAGATGTTGTAGAGATGTCTATGGATGGATCTATAGGTATGGAAGTTATAGGAGTAAAACAAGAAGTATTGGTTGTGGGTTTAGGATCTTTTTGAGGTCCTAATGTGGTTTGTTTGGAAGATGGTTGAACTATATGTAGAGGTGTAGTTGGTGGGGAAAAAGTAGATGATGTTATGAGTGTGTGTTTCACATGTTTAGGCGGATGATTAGAATCAGGATGTGTGGATGACAAAGCAGGGCAAAATTGAACTCCAACAGGTTCTGCCAAAGCACACATATCAAAGGGTCTAGGATCACCATGAATGGTAACCAATTGATTCTTAAATTTGAATTTAACACACTGATGTAAAGTTGAGGGAACAGCTCGCATCGCATTGATCCAAGGGCGACCCAAGAGTATATTGTACGATGCAGGGCAATGCACAATAAACACGGTCGTGTCTAAGGTTCTAGGACCAACTTGCAATGGAATAGTAATAACTCCACATGTTTCTTGTGTTTCGTCATTGAAGGCTTTTATAATCATATCAGTTCTTTTCATTTCGTCACTTCTAAACCCAAATCTTTGGTAGAAGTCAAAAGTGCAAATGTTTAAAGATGAACCATTATCAATCAAGACTCGTTTAATCTGCTACATCTCCAATTAGGGCAGTAATATATAAGGGGTTATCCTTATGTAAACTATGTTGTGGTATATCTCTATCTCGAAAGTCAATACAATCGACTTCTCGAGTTATGATAGTATTGGACATGGCTCAAGGTTGAATATTTTGTGGTACCATCATTTGGCTTAATGTGAGCATTAATTCATCCCTATGTGTAGGAGAAGATCTTAAAAGGTCCAAAAGGGAAATTCTAGCTGTAGTATTTGATAATTGTTCATTAATATTATAAGGAGGTTTAGGTTGAACATTAGGCGCATGATTCCCTTTATTAGGAATTTTCAAAACAAATGGAGCTGAGCCATCGTTCTGAGTTTGATCTTGTTGAGAATTTTGAGCCTGTTGTCGAGTAATAGCTCCGATGGTACCTACAATATTATTTTGTGGATGATGAATGGGTCTTGGTCTAGCATTTATGGCTTGTTCATTAGAAAGTAATTGGTGAGAAGATGGTCTAGTAATGACTCTTCTAGGAAATGGTTCTTCCAAAACCATAGAATTTGTGATGGGTTGAATAGCATCTGATTCATCTTCAGAACTATTCGATTGATTTGAGGTGATTTCCATGCTACTTTCAGTCTCGTATTTTGTATCACTAAGATCAGGTGTCCGAATATTATATAGAGGTCTGGTCGTAACCATGGATAGAGTTGTGTCAAAGATTTGCGGATCATGAGCAGGTAAATGTCCACTAATAGTCCCTACATATCGGGTAGGAGGGGGAACATTATGATGCTCAATTTGATTAGCCACCTCTTTACCATGCTTTGGTAAAGGATGTTGAAATATGTCCAATGATTGATTGGCATTCTGATTCTGAATTTGGGGGATGTTCTTTTGAGCATTATTAGGAGGATTTTGTTTAGGTTGAAAGGCCTGTACCTCCATCTCATTGTTATCAATTAAATCTTGTATTTTATGTTTTAATATTTTACAAGAGTTGGTAGCGTGTCCAGGTCCTCTATGGAAATCACAATGTAAATCAGCTCTGTATCCGGGTATAGTTGGATCAGGTTCCCGGATATTTGGTAATTGGATCAAACCTCGTTCTAATAATTGCGGGAGAATGGTTGATAAAGGTTGATTTAACCTAGTAAATTCTCGGGGTGGTTTATCAGGAGGTTTCAGTATAAACTTCTCTGTTGTTTTCGTAGCATTAACAATAGCGATATTTCTACTATCAGTGACTCCATCACCCACAACTTGTTTATTTTTATATTGATTTTTGGATGTTTTCTCATCATCTTTCTTTTTAAGCTGACCTCTCCTAATGAGAGCATCTTCCACTCTTCGAGCTAAATCTATAGCTTGATCGAAGGTGGTCAAGGTAGCAGTTGATAATTCATAGGATAGTTGTTCTTGTAAATTATTGATAAAAATATCCAGCATTTCTCGATAAGGTAACACAAAGTGCAATTTTCCTATCAACTGTCTCCATCGAGCTAGGAAATCAGAAAAACATTCATCTTTGTCTTGTTTTAGGTTGTACAAATCTTTAATGGTTACATGCCTTTCAATGTAGGCACTAAATTGATGCACAAAAGACTCAGTTGTCTCTTCGAAATTCCTCAAAGAATGAGTGGGTAATTGATAATACCACTCTAATGCCATTCCTCCTAAACTTTTTGGGAACATTTTTAGTAATAACAAATCATCATGTGATATATCATGACACGCTATCCTAAACATACGAAGATGCTCTATGGGATCTTCGGTTCCTTTGTATATAGGTAGGACAGGCATAGGAAAGTGTTTAGGATATGGTTGTGCTACAACTATAGGATCTAGAGGCTGACTACACATCTCTCGATAATTGTACGAGGGACGGTAGGGATCTATCTGGTCCATGCGGGAGACTAACTATTTCACCATGGCTTCCAGATTACCAGTTTGTCCACCATATTGGTTCGGTGGTACATGAGTATGGGATTTGTGAGCGTAGGATGGCGTGACGTAAGGATTAGATGCTATATTGTTGTTATGCAAATGGTTGGTAGGAAGAGTATTATGAAGAAGATTTGTTGTAGCATTATGTTGTATCCCAGATTGTTGGAAATTGGTGTTTGGTTTTGTTTTAGGCTTTTGTTGATTTGAGGTATGTTGATCAATAACTTGGCGAAATAGAGCAGTGAATGACGGTTTCTTTTGTGTGGGAATAACCCTAGGCTTGGTAACAGGCACTCTAGATGGTTGGGTAACCTGTTGTTGTTGCATGTTCTGGATTATAGCGGCCATATCCAAATTGGATGGTCCAGCTTGATCACTTTCTTGATCAACGAAGGACAAGGGATTAGTGCGTGTGTGATATATTTCTTCTAGGGTTGCTTGAGTGTCACTAATTTGATCCTTGTCCATATGGACTGCCCTATTAAGGGCGCCAATATTAGTATTGAGGAACTTCCAGAAATGTTCCATATTCTCAAAAGTAATAGCTCCTTCCGGAGACATTTTAGGAGATGAGGATCCTTCCTCTCTAACAGTTTCTCTTTGTTCATTTCCTTCAGAAAATTCTTCTTCTTGTTGGTCTAGGGTTCCTTCTTCCTGAATTGGGTCTTCAGGAAGGACATCTGGTTTATTTATTGGTTTTCCTAACCAATCTTCTTCTACTTCAGTCTATTTTCCATTCTTGAGTCTAGTCATTATGCTTAAATTTAGATTTTAGCAAATATATATATATATATATATATATATTTGCAACAAATTTGGGAGGTATATATTTTAATTATATACCTACTATAATACTTAAAAGAAAATGTTTTGATTTTTGTTATATTTTGTTTTGTTTTTGTTTTTATGATAATATTATAAAGAGAACAAACAACATACTAAATGCAAGAAATAATAATAATAAAAGAATGGCTTAGTTTTCTATAAATAGTTTATAGATGTCATTGATGGGATCAAGTTCATCAGGAGTCATGAAATGCTCCTCTTCAAATTGGAAATGGTTTTTCAAGAATTTGACAAAGTGTGCTATGGTGATGTTATCTACTTCTGACTCTAACTTGTAAAAATAGAGCTCATGGCAATACTCTCGATATAACACAGCTCTAGGAACTCTATTCCATCTCTTTCTATCCGTAAGAATGACCTCTTGATCCTCTATACGAGATAGAAATTTATGTACTACAACTTCATTGTCGAGGTATTCCTCAAAGGTGTACAATTCGGAAGACACAAGGGCTCTTTTATCTGCTAACCACCTATGGCAAGCTCTCTGAAGCTCATGATATAAGGTCACTTGATCGGGATCCAGGATTCTATCTAGGACAAACCTCTTGATTTGCCTAAGTTCGGTTGATCTAGATGAAATAAGATTCAATCTCCTATTAAGTTCGTCCCATAAAGGTGGGACTCTATATGTTTGAGATACTCTAAGCAAAGAAGTAATCTCTATAGTTGCTAATTGATTCTCAACATTAATGGTGACAACTCGTATTTTATTATAATCTACCATCTAAATATGATATGCAACTTAAATTGTTTGTCTGATGATTCTAAATGCATTTATGTTTTGTTTTTTTTTTTTTTTTGGATTGTTTTCAAAAGGTTTTTAGTTTTCACGTCGGGTTCACCAAAATGTATCGCTCCAAATTTTTTGCATCCTTACCTTCAGGCTATAGGATCCACGCTCGGAAGGGGGATGCAAGAAGGATGGGACAATACCTCGAATTGAGAGGCCCTTTGAAGGTCGCGCCTCTCGGGGGAGGGGTATAAGGGTGAATTTTTGACGGATGGTGGGTTCACCAAGGAAACTTTTGAGTGGCAGTTTCCACACCTAGGTTGAGAGTAGGTTTGATGTGTTCATTTTATACTTTAATCATTCAATTCCTAGGTTTGGCCAAGATGAATCTAAGCTATTCTATATGCCAATGCTGATTTATATGAATATAGAAAACATGAATAAGTGCTAAACACAGAGAGTATGCTAAATAGGACAGAATATACCTGATTCTGGATGTCTGATGAAGATTTTGAGGTTTGTAGAAGTCCAAATCATCTCAAATCATACGTAATCATCTGAAATTGCACAGAATCATCTCAGATCTTAGTCGGTCATCTGAGATCAGACGAGATCATCATCGATTTGATGAATTTGCCAGATGAATTTGTCAGAAACCTGCAGTCATAGAAACAGATACCAAAAACCAAAGATGCAACTACAAAAGTAAAGGGAAATGATAGAAATGACAGTAAATTTGCCTAAATGATAGATCCAGATAGCAATTAAAATAAATGCATTAGTTTAATAATTTTTTTTGACTTTATCATGCATCTATGCTAAATGAGGTGAACTCCAGGATGCAGGAATAGAATAAACCAAGTTAATGCAGAAAGAAATGAAGAGAGAAGACAAAGAAATACAAACTCCAGGTTCTGATTGCCCCCAATATGGACTACAGTCGAGATCGCCTCTGATCGTACGAGATCATCACCGATCTATGATAGGATCATCCGAAATCGTCTAGAATCGCTTGCGATGATCCGAGCTTGCTCCGACTAAAAAATAGTAAAATCCCTACAAGAAAACTTGAAATACGCAATGCAAACGAAGGTGCGAAGGTATTCTAATGCACAAGAAACTAAAGTTGCAAAGAAATCAGTCAGCCAGGGGGTTCAGGGGATAAACTAAGAAAATCCCAGTTTATATAGGATTAGGGAGAGGTTAGGAGGTTGGAGATCATCCCAATTTGGGAGATCTCCAATGGGGAAGACTCTAACTGCGTAGACACGCTTTCTACCCAAGTTAGAGAAGTTGTTGAAACAGAAGCTAATTATGAAAATTTGGTTTTGGGACGAAATCATCTGGACGTTCTGTTCCAGACGAATTCGTCAGATCTGGGATGATTTCGTCTGATCGTCGACGATATCGTCCAACGGTCAAAACAAATCCTAAAAATGGCACAAAAAATAAGGAGAGCGGGTAACGGGCGGTTAACGGGCGGTTTGGGTTAAAATTCAAATTTTTATCTTTTTACTAAGGTTTAACTATGCACCAATTTTAGGGTGCTACAGCTTATACAAAAGAAGCATTGATCCTCTTGCAACATTTCTACTGATAATCACTGCATAGATTCTTGGCTTTGGATGGGCTAGGATTTTCTATAAGCTTCTGGTAGAATCTGCCTACATGTGGTGGCCTGCAAACCTTGTTCAAGTTTCTCTATTTAGAGCCTTGCACGAGAAAGAGAAGAGGTTGAAGGGTAGTATATTAAGACTGTAGTTTTTCCTTATAGTCATGGTATGTAGCTTTGCATATTATGTTGTACCCAACTACTTTTTTGCAAGGATTTCATACATCTTTATTTTATGTTATACATGGCCTAAATCAATCATTGCCCACCAAATTGGCTCAGATGAAAATGGGCTTGGTATTGGCTCCATTGGCTTGGATTGGAATATAGTTGTAAGTTTCTTAGGGACTCCATTGGCAAATCCATGGTTTGCCATAGCCAGCGTTATGATTGGGTTCATCATCATCATCTACATCCTGATTCCCATCCTATATTGGAACAATGTGTATGATGTCAAGAATTTTTTGCTTTTATATTCCAACCTATACAATTTCGATGGAACTCATTATAATGTTTCCATGGTGTTAGATCCATGAACCTTCTCCTTTAACAATAATAACTATGACAAGGTCAACCCAATTCACATGATGGCTTTATTCACTTTTACATATGGTGTGGGCTTCACAACTGTTGCTACAACCATAACCATGTCTATTTTTTCATGGAAAATATATATGGCATCAAACAAATGCTACATTGAAATACAAGGGTATGGGCATGCACAAATGGTTGATGAAAAGGAATTACAAGGTTATTCTACAATATTGGTTCATAATTTTGCTAGTAATAATGATGGCTCTAGTAATAGCAGCATGTGAAGGATTTAACAAACAACTTCAAATTCCATGATGGAGAATTCTTATGGCTTACACCATTACTACCACCTTCACTCTTCCCATTGATGTTATTTAGGCCACCACCAACTAGAAACCTGGGATGAATATAATAACAGAGTACCTCATAGGATATATGTACCCGGGAAGACCTCTTGCAAATTTCACATTTAAGACATACAACTATATTTCCATGGTTCAAGCCCTTACATTTCTTGGGGACTTCAAACTCGGACATTACATGAAAATCCCTCCTCGCTCCATGTTCCTCATCCAGATTATAGACATAGATGTTTGCGCAACTATATTCTATGGGACAGTGTGGTGGATTTTAGAGTCTATGGAAAACATTTGCAGCTCAGAGAGCTATGTTTTTACATGCCCCGATGAAAAATATTTTTACAACGCCTCAATTATATGGGGAGTGGTCAGTCCTCAAAGAGTGTTTGGGAACCTGGGATTGTATCAGGCATTGAACTGGTTCTTCTTGGTAGGTGCAGTTTTTCCTGTGATTGTGTGGCTACTTCAAAAAAAAAATCCCAAGGTAGAATGGCTTAAATACATGAATATGCCCATTATTATAGGAGCCATGGCTAACATGCCACTTGCAAGATCTACTAAATACATTATCTAGGGCTTTGTAGGCTTCATTTTCAACTACATAATATACATGAGGCATAAACAATGGTGGCATTGATAAAATTATATTCTCTCTACAACACTTGATGCCAGAGTGGTATTCTTGGGAATTTTATGCTACTTATTTATAGATTTTGAAAACATTTACCTAGAATGGTGGTCTTACATCACCTTGCCACTTTTTATAAACATTTATGTGGCACCACGAATTAGCCAGGTTGACAAAAAGTTATAGCACATTCGCTTGGTGGTTCTGTTGATGACTATGGCCCAAAAATTTACCTCCACTACAACTCCATGATTTTATACATCTAAGGAGAAATAAAGGGTGGTACCAATGGAGGAGGTTGTATTGGAATGGATGAGTGTTGCTACAAGCCTTAAATAGAGTGGCTAAATTGAATAATCTTAGAAACCATATACATTAAGCCCAATATCCAAACTGTAAATATGATTCTACTGCTGCTCAAACTGCAAATCTAAATATAAAATATGTAGATAATAGATTACCCTAAAAAATATCTAGATCTTGGAGTGTATCCCATTTTTCATTTCTCATTGTCAAGAAATCACTTTTGCAAATAGATACCTCCCAATAAATCACTCTAAAAAAATTGCATTTATAGCCATTAATCTTATTCAAATGTTTGGTTTCTATTCCATCAATGATGGAGAGCATACTCCCTATTTTGAAAAGAAAAATGGGGGAAAAAATGTGAGGGGGGATTTTCATGAGGGAAATCCCCTCTCAAACTCATAAGGCCAAGAGAGCGTCTAAGCTCTGATACAAAATATTAGGTCTAGAATAAATGAGATATTGTATTGATACAAGAGATTACAATATATAGGCATGAGGCCTATATGATAATATGACAAGTGTCAAGGACACATGTCATAACAAGAAAAAGACAAAGTACACATTAATTCTAAAAAAAATGATAAAATTCATAATTTCAAATAAAAACACAAATTTGATCATAATTTTGTAATATGCACTTCACAGTTGCTTGTTTTCCCTTTTTTTTCTCTTATGTTTATTTTTTTGCTTTTCCTTTTTTTCCTTTTAGTTTTTGGTAAAATTGTGCCCTCTATGTTAGGAGGCACAATTTCATGAAATCATGCTCAGTTTTACCTAAGCGTGATTTTGTTACACTTCATCTAGAGAAAAATCGTGATCGGGCCATGAAATCACACCCAGGTCAAGCATAAGAATCATCGTCTAAAACAGCAAAATTCCCTGATATTCCCCTAAAAATCAATGAAAATAGGTAAAATGTGCATCAAGAGGGAGGAATTTGGTACTTAACCACTCTTGCACCCCAAATTTACCCCTCACAACATTTCTTGATGAAGTGGTAGTGCTATTTATTTTTCTCCTTAGAGCCTTTTCTCTATCAACATGCGATGAAAATGAATTAGGGTTTTCTCTAGTTTGCATTATTTTTCTCTCTTTCTTATTCTGCATCAATTTTTTTGATTTTTTTATGAGATATGTCATATTCATAAAAACTTGAGGGGGCACCCTGGCCTATAGAGGCATTAATGTCCCTAATGCCTCGATTTGCATGCAAAACAAGAAAGTGTCTAGAATGACACCATTTTTGCACCATCCCTTTCTTCTAAACTGGCCATCCTTTTTTTGATGCATTTACTTTGCCTTAAATGTATCAAAGAGGGGGTAAAATGTAGAGACAAAAAAATGACCCAATTTTAGTGGGCAATCTTCCTTAGATCCCCTAAGAGGTTCCTAACCCTTACCCTAGGCAAGGGTGAGCATCTTTTCCCCCAACCTTACCTTTTTAGCCTTTTAGCAAAATAACACCCGGTTACAACGGAGCATGACTTCGTAGAAGTGATATCGCACCCCATCAGCACGAGGTGCGATTTTGCTATTTTCATGTTTTAAAACCTAGGTTTAGCCTTTTCTAGAATTTTTTGCATCAACTTGTGTTTTTTTCTTGCCTCTCTCACCTCGATTTTCATCTATAAAATGAGGGGTTAATATCACTCTTTGATATGTGATCGATCTTAGACACAATTAAGCTTGTAATTCTTATGATTAACTTATGCTCACATTTTTACTTTTGCTCTGCTTCTTGTTTCTTCTACAAGATAACCCTCGAAGTGTGAATTTTAGATTTGATCTTCTACTACATTGATTTAGATTATTGTGTGGTTTGGTGGATTCATGTTGTAGTTCAGAAGGAAAGAGAGTTTTCATTTGGATACCTTGATCTCTTATGCCTATTTCTACATCATCCATCAGGTTGTTCACACTTTGTTTCTACATTTATTTATATTCTGCATTTATCTTTATTTTTCATGTGTTTGAAGTGAAAGCATGACCTATCCTAGTGAGGTGTGACTTTGCTAACCCTAATTTAGGGTTTCTACTCATAGAAGTGAAAATGTACCTTGTTCTGATGGAGCATGATTTTGCCTGTAGCGTTATCGTGCCAACTATCTACGAGGTGTGATTTTTCCTAGGATTGAACTGGGGGTATTTGTCAAATTTTTATTGCATGAGTATTTTCTAAATTGCATTTAGGGCATGATAGCATAATTTTTTATCTACTTCTTTATTGTTGCATTGATATTTTATGATTAATTCTCCAAAGATCAATTTCCACTTTTGTTTCCAAAGGTCATCTAAAAGGACCTAGGGGGCTTGACTATTGTGCCTCCAAACATTATTGTATAGTGGCCTAAGCAGGCCCCCTAATGCTAATCCTATTTTCAAGTGTTTTATAAGTTATCTTGTGGTATTTCTAATATCATTGGACAAGAGGCAAAAGAAAGCTAAATCATCCATCGGTCAATATAAGTGCTCTAATTATTTTATTGGCTAAATATCTTACTTGAATATTTATTCTTAGGCATCTAAAAGGAAAAGCATATAGTGTGCATCTAGGGTTAATATTGTGCATTTAACTTGTGCCATTGATTTAAAGGTATTCTGGATAAAACCCTAGGTTAGTAAACATTTTAAAAAAATAATCATATTAGGTTAGCTCTTGTATTCCTACATTATATTTTTTGCATTATCCTTTATCTTTCATAGCATAGATCTAGAAATACCAAACTTAGGTTATTGATTGAAACTAAATACATCAAACTATCCCAAAATCATGAGGACTTGGAGTGAGTCCTTAAACCATTCCTGGTAAACCCTTACCCCTAGCACGGAGTGTAGAGAACAACACAATCCCAATGGTTCATCCCATAAGGCTTTCTATCTTTACGGATCCAACATTTTTTAGGAATTGTATATGGTAGTGTAGTTTTCTCCCTCTAGATGCAGGTATCCTACGTATTGGAGTAAGGCACTTGATTTCCAACAAAAAGATGCATGATTTCCATTGTAATGAGCATATAAATCTTGCATACGAAATAAATCTTTGGCATTGGAAAATGGCCAAAGCCACATCAACAATTCATCCACGTGATCAAATTCAAAATTCTTATAGATAAAAGCACTTTTTCCATTAGATATTTATGCACATTCCAAGACAAGATAATCAACAAACAAATTCCAAGAAGGGATGTGTGTCATCCCATGGAAAAACATTAATTTAATATTTTTCTTTCATTTTTTCTATAGGGAATGTCAAATAAAAGTAAAAGTGTAGCACCCAAGAATTATTGTTCGAATAAGAATTTCTTCACATGGAAAATATGCATGCTATTATTTGTTTCAATAATCACAGTCATCATGAAACAACCAATCTGTATGTGCCACAAGCATCTACACATCATGCATGCATGAAACACTATTTAGGTATGTACTCAAATTTTTATTTTATATATATATATATATATATATATATATATATATATATATATATATATATATATATATATATATATATATATATATATGATTTTCATAGGAGTACATTCCTATAAATAGTGGCATCACATTATCCATAAAATGACCATCCAATCACCATATCCAACTCTACATATTTATACGTGTTGACAATCAGTTGGATTAACAGTTATAATAGTCATCCATTAGAAATATGGTACACACTTTTATAATATTTTGCACACATCACCATAATATTTTGGTGAGGAGGCACTTGCATGCATGGATATAGCTGAGTTAAAATGACATGTTAATAATGGTTAGCCAATAGATAAACAAATAGGATTGGCCAAGTTAGTTGGGGAATCTAAAGCACAATTGGGTGCTACTTAGTCGATTGACAACACAGACATTTGACCCTACTATCCAAATAGAAGTAGGGTAAGAGCAAGAGATAGAGTTCTTTGAGGCCTAGGGAATACCACCTTCATAGAAGAAAGAGGAGGTTGGTCCTTCAACATCCACAACTGAGGCAACAACACCTGGACCATCAAGGAAATTGTAGCCTAAAAGGAAATTCAAGACAAAAAAGCAACAAAAGTAGAATGTTGCCCAACAAAAATTGAAGGTGTATCTAGACACAAACATAGATGAATAGTGGGTTGCATACATGAAAGTATTTTCCAACCAGAAGGAGTAGTTCCAAGGGATCTAAAAGATCTTGAAGGAGGCTAAAAAGGAGTGAAATATTATAGAAAAATGTCTCAAGAGTCAGGTCTTTCTGTTACCCCTACATAGCCAAAATAATTCTAGAACCTATATGGTTCAAAATATGGCAATACCTCAAGGATAAGGGAATATTTGGACAAGATGGGCATATTTTAAAAAGAACCAATAATGTCTCCACTAGTTCGAAAGCTCGAGTATCTACCCCTGAAGATGTAGTGGAAAATGATGTAGAGGAAAATTATGTAGAAGAGAATGTTGTAGAGGATGCAATGCTTGAACATGAGGTGGCAAATTTCCATGGACCCGAGTATATGATACATACCACTATCAACCATGGTATAAGCCTAACTTTCTAGTGGAAGTCTAGCTTCACCCAAACCATCAGTACTAGAAGAAATATGAGCCTAAATTCTATAAGGATACCACTACATTTATAGGATTCTATCTAAAATAAGTAGTAGGCAAAAAGGGGTGGAGTAGAACAAAGTCAAATACAAGAATAGGGCCTAGTCAATCCTTACGATGCAATAAAATAAATATGACACCCAAAATAGAAATAGGTCCTAATCATCCAAAACAAGGTGGAAATTTAAAATGTAATAAGGAACAAGACAAAGCCACAACTAGGAATAGAAAATGTATAAACAGAGCCTACTAGTAGGCTATTGATAGAATAGGATATTACCAACAATAAATGCCACGAGTGTGTGGCAACAATTAGGCATGGAGGGATGATGAGAACCAAAAATGCTTATATTTTTGTATGGATTCATAACATGTTGTGTGACATTATTTTGATAGAATTTACTTTTTATGAAGGTTTTATATATATTTAATAAGAAATTATGTATATTATCTAATGTGTGTTTTAAGTGTGATTTGCGTGTAGATTCAATGATTTTGCTACTTTTTTGTATATTTACATCAAGGTCCTATTTGGACCTGGAACTTCATGTTTTATGGTGGAAAAATAAACACAAAGGTGACTACAACAAAGATATATGTATGTTGAGTTAGACATCTAACTTTAGGTTACAAGCTAGAATGTGCCTAACTCGTATCTTCTAAAAGAGCGATGCCTGACTCCTGAATTCAGGGTCAAAGGCACATGACTCTCAAATTTAGGATTAAAGGTGCCTGAATCCCAACTTCATTATCGATAGTTCCTAACTCCCAAATTTGAATTAAATAGTACTCGATTTTCAATGATAGGCTAGACGATGCCTAACTCCCATTGAAGCAGAGTGCAACAAGGACCATATTTTTAGATGAAATAGAGTAGCAGTTTCTAGTGACAGCTGCGAATGAAGGACAACATAATGAACTAGAAGATTATCCATTTTTATTAATGGCTAAGAAAACACGTATATTATGCAAAAACTTGTGTGAAACTATTGATATCAATTAAGGTGTAATTTTAGACATATTTTATTCGATAAATAGAACACACCTAAATTATCCTACGAAGGATAAATTTAGCACATGTTCATTGTCTATGAATTTTTTTATGTGTTTATTGTAACAACAAGTCTGAAATAGACTTGCTTAAAAATATAATAGGGGATGGTTGTGCACTATATAAACACATAGGCCACCCCTAAAAAGGGATCCTAGACACTTTCTATAAATCACTTCTAAAGTTGTAAATAAAATTCATTCAAGTGTTCATATTTATATTTTCTAATCATCTGGTGTACATGAATTAATCTAGGCAAAATATATTGGAATCCTGGACCCACTCTCAACAGTATTTCTCTCCTTTTTATTTTTCTAAAATTTATTTATGCATTGTTTATTTTCCTATTTTTTGCAATCTATTTTATTTCTATAAGTTCTCTTTTTTTTTGTATTTTCATGTAAGTGTGTGTTTTATTTTCCATAGCTTATTTTCAGTCATGTGTTTGATAATGTAGGTTATATTAATGGTTTGGACAAGAAACAGAGCTACATCACAAACCACCTCCTAAACCTTAGGACATAGTGGACTCATCTTGTTGGATTTATAGGTATAAATTGTGCATGGTACTTCACAATTTTACGAGGTTTCCTAGGATTGAAAATTTAAATGGAGGCAATAAATTAGTTGTATATATAACCAATAATTTTCCCAAAAACTATTTTATTTTATGATATTGATATTAAGAATATCTTAATGGAAGGACTAGATCCACCCTTGCACATCATGGCCTCTATTGAAAACAAAATTTTTAAATGTGTCTTTATTGACATAGGCTCTTCCATCAACATCATCACATCATCTACCCTTAAACATATCAATATTCCATCCACTCACATCATTAATTCTAATTTCACTCTATAGGTATTTAATAATGCCTTATGCTCAATGCTAGGAATTATCGTTCTTCCTATCCAAGTAGGGATTTTTACTATTGATACTTTATGTCATATTTTTAATGGAGATATGTAATATAATGTATTCCTAGGAAGACTATGGATACAGTATATGTGGTGTGCACCATTAACCTTGTGCCATTACCTCAAATACACACATGAGGATCACATCCATTAAATTCTAATGAAAGATGAACCATTCAAGTATTACCACATGGTCACACACCTGCATGAGTCCCCTTACCCTCAACACATTTTTCTCTCACTCATAACCTACTCAAATAATCATACCATCCAACCACATCTTCCACTCCACCTATCCCTCACATTACCAATATGCAACCCACTCATTTGATCTCACCCAACCCAATTCCTCCATATTCATCCTTGGGCAATCTGTAGACACCAAAACAACACCAATCCGATTATGTGACAACAAGCACTGATCGCACTAACACACACAGCCCCCAGGGCAGCCCCCAGAGGTTAAACAGTGGTTCTAACCACTCACACAATAGTTTTACAAGTCAAGGATCAATTTGGCACCTTTTAGACACTCTGCTACTTATTCGCTCCACCCAGGGACGAGTGCGGATTTGTACTCATCCCACCCAGGGACGAGTGCGGATTAGTACTCGTTTCACCCAGAGACGATTACCAGCGCTCGCTTCGGGGTGGGACGAACGCCAGGTTTGACCAACAAAAAGTCAGATCTCGGCGCATGACAACTCAGAACCGCCACTTAGCTTTTCTTGCATGGCATAGGAGTGCGAGTGAGTTCTTTTGACAACTCATATCTGCCAATTGACTCTCCCTTCACTGCATGGGAATGAGAGTGAGCTTTTTAAGACAACTCAGATTTGCCACTTAGCTATCCCTTCATTGCATGGGAGTGCGAGTGAGCTTTTCTAAACATACAAAGACATGCACAGAGGGAGTTAAGAAGCCCTTGATCAAGAAGAAGTCTTCTCTTCACAAAAAAGCATTCATGCAAAGAAACACTTTTGCATGTTAATTCAAAGAGACCCCTTGGGTCTATAAAATGGTGAGCTTCCTCACCCAAAAGATATACAGAGAAGGAGCATTTTGAGCGACGAAGTGCTGCTAATTCACTTACTTGCGATTTGTGCTTTCAACATCCATAATCTCTTAATCGAAAGAGAGGTTATTGGGTGACTTTTGAAGGCACGAATCAAGAACCAACCCCAATTTTTCTGACCACAATATCCTACCAATTTTTCGACAACACATCACATCAGGTTTCGGACCCATCCCAAGCGGATTGGTGTCGAAGCAAAGTTTCACCCGCGGGTGGTTTGCCTTCGGGCACCCCCCGCTTTATTGCTTTTGGTGACTATTTCTTTTGTAGTATTTAGCTAGTTTCATGTTTATGCTTTTGTCAAGTTTTCAGTTTATTTAGACTCATTTTAACCATCGTTAGATTTATCTTTTATTTTTCATACACAAGTGCTACTGATTCTTTGTTTGTTTCTTTGAACGCAGATTTGCAGCATTAGAGGAGCAACGAGGAATCTACCTTTACCAACGCAAGCGGCGACAACGTTTTGGTTCGCCCATCTTATATGTGGGCACGCGGAAGAAGGAATTCTGAAACAAGTTGTAAAAGACCAACATTTAACGCTCCTATCCCCTAAAAAGGAAGGAGACGCATTGTAACACAAATTTGAAAAGCATATCAATAAAAGGGCCGTTTTTTATATTGCTTTGATATCTTGTGTTCATGTTCTTTCTTTTACGCATTTTTCAATAACATAGGGTTTAAGCGTTATTTTAGTTTCGTTTACATTGCATTTTTAGTTTATCCTTTTTGTTTCTGAAATCTCGTGTTTTCAATGGCGATCACGGTGGGACCTCTGTCCTCTATTTTTTTTTAGGTTAGATTACTGATCTGAAATTGCTTGTTTTGATTACAGGTACCTATTTTTCAATCATCGAACTGTTATTCGTTTCTGCAAGTGACGATTACAAAATTGGTATTCGTTTCACCCCGGGATGAATAAACTATTCGTCTCACCCTGGAACGATTACTGTTCTGATATTCGCCTCACCCAGGGACGAGTATAGTTCTGTGCATTTTTTAGAGCAAATCAGAAACATCCTGTTGGGCAGAGAAGAGGTAGGGGTTTTTAAAGCTTCTGTCAAATTTCTGTTTTTCTATTTTCTGGTTTTCAGTTTTGTATGGCTTAGGGAAAGATTTCTTTTTCGTTTGCCTGTTTCAATTTTTGCAAATTAAAATGAACCCCACACACCACGTGGTATTTTAAACACAAGGCGTTGGTCGTAAAACCCCAACCCTTGAGCAAGACCAAAGGTGGATTCCATTATCACTTTGGCTTGAGATATTGCATCCATTACCTCGATCATGACTATTGCTAGACGTAAATCCTGATGAAAGCTGACCGAGTGTAGCTAGGGTGATTCCTAGCGCATGAGGATAAGTCTTCTATGGTAGGTGTCATAAACAGAGTGATTCCCCTTCCGTACCACCTATGTTCCATGTATCATCTGCTCTCACGTACCTATAGTCTCCCTCACGTAAGGGCGGGTATATAGAGAGGTTGGTATATCGGTCCGACAATGGTATATTGAAGGGGCGACCATTTTGGGAGTCATAAGAGCCTTCATAATTGCATTTAAATGTTTCACAAAAATTTTCAAAAACAAAAACAAACAACAAAAACACACTAAACCAGATTTAGGGCACACTATTAATCTTTAAAAGAGATAATCATTGCTTGTGTGTGTATGCTATTTTCTATTTAGACAAAAAAAATCATAAAAAGAAAATCATAAAAAGAATTTTTGCATCTTTAGGTTAACATTACCATGGTGTTTACTCGTAGCCAAGCCCAATCACGGGCATAAGCTGCAGAAAATGCACCAAGAGAGACAAATCGTCTCCGATATAGCCCTGAAGACTTGGCCATCCCGCCTCGATGGTAGGGTACACAAGTTAGTTCACACCATGCCGAACATGGCTCTAGAGGCACCTCCTTGAGGGGCACTCCAACCCATACAGTCATAGAACATGGCTCTAGAGGCACCTCCTTGAGGGGCACTCCAACTCATGCCATCAATAGACAAGACTATAGAACCCCCTCCCTAAGGGGAACTCCTAAGCAACAAGAATCTTTTCAAGAAAATAACCAATATGTAGCACTTGGTCTAAGTACGAGGCCTCCTTTGGAAGTTCATTTTGGGTGGCCTAGTGATGAAGCACTGTGTACTCGCTCTAGAACAACAAAGGGTCCAAAAGGAGGAACCATATGATTTTGTTGCTCCTAATTTACCCCCGATTAATGTCGGACACAGTAGACCATATCCAGAATATCAGGTTCTCCCGACAGGGCAAGACAATTCTGCCCGCACTTTTTATGCATATCACAGAGAGAGTGAGGAGGATCACTACGTTCCTCAAGAATAGTACTCAGTGCAAAAATGATGCACGTCTGCACCTACTTTATATCCAGATCGCTCATTGAGACCAGAGCTTCAAGTTAATGCTGCCAACCTCGATAGAGGGAAGCAACATATAGGGGTCTCAGAGCACCATGATCAAAACAGATATGTAGGGGAGACATCTAGGCCTCTTAAACAAGAGACGATGGAACAAAATGACTTGGCATTTGCCCAACTAGCCACCCGCCAAGCGCAAATCATGCGGCTTAGGCAAGAACAACAGAAATTAGAACATTTGTGTCGCCTTAATCAAGAGCGCATTCAACATCAGACAGCTGAATTGCTTCACAACAATGCGCTTGAGAAGGCCCCAGTTCCTCATGCACAACAATCTGAGATGTATGTGAGGCACAACCCCTTAGTGCGAGATAGGTCTCCATGACTTCAGCAAGCACTACCTCCAAGACCTCCTAGACCTGAGCGGGAGGCCACTCCCCGCAACCGTGATGGGCATCCTCCACGGGCACCCATCCATGTTTACAGGCCTAGGCCAAACACTCCTCAAGAAGATTATGAGGATTATGACCAAGAAGAAGAGCGGGCTGAAATGCCCTATCAAGGCAGAAGGGATGCTACCCATTTATCCATCCAAAGGCCTCAAGTTCCCCGCAACCCACAGCGGGAACAAACCAAGGAGGAGGAGATTACGTCCTCCGATGCATACAAAGTGTTGTTAGAATGCTTGGAGACTATGGAACTCAAGACTGCTGGGCCCCAAAAGCCTACCTTACGCCAACTCCGTAGTCATCCGATGCATCCATCAGTGCCAGCACCTCCATACCCCGAACATTTCAAGCTGCCCCAGTTGGCACTCTTTAAAGGGGATGAAGATGCTCAAGAGCATGTGACTCAATTTTTGAGCCAATGCTTTGGTATACAAGACAATGATGCATTGCTATTAAGAACATTCATAACCACATTCGTAGGATCTACCTCGGATTGGTTTACCCATCTACCGAAGCATAGCATCTACAACTTGGATCAACTAGTGGACGCATTCCTAGAACGTTTTGCTTTCAATACAAAGAAAAAGGCGTCACTAAGTGATCTAGCTAGCCTCAAGCAGTATGAGGAGGAATCTATGGTAGCATATGGGAATCGATGGAGGACGGTGCTTTCAAAGCTGTCCTACCTCCCTCCTATGTCCGACCTAACTCAAATGTTCGCAAAGAGCTATTTGCGAAAGATCTCTGTGCTATTGCAGGCAGCAGCAATACGCCACTTTAGAAGAAGCTCTGGCGCAAGCTAGAGTTATCGAAGAGATCAAGATACAGGATGGCAAAATTGCCAAGCCTAAGAAAAAAGAGTGGAATAAGAGCACCAAAATAGGGAATACGCAATAGACACCCACCACGGTCAATCAAGTTGCTATCAATGCCCCTACGCCTACCCAAGCAACACAGCCTCCAAAGGCTAATTATCAGGCGGTGCCTCACAATAACTATGAGAAAGATAATAAAAAACAAGATCAAAATTAGCAGCGTCACCCTAGGCGGCAATTTACACCATACACTGAGTCTAGGGACTCCTTGTTTGACCGTTTGTCAGCGGCAAACTTGATTAATCTGCCAGAGATTCCAACAATCGATCCTAATGCGCCAAAGCCTAAGGGCTATAGAGAGGATCTTTTCTATAGATTCCATAGAAGGAAAGGGCATGACCTTAATGTCTGTTGGACATTTAAAGGTTTAGTGCAAGACCTCATTGATAATAACACATTGGTAGTGGATAACCCCATCGCACCCAACAACCAACAAATGGGTGTTTTCAAAGATCCTTTACCCACACATGATGCACAAGCAAAACCTCTTCATGTCAATGAAGTGCAACAGAATTGCCCCATGGAGGGGTATGTTGGGATGATTAGCATTGTGACAAGAAACAAGAGACACCCAGGAGCTGCCCCCGTGACAACCACTAGGGAAGTTCCATCCACGTCACAACCTCAATCGAATCCTACACAGTTGCCCCCGCCTAGACCAGTGGCCATGATTCGAACTAGACTTACTCAAAGTCTACGGACCACATCGGCTAGGCTCTCCATCTATGAGCTTATTCAACAATCGGCACCCCATCGAGAAGCTCTTATGGAGATATTAAAGGCAATTGAGTTGCAACCCCACGAAGCGAATTCGTTCAACAATTTTGTGGGGCATGTCAAATAGTGTACTGAACCAGTCATTACCTTCAGGGAAGATGAGCTAAAAATGGTGACTGGAGATGTAGCGGATCCACCCCTGCACGTTATTGCATGGGTCAACGGGACTCCGTACAAGCGGGTGTTGGTAGACACTGGTTCGTCCAGTAACATTATTACAACCGCTGCACTGAAACATTTGAAGCTGCCAGCCTCTCACATTGCACCTTCCACTTATACCCTTCGAGCATTTAATGATGCGATATGCTCGATAGTTGGCACAATTGTCCTACCCATACAAGTGGGACAAAAGACCATTCATACGTTGTGCCACATTTTAGAAGGTGAGATGGCTTACAATATCTTGCTTGGGCGGCCTTGGATCCGGGATATGAAGTGTGTCCCTTCAATTGCTCATCAATGTTTGAAGTATACATTTGAAGGACAAGTGCACGTGGTCCCCATAGATTTGGAACCTTTTAAATATTGCAACTCAGTGCAAATCATGCCGCAATCGACCCTCCCTTCAACGCATGTGGATTTCCAGTTAAATCCATCTAAGAGGGGTCCGACTAAGCAAGAATCTCCATTACCAAATCAATCAAATTCCCAGGCGGGTTCATCTTCTTCATCCGGTCCTCCCACAACGATGCCACCTACGGTGGCCACACCAACGGACAAAGGAAAGAAGCCCCTGGAAGCGGAACCACCTCTAGTCTCCAACATCTCTACAGAAGAGACGCCTAATAGAATGGAAGTTGAGACGCCTAGTTCACCCCACATGGAGTGGACTCAAGGAGAACTCCCATTCGCTTCCTCTCAATCGCCAACGATTACTGTTGAGATGTCTAACACAGGCATGGGGGAGTATATAGTGCGCAATGTTGTTGCAACGCCCACACTTCAGTCTATGCAAGACATGGGAAGACCTCGACTCCCCATAGGCTCCGTGGTTCCTTTAGGCTACCCACCTAATCAGAAAAACTTTATTTTTGGGGGCTTGGATCATGGCGTTGAACCTTCCCGACAAGAAGAGGAAGATGAAGATCCCTTTGTGGAAGATGTCAATTATCTGGCTAACCCAGACTTCGCATTACGATATCTTAGCCAATGCAATTGGCATGGATACGGGTTAGGCAGGTATGAACAAGGAATGCGTGTTTTGTGCCAACCAAGATACCAAATGCCTTATGACAAGTCAGGAGTAGGGTTTAATCACCCTTTGCCCCTCGACATCTTGGTCGAAAACATGCAAAGCCTAGGGATAGGCAACAAGGATGGGTTGGCATCAGATCCATATGCCAATCCAAATACAACTTATACATTGGGGGATTATTTCCCATTACAAACAAATAACCTTGTTGACCTCAACAACCCTTTCCCTATGGCCGAACAAGGAGAAACCTCATGGACTCACCCACAAGGGGAAGATGGACAAGACCACGAAGGGTCTTCTGAAGATGAGTCGGAGTACGATCATTCGCACGAATATCCAATGAATGACGATCAGGAAAGCTTCCTGATGATGTTCCCATTGAATGATCCCAGTGAGCATAGGCTACCTCAACAACAACAATATCCTTTGGACATAGATGACATGTTTGAACACTTACACATAGGTCCAAGACATAGGTGGCATTTCAACCCGACGTAGTTATAGCAATTACTGCACCCGCCACTCCAGGTATACAGAGAGCATCTTCCGCTTGGAGACCCTATCAAACCATCAGTGCCTAGGGTAGACCCTATTTGCAGGTCCACGCATAGGGCTGATCCCTTTGTGCCAGTGCCTACAGAGCCAGATCCAACGCACCAAGAACATCCCGAATGTCAAAGTTGTCACATTTGCGGTAATGGAGATTACAATCATTTCATCAACATGATCTCCATTGACTTGACCGCCCCCATCCATGATCCAGCCAATCCAACATGATCATTGCATCTAGACATAGAGGCTATAGATTGGGATCACGCTGACACACCACCATCTCCATCAGAGTATTGGCCTTGCGGTGGGATGTTTCATTTCACTCCAGGACAGACTCAGGATGTCTTCCATGCTGAAGAGGAACTTGACGTTCCTAATGATGATCTTAATTCAGCAAACGATATCCATCTGATCCCAATTCCACACCAGTTGGAAGACGGATCCCATATGTCGGTCGAAGCAACGACTGATGTAGACATCGGCATAGATCCAATGAATCCATGGATTCTCAAGCTGGGGGTAAGTCTTTCCCCCGAAGAGCGAGCCGATTATGTTGCCCTTCTTAAGGAAAAGAAGGAGGTTTTTGCATGGTCATACAAGGATATGCCGGGACTAGACCCACAACTAGTCACGCATAATTTAACGCTTGATCCGACAATCAAGCCAGTAAAGCAAAAACTACGCAAGATGCACCCAACAGTGGCCTTAATGGTAAAATATGAGTTACAAAAGTTGTTGGATGCCCAGTTTGTCATCTGTGTGGATTATCCTCCATGGTTGTCTAACATGGTTCCCATCAAGAAGCCCGACGGGAGGATTCGCATATGCACCAATTTTTGAGATCTTAACAAAGCGAGTCCTAAGGATGATTTTCCCTTGCCAAGCATCGACGCGTTGGTAGACGCTACAGTGGGCCACGAAATGCTTTCCCTTATGGATGGTTTCTCAGGATACAATCAGATTCGTATCAATCCTGAGGACCAACTAAAAATGGCATTCACAATGCCTTGGGGGACATTTTGCTATAAGGTCATGCCTTTTGGCCTTAAAAATGCCGGAGCCACCTACCAACGTGCCATGACGTACATCTTTCATGATTACATGCACAAAACTTTGGAAGATTACATGGATGATTTGTTGGCCAAATCTCTTTTGCGCCCAGATCACCTCGGTGACTTGAGCAAGGTCCTTGATCGCCTCATTGAACATAAAGTCGACTAAACCCCAAGAAGTGCATCTTTGGCATCACCTCTGGAAAGCTCTTGGGTTTCATAGTCTCCAAACGAGGAATTGAGGTCGACCCAAACAAAGTCAAGGCAATCCTTGAAATGCGTCCCCCAACCACCATCAAGCAGCTCAAGAGTCTACAGGGAAAGGTTGCATCGATCAAGCGCTTCATAGCATAGTTATCTGACAAATGCCGACCCATGAATAAATTATTGCATAAGGGGGTCACATTTCATTGGGATGACGAGTGCCAATCTGCCTTTGACGACATTAAATAGTACTTGGCTTCGTCGCTAGTATTGGCACCACCTAGACCAGGAGTGCCATTCTATTTATACATCTCAGCCACTGAGGTGGCACTGGGTGCCATGCTATCCCAAAAAAATGAACTTCACAAAGAACAGGCTACATACTATCTTAGCCGCACCCTGGTCAGTTATGAACTTAACTATGCATACGTTGAAAAGCTCTGCTTGGCAATGGTGTTTGCTACCAAAAAGCTACGCCACTACATGCTCAGTAATAAGACGTATGTTGTGTCTAAGGAGAATCCATTGCGATACATGATGAGTCGTACTTATCATAGTAGCCGCACGGCGAAATGGATCATGTTGTTGACGGAGTTTGACATAGAGTTCATTGGACAAAAATCCATAAAAGGTCAAGTCATCGCCGATCAACTAGCCGAGGCTCCTCTTGAAGACGATCAGCCTCTGACTTTTGAACTACCTGATGATGGGGTCTTCCATGTTTCAGAGTCGCCAGATTCTGATGAGCCTGAGTCACAGGCTGACATAACCCTATTCTTCGATGGTTCTAAATGTGAGCAAGGGGGTGGCGCAGGAATTGTATTCTTCACTCCACAAGGTGCTCCAATGCCCTTGTCATTTAAATTAGACTTCCCGTGCACCAACAACAATGCAGAATACGAAGCCTTGCTCATAGGTCTTCAGACAACAATCACCATGAACATTAAATGATTGAACATCTTTGGTGATTCGTTGTTAATTGTCAATCAAGTAAAGGGGATATTCCAATGTAAATGTCCAGTTTTGCAGGCCTATAAAGCCCTTGTGGACAAATTCCTGGCACAACTTGAATGGTATGACATCGAGGCACTCCCTCGATCATCAAATCATTTTGCGGATACTATGGCCTCCTTGGGGTCACTCATCCCGCAAGACCCTTCTCGGTGAAATGACAACCATTCAGGTTAAAACATTATCGCAATCTGCGATGGAGCGTGCAAGCTCTGATCTGACGCCAGGAATCCACCTGATCCAGATTGAACCATCTCCGGATAAGTTCTCTCGAATTCGAGATTGTTTGACTCAAGCCAATTGGGGGTCCTTGTTCTCCCCGACCCCTCTTACTAGCAACACCACGTTGTTTTTACAAGTTCTTTCCTGCTCAGCTTTTGTTCGGGATGGACTTCAAGAGGGATTGGCCGTTCATACTATCGAGGTTTCTGATCAGCAAGATTGGTACACACCCATTCGGGATTACCTCAAGCTAGGTAATCTCCCACTTGGATTGACACAAGCCACGAAAAGATCATTCAAACAGAAAGCGGCAAAGCATGTCTTGTTAGGAGACATTTTGTATCATCAAAATTATGAAGGAATCCTCCTTCGTTGTTTGGACCAAGCAAGAGTCCGCTTGGGCGATCACCCAAGCTCACGATGGTACATGTGGTGGCCACTTCAGCGGTATGGCCATCGCAAAGCGCATTCTTCGCATGGGTTATTATTGGCCATCTTTAGAGCGAGATTGTTGCGCATATGTGAAGAAGTGCGTGAAGTGTCAGCACCATGCTAATTTGACACACGTACCTTCTCAGGCCTTGCAGCCGATTCAATCGGTTTGGCCTTTTTCATAGTGGGGCTTTGATCTAATTGGAAAGATCTCCCTTGCGTCGTCTGGTCATCACACGTTTATTTTAACGGCCACAGAGTACTTTACCAAATGGGTGGAAGCAATTCCGCTGACCACTACGACTGGATCCCGCATTGCGGAATTTATTTTGCATAACATCATATGTCATTTTGGTATTCCATCCAAGATCCTGTCAGATAATGGGACACCATTCAAGAATAAAGATGTGCGTGCTTTGACCACAAAGTACAAGATTCAGCATAACTTTTCAACACCCTATTATCCGTAGGCAAATGGGCAAGCAGAGGCATCAAACAAAATGCTAGTCACCATTCTCAAAAAGACAGTTGCAGACAATCATAAGGACTGGCACATTCAGATCCCGCTTGCCCTATGGGCTTATCGCACCAGCATTCGAACGCCCACTAGGGCAACTCCATTTTTGTTGGTGTATGGCTCCGAGGCAGTCATGCCTTTTGAGTTGGAAATCCCTTCCCTACGCATTTCAATGCAAGAGTTCATCGATGATGACACTGCATGGCAGGCCCGGTTAGATCAACTGACGTTGCTCGATGAACGACGCGTTAATGCTCTCGAGCATTTGCGTATCTATCAAGAGCGACTTAAGAAAGCATACAACATGAAAGTCCACCTTAGGGAATTTTAGGTTGGTGACTTGGTCTTAAAAGAGAACCAACAGAATTCTAATTTGTCGTCCCATCTACGGGACAAGTTCACGGCAAACTGGTTAGGTCCTTACATCATTGATAGTAGAATAGGACCCGAAACATACCGGCTTGCCTCTCTTGAAGGAATCAAGGAAATAGAACCCTTGAACATCATTCATTTGAGGCCATTCCACATCTAGAGAGCCATAGTCCAACTAAAAGCTCCAAGGATTATCATAATCGCTTGGTCAACCCTAAATGCCCCAAAGGTATCTATAAACCCTTTGGTCAAGACAAAAGCTCCAAGGATTATCATAATCGCTTGGTCAACCCTAAATGCCCCAAAGGTATCTATAAACCCTTTGGTCAAGACAAAAGCTCCAAGGATTTTCATAATCGCTTGGTCATCCCTAAATGCCCCAAAGGTATCTATAAACCCTTTGGTCAACACCAAAAGCTCCAAGCGTTACCATAACTGCTTGGTCAACATAAATATTCAAAAATAAACAAAAACAATATAAAAATCAAAATCACAAAAACAATTGCATTTCAATTCCATGCATACTCAAAAAAAAAAAATCAAAATCACAAAAACAATTGCATTCCAATTCCATGCATTCTCATAAAAATCAAAATACAAAAATATAGGTTGCATTAGGCATCGCATCCATACATTATACATTTGCTAGGTCATACAAGTCAAAAGCACCATAGACAGTCATTACTTGGCAATTCCATCCTTTTCCACATCAGATCCATTTTCATAAATGCCTACATCTAGAATAGCACCATCGCCATTTTTAGCATCGTCAGTTGTCTCCTAATGTATATAGGGTTTTCGTCATTCAGCTGTCTTTAAATTTCTAGCCAAAAACTGTACATAGTTAAGCAGATTTTACATGGGAAAGTTTTACTTGGATCACACCTTGTTACGTAGCATCCCAACACAAATTAACACACATATAAAAATTCCTAAGTTGTGTGAACGAAAGATGAAACCTGCATAGTAATCCAGGTCACCATAAGCGAAATGGCTATCTTGCTCATCCCCCTGTGCGAATGACCCTAGGAATGCTGAGAGTTGGCAAAAGGACAAGCATCCTCCCTACCCAATTCCCCATGAATCCCAAGTTCTCAAAAGTTGCAAAACATCAAAAATTTGCAAAACGTCAAAACACTAAAATTTGACATCCTACAAGTGCACACATCAAAAGGCACAAACAATAGTGATTCTCATCACTCCATATCCAAATCCCTTGCTCAAAAAAAAAAAAAAAAAATAAAACAAAAATAAACAATGATTTTATCACTACAAAGGAGCAAGTATCCCAATACAATTGAAGAAAAGAAGGGAGTCAAACTTGAATCCCTGGAACTCTCAGCATTTCGACAGGTCATGAGGCAAGCTTCAGTATCGGTTTGGTTGATAGCCTATCGGTCACTGGCGGTAAACCTCCCGCATGACGATATATCTGTCACATTAACTTGTGTACAGATCAATGTTTGCATGTGGATGAGCTAGCTTATGGTATCCTAGATAGCATCGCAGACAAATCTAACTAAATACAATAAAGGAGTTAGTGGAGCTAATTAGGTGATCCTCAGTACAGGTTCGGTTGAAAGCCCATCTGGCACTGGCGGTATCCTGACAAATACCACATAAACGAACTCAATTGCACACACAGGGATGTGAAATAACTTGGTTAAATTCAAGTCGGATTTAGACCTTGTTCAAAAGTCTTGCGAGATAAATGTACAGTCTTGGCTAGTTAGTTAAAATATCTGCATCTCATAAAAGCTTAACTACATTTTCAAACAACCGGTACATTTCATTCCATACATCACCATCAAAAAATAGACAAAATACAAAAACAAAGTTTTCACATGCACAAGCATTCCACAAAGTTATCCCATTACTATAGCAAGTCAATCCAAATCTTGTACAGTCTATGGTGCATTGACAAATCATCAACAATTCATTTCATTCATTCCATATGCATACATCATACAAATTAGAACCATCGCATTCATAATCGCATATGCATACATCAATGTAAAAACATGTACATAAAAATAAATCATGAAAAATGTATAAACACCAAAAAGAGTCATCTGTATATATATATCATAACAAAATTGCTCATAGGCTACAGTGCACCGGTCCTCGGACCTCGCTCCCATAATCCAAAAACTCAAAAACCCCTAGCCTAGGGCGTCGGCCACCATGATCACGTAGGATCGGTGCGACGAGAACTACCCCCTATAGTATCAGTCCTCTGGGACCTCTCAGGGCGACTGCTCGCCCCTGCATCATGCCCACTAGCACCTCCCTCATCTCGTCGCCTACGACGGGATGATGTCGACTGCTCTGTCCCGCTGTCTCTCATCCGATACGACGAGCCACTCATCGGAGGCTCTGGTATTCACCCACCAAGGCGGATAATCTCGCCCTCCATCTCCCATCGATGCCGACTCCACTCTGCCTCCCACCTATGATAGTACATGATTACATCATCATGCTGTGCTAGCTGCACCCATAGGAGATCCCTCTCCCGTGCAACATCCGTATCACCCTCCTGTCGATGAGACGTAGCCCCTGCTCTCCCACTCTACCAACTATGTCCATAGGAGATCCCTCTCCTGTGTCATCTCCCCAAGCTCTCCATCTCACCTCCGTAACACCTCCGTCAATCGTGCCACCTCCGTGCACAACCCCGCCTCTGTATCCCCCTGCACGACCGGCTACGTCGACCTCTCTGGAGCATCGGCCTACTCCGGAGCATCCTGCATCTCTGGCTGCTCCTCATCCCCAAAGTCCTCTCCTACATCTACCACCTCCACCATGTCCACATCAGCAGGAGCTCCCCAACCCTCTCCTGGTGCCTCTGCACCCTCTCCGCCTCCCGCTGCCTCATCCCCTCCCAATGGCCCCTCACCTCGCCATTGTCGTAGCGTCCACCACTCCTGGTACTCGATAGTCACTCCGACGTCATCCACGTCTAGAATGTCCAGTACTGTATCCGCCTCCTCCCCCAGTGGCTCGAGGATCGACGCAGCTAGGGTCCTCTCATCGCTCCGACGCCGATAGACTACGGGTTCCCCAGGCAACCCCTGGCGTACCCCAAACTGTCGTGTCACTCGAAGATAATGAAAGTACTCCTGCTCTGTCCCGTGTCATCCAATGACCCATCTCCCCCTTCGGACCCATCGAAGCCACTCATCAGCCTCTGGCCATGCGGGACAATCCCGATATGGCCTCCATACCACATCTCCTGGAGTCAGTCATGCCAATGCATCTCTGTAATGGTCCACGTCTCCCGCAAACCGTCGACTCTGCCCTCGCTCCTCAGACCGATACCATAAAGCACCATAACCAATATCTCTATCCACCATGTCAACCCGTGTAGTCCAGGGTAGCCCTCGTGGTCACTCTACGACTATATGCTGCCATGCCCAGCACTGCAACAAGTAACTACAGCCAATCCCCTTTCGCTTTCGACAGCGGACCTCATACAACTCATCATATAATTGAGCCAAAAGCGTCTGGCCCCATCTCATGATCACCGGCTCTATCATCGGACAATCCACTAACTGCCACACCACCTCCAATAGGTTCCATGGGAACCTCGCTCCTGACGAGTCTGGCAGGAGCATGTTAGAAATGAGGCTCATGAGTAGTGCATGCCTCACTCCCAACACTCCCCTCGCATACCACCATCGTACCAGAATCCCCCCAATCTGACAATCCAGCTCTGCCCTCTCCAACGAGCTCATCCCATCCACATCCTCCCCATGTCCAAAATATCGAGTCAGTACAGCCGTCCTCTGGCCTCGTGGCATCGTCCGGATGGGAACCCCGTCTATCGAAATCCGAAGAATCCGATACACGTCCTCTAAGGTGACTGTCATCTCCCCTGTCGAAAGATGGAAGGTGTTCATCCGAACATCCCATAGGCCGATCAAAGCTGTAATGTACGCCCGATCCGCAACAACTGCATCCAATCGAGCCACATGCTTGAGCCCTAAGGCATCAAGCCACTCCCAATCCTCCGCACTCAACGCCTCGCGGGCATTAGAAAAAATAGTCGGTACCCGATGTCGACTCTTCACCACCTGCACATCACAAAAAATAACACACATCAAAAACATGCATCAAATTACCATCACATGTACAAAAATGCATAACTGTACAATAACATCTTTCATTCACATGTACATCCATTACAAAAAAAAAAAAAAAAAATTTGACATGGTTTACCTACGGTTTTACCTAAGTTTACCATTTCAAAACAAAAAATTCATCCAGTTTTCATCTTACATTTCATAAAAAAACAAAAATTTGACATGGTTTACCTACGGTTTTACCTAAGTTTACCATTTCAAAAAAAAAAATTCATCAAGTTTTCATCTTACATTTCATAAAAAAAAAAAATTTGACATGGTTTACCTATGGTTTTGACCTAAGTTTACCATTTCAAAAAAAAAATTCATCCATTTTTCATTTTACATTTCATAAAAATAACAAAAAATTTGACATGGTTTACCTATGGTTTTACCTAAGTTTACCATTTCAAAAAAAAATTCATCCATTTTTCATTTTTAATTTCATAAAAATAACAAAAATTTGACATGGTTTACCTATGGTTTCGACCTAAGTTTACCATTTCAAAAAAAAATTCATCCATTTTTCATTTTTTAATTCCATAAAAATAAAAAAAATTTGACATGGTTTACCTATGGTTTCGACCTAAGTTTACCATTTCAAAAAAAATTCATCCATTTTTCATTTTTAATTTCATAAAAAAAAAAAAATTTGACATGGTTTACCTATGGTTTCGACCTAAGTTTACCATTTCAACAAAAAAATTCATCCATTTTTCATTTTTTAATTCCATAAAAATTACAAAAAAAATGGGCATGGTTTACCTACGGTTTCGACCTAAGTTTTACCATTCACATCAAAAAAAAAACATTTTTATAACCATGGTTACCCTAAGGTGTTACTCTAAGTTTCATTTTGGGTTTATCCTACGGTTTTCCATCTAAGTTTCCATCGGTTTGCATCCACGTTTTATTTGGTTTCATGGTCTTTAATTCATTCACCTTTTAATTTAATTAATTAGGGTTCCATGTCTTAAACAAAAGAAAAACACAATAAAAACACATTTGCATTTTTCAAATTCAAACTCGAGGAGATAGTGCACTTACTGGTCTCGCCTCGGCTCCGCCGCTTGACGACCCGGTCTGTGCACTCATGGTGGCTGGAAAATCCGGCAGCGCTTCGCATCGAAAATCTACCTCCTCCTCCGCAGCTCCAAATCGCAATCGATGAACAGTGCAAATGAGCCAAATCCGTCATTTTCGCATATTTATACTTTTTGCTTGCTGGTAATCGTCCTCACTGGAACGAGCACTTTTCCCTCGGAGGCGCGCTCGTCCCACCCCAGGACGAGTACCATCATGGCGTTCGTCCCCCCCCGGACGAATAAAAAAAAAAAAAACAACAAAACTATAAAAATGACAAATGCCAACAAAACCACTAAAAATTGCCGGACAAAAGTGCTCTTGCACTTAACCTCTTGGCATAAGAAAACTGATGTCGGGGTCTACCTTGTCGTTATCCTACTCCCCAAGAAGGCTACCATAGCCGGACCGCTCCACGGGAAGATGGATTTTCGCCAATGTTAACCCCAAATGGCATCCCAAAATGGGTTCACACCCACCAAAAATAGGTCAAAACAATCGAGAAACTGCTCGAGCATGCATCGGATAACATCTGAAGGCACCCTCACTTAAGTCATCTTGGGTCAAGCGACTCGTCGCTTTTCTCATGTCGGTCATTCCCTCATCGATTCGTCGCTTGAGGGGGTAGTCACACTTAGTTGCCAATCAACAACAATATACCCAATCTTGGAAATGACACGCATTCAAAGGATCATTGCAAAAGACAATCGCGCCCTCGCTTGGGGCAGCAAACAAGCAATTATCACAAACCGATCATATACTTGGCATTCGTGAATCATGAACTCAAGGTTCCCACAGACAAAAGGTTGCGCCCTTTGCCTATTCATGACTCGATCAATGTCTAAGTTCAAGTAATACCTCACCGAACCAGGTTAATGCTTGATTTAAGTTCCTTAGCTCGTCGAAAGCAAGGATTCAAGAATGCGTGCCCTTTCCATACTTGGGGCATCAAGAGTTGGTTAGGTTACTGAGAAACCCTAATCATTAGTGCTTTGGTTATCTATTTTTGCTCAGCATTGCACCATGTGCAGCGCTTTCCAAAAAGGGGCATCTGTAGACACCAAAACAACACCAATCCGATTATGTGACAACAAGCACTGATCGCACTAACACACACAGCCCCTAGGGCAGCCCCTAGAGGTTAAAAAGTGGTTCTAACCACTCACACAATAGTTTTACAAGTCAAGGATCAATTTGGCACCTTTTAGACACTTTATTACTTATTCGCTCCACCCAGGGACGAGTGCGGATTGGTACTCGTCTCACCCAGGGACGAGTGCGGATTGGTACTCGTTTCACCCAGAGACGATTACCAGCGCTCGCTTCGGGGTGGGACGAACGCCAGGTTTGACCGACAAAAAGTCAGATCTCGACGCATGACAACTCAGAACTGCCACTTAGCTTTTCCTTGCATGGCATAGGAGTGCGAGTGAGTTCTTTTGACAACTCATATCTGCCAATTGACTCTCCCTTCACCACATGGGAATGAGAGTGAGCTTTTAAGACAACTCAGATTTGCCACTTAGCTATCCCTTCATTGCATGGGAGTGCGAGTGAGCTTTTCTAAACATACAAAGACATGCACAGAGGCAGTTAAGAAGCCCTTGATCAAGAAGAAGTCTTCTCTTCACAAAAAAGCATTCATGCAAAGAAACACTTTTGCATGTTAATTCAAAGAGACCCCTTGGGTCTATAAAATGGTGAGCTTCCTCACCCAAAAGATATACAGAGAAGGAGCATTTTGAGCGACGAAGTGCTGCTAATTCACTTACTTGCGATTTGTGCTTTCAACATCCATAATCTCTTAATCGAAAGAGAGGTTATTGGGTGACTTTTGAAGGCACGAATCAAGAACCAACCCCGATTTTTTTGACCACAATATCCTACCAATTTTCCGACAACACATCACATCAGGTTTCGGACCCATCCCAAGCGGATTGGTGTCGAAGCAAAGTTTCACCCGCGGGTGGTTTGCCTTCGGGCACCCCCGCTTTATTGCTTTTGGTGACTATTTCTTTTGTAGTATTTAGCTAGTTTCATGTTTATGCTTTTGTCAAGTTTTCAGTTTATTTAGACTCATTTTAACCATCGTTAGATTTATCTTTTATTTTTCATACACAAGTGCTACTGATTCTTTGTTTGTTTCTTTGAACGCAGATTTGCAGCATTAGAGGAGCAGCGAGGAATCTACCTTTACCAACGCAAGCGGCGACAACGTTTTGGTTCGCCCATCTTATATGTGGGCACGCGGAAGAAGGAATTCTGAAACAAGTTGTAAAAGACCAACATTTAACGCTCCTATCCCCTAAAAAGGAAGGAGACGCATTGTAACACAAATTTGAAAAGCATATCAATAAAAGGGCCGTTTTTTTATATTGCTTTGATATCTTGTGTTCATGTTCTTTCTTTTTACGCATTTTTCAATAACATAGGGTTTAAGCGTTATTTTAGTTTCGTTTACATTGCATTTTTAGTCTATCCTTTTTGTTTCCGGAATCTCGTGCTTTCAGGCAAAAACTACACCCCTCATATTAATACAAATTAAAATAATCCATATTCTTCACATCTTCCTCCTTAACACTACCCACCTTCTTCTTATCCTTATCCCAATGCTCAACCATTCCACCCTTCTTCTAGCATAAAAAATATTCAATACTATCCCCAACCTCATCATCCTCCATACTCCCATTATAACCCTCCTACATCCTTAGTGGCTAGGAATCTATCCTCAATCCCACCCATCAAACCCATAATACATAATCCTCCAATCCCATATTCTTTTTTCAATCACCATTCACTAACTCCATCCAAATCGTAATTTTCTACTTCTTCCACTAATTCCAATCGCCATCTCAGGGCTCCTCCCTCTACTCCCACCACTTTTCCCATCATATAGGATACCACTACCCTCACTCCTACCATCGTAATCCATAATCCATATGGTCCTATGCATTCCTTTACTATTGAAACAAGTATTATTGATTTCAAGCGGATTTCATGCCCTCCATTTATATTTGATTTTGATCCATTAGATCAATTGCTCAAAGACTCAAATATCTACTTTCCTTCTTCACCCCCTTTTCCTTATTTTGTTTATAATGCTAAATTCAGTGAGGCTATGCCACCTATTATAGATAATTTTGTAGATGACATCCATCTCATTCCAACCTTCATCAGCTTGAGGAGGGTTTTGTTGGTTCAAATTTTATACACACCCTGTGAAGAATGAGCATGAAATACCGATAACACTTATAAGGGATAAATCCCACTCACTTTAGGATCTTGCTGATTATCCAAGGTGTGAGTTACAGAGTTGGGTCGAATGTCTATTCACTCTTTTCCACTTTTGAAATAGTTTCAAGTGGACTATCTGTTACCTTACAACGGATCCGAGACTTTAGTTCAGTAATTCTTTTGGAGTTGGTTATCTTTGTGGACACTCAAATTTACAATCAGTTCTTTGATCTAGCTCTTTATGCTTTAGCAGATTTAAATAAAAAAACATATTTTAAAGAAGATAAAAATGGATCATTCAATCGATAGAACAGAGAGAGTAGGGTAGGGCAGAAAGAGAAGTTTATCTAACTTAGCTGCAAAACCAAAAATACCAATTTTAATTATACTATCAGCTTCACAATAGAACAAATCAAAGAGGAAGGTGTCCAGCTTTCTAAGATCACCTTCTACTAAGAGCATAAGACAGAGATGAAAAAGATCTAAAAGAAAATCATAAACAGAAGGGAAGTCAGTTAAAATTGGTATCTCTCACTAGCAGCCTAGCTCGCACAAAGGTGGAAAGAGCAATTAGAATAAGACTGAACCTTAAATATGTAATTTTCCCTAGCATATAATAAAAATAATGAAGCCTAACAACATATTTAATCTTGATAACACAGATTTGCAACCAAAATAAAAAGAACCTTAGTGAGACGAAAATAGAAGAAGATGCACCTATCAAAATCCGAAAGATATTAGGCTCCTGGCCATGCTATTACAGAAGAACGATTTCACACCAACCCTAGGTCCAGAACAAAGCATTCAAACAAGATTTGCAGGAAATGTTCAAGTGTCTTTTATTCCAAGTTTTTCACATCCTGAGTTTACATTCGGAAGAAGTATATATAGACTCAGGATAGACCCTGATCTTTTCAAGAATATCTTCTCCTAAAACCCTAAATCTTATCATCAAAATCCCACTGCCTAGGTTTTACAATATAAGGCATTTTTATATAGAATTTCAATAAACCCTAATTACTCTAAAAATCTTCGCAGGGATCTTGCCATAAATGGAGAAAATGAGATTTGACTTTGTCTTCATCAAATGGATACCACGCGTAAATGTATCTTTATATTTTAGGTAGGCTATCAGAGCATCTCATTAATCCCTCTGCAAAATCTGGATGAGTCACTGGTTTCTTGGGCCTTCTATCCTCATAGAGCCACCTTTGCTTGGTTCGAGTTGAAATTCTCTGCCCGCCATTACTTCCACCATAAATTTTCTATTAACTGCATCCATCAAAAAATTTCGGTGATTGAGTATGGATATTTTCATTTTTTGGCCCATCGTCGACAGAAATTCTCGGCATCTCCCATTTCAATCTGATGGTCCTTGCTTGATCTGTGCTTATTTTGTCTTTATTGCCATTACTTCTGCTTTTATGCAACTGTCAGATTGCTTTCTATAAAAGAAAAACAAGGATTAGCATTTTAATATTATTAAATTAAAACCCTAATGTTCATTATATGTCGGCTTGATTTCCTTCCTCCAAGCTCATGGCATCGCGAAAACGAGACAGGTCCAAAAATGGAACATGTTGTAATATCGCAACGCTTTCCTCACTCCATCTCCTTCGTCAAAATATGTCACGATATCGTGACATTTTCTTTACTGCTTTCCCTTTGCTTTTGCCCTCACAAAAATGAGACAAGTCCAAAAATGGGACATGTTGCAAAATCACGATGCTTTCCTTCTTATTCCCATGGAATTAAAACCTATCGCGATATCACGACATTTTCATCACTTGGCTCTTTCTTAAGCTTACATGTCGTGAAATCATGACGTGTCGTGAAATCACAACTTCTCCTTTCACTTTGCTTCTTCCAAGCCTCTTTGTCGTGAAATCGCGACGTTTCCCTTCACCTTGCTTTCAATTAAAATGTGTCGCAATATCGTGACGTTTTCCAAAAATAGAAATTGTCGCAAAATCGCGACATTCCCAAGTGACTTCCACTTTGCCAATTCTCCAGAAATTGTAGGTCGACTCCAATGATTTTGTTCATCTGTACTCTGCATTTTTTTTACATATTAGTGAAAGATTTTCTTTACTTAGAATGACTCTTATATTTTAAACAAATGAATTCTAAATTGAAATCAAAGCCATATGCAAGCCTACTTAGATACTTTGGTATATGCAAAACTTGAAGAAGGAGGCAAACAAAATTTGGAATAAAAACCTAAAAAAACATCAAGAGGGTCCCTACGGAAAAATGAAAGCTAAATATTTTCAAAGGATGGAATTTCATTTTTTTCGTGGGGGTGTGTTGCTTCTCAACAAATGGCGATATCTTCGGGGAAAATAGTAGCACTATTTTAGAATCCAAGACTCTAGTTTCAAAACAATTTAGACTATGTACCATGCTTTGCCATAAATATTCTTCAAAATGATTTAAATACTACCTGATAGTTGTTAAAATTTCCAAGGACATACTAGGTTGAACCACTTAAGGAAGTTTCTTATGTGCGATTACAAGTGTATAAACCTTCTTCCAAGGATGACCGGGGCTTCAAATGCTTGTTATGGATCGAACAACTATTTAAATTGTGTAGGGGAAACCGAGTAGAGCTCTGTTTACTAGTTACTCTTTAGATTTTCATGACCCTGATCACAACTATGAGGTGGCATCTATAGCTTGGTGAACATGTTTGAGATGTATCCTATGGAGGCCCTGTCTATGTGCAGAAAAGAGTGCCAGCTCTATATTGGCTTGTCCAAATTTCACCATCTCTCTCTTTTTTTTTTTTTAAATCATCGAGCAATTGGTCAACTAACTGTTTTAGCCTAGGTATCAACAACCTCCTTGAACGCTTTGATGTAATTTTGTGAATAATATTCCCCTCTCATGACCAACTTTTCTTAGATCCCCTGGGAGCTCTTCAACCAAATAGTATAGTAGTTTCTTTATATTTAAAATAATTGTGCCAAGAAAGACACAAAATCAAATTATCTTTCTATTGTTGTTCTGAATAACAAAATAGTTCCACTGTTCATTTTAAGCAGACTATCTCTTAATTAGAATAAAACAAAAATAAACACAGGATTTTGAACTCAAAATAAAACAATTTTTAAAGGTTGATTCTTTCTTTGCTACCCAGGCAAAAACTTAAACAAACAAAATTTAAAAGCTAAAAAGAAATTTGATTTAAAATCTAAAGAGAAATTTGTACAGACTCCAAAGGATAAAACACATAAACTTAACCTTAAAAAAAAATCAAAACACACTACTTCAAACTTTATTTATAACATATACATATTTTACGTCTTTGTGATTTATTCAAATGATGTATTGGATGGAACAACTGAAAAATAATGCTTTAGGTATTGACCATTAATAGGAAGGTTCAAAAAATTACCCTCAAGGTCCTGTAGACGAAATGCATTATTACCTAGGATCTCGGCAATCCGGTATGGCCCTATCCATAGTGGTCGCAACTTTGTGTGTTTACCTTTCTTTTCATGGGCTTTGTCCCATAGAAGCACCAGGTTTATGAGTTTGAAGGCCTTCACTCTGGCTCTTTTTTCTAACCAGAGCTTGACTATTTCTTGGTGTCGACTGAAATGTTCTAGGGCTTGAAGTCGTTCGTCCTACAAATTAGTTAAATCCAACACACGAGCCTCTGCATCTGCTTGATCCTCAAAATAGTCTAGAACAAATTGATAAGTGGGCAATTTCAAAGAGATAGGAACAATGGGTTGAATACCATACAACGAAAGCAAATGGGGAAGTCTTAAGAGCTACTTTATGTCTTATCCTATCAGCCCAAAGTGCATATTTCAATAATGTGTGCCATTGTCTGGGTTTGTCTATATCAGACTTCTTAATGGCATTCATCAAATTCTTATTTTTAGACCCAGCTAGTCCATTACCTTGGGGGTAATAGTTGGATGAAAATTTGATGACTATCCCCATCTGGTATGCCCACTCTACAAACTCTAATGATTGAAAGTCTGGCCCGTTGTCGCACACCAAATTAAAAGGAACTCCAAACCTGGTTATGACATTTGACTCTAGAAATTCAATCACCTCATGGGTTGTACTCCTCATGGTGGCTGCTGCTTCAACCCATATTGTGCAATAATCAGTGGCTGTTAGAACATACTTATGCCCTACTGATGAATTTGGGTTTATCACACCTAAAAAGTCAAGTCCCCATTGCATAAAAGGTTTGTTTATTACAACAGGTTGCAATGGTAGAGTTTGATTAGCCTCTTTAGATGCAAAAGTCTGACACTGATGGCAAGTTCTCACATGTTGATGTGCATATTTAAACAATGTAGGCCATTAATAGCCTGCTCTCAATATCTTATGCATAGTAGCAGAACCTGAGGAATGCCCTACCCCTAAATTCTCATGAAAATTGGACATCACATCATTGACTTCATTATTAGAAATGCATCTTAAGAATATGCCAGCATAGTTTTCTCTATACAAGTTGCCTCCTTTGAGTAGAAAATAAGCAAATTTAAGCTTTAGTGCTCTTATTTGGGTTCTATTTAGGTGAGATGGACAAATTCCAAATCGCAACAGATGAATGATATCTCCATACCAATCATCAAATCTAGAATCCAGCTGATTAATTTCTCCCTATACAGGTATTTCAACTATATGTCGAGACAAACCAAGTCCTCTGATTAATTTTGTAGGCCAAATTTCTAAGTCATATTTTTGTAATCTTGTAACCCAATTACCTCTTAGCTCACCTAATTCGTCCTGGCTTAACAAGTATTTGACAGCTAAATCATGAACTATAGCATGGACTTTGCTTCTTAGTATGTAGTGCATGAATTGCTTAACTGCTCTTACTAAGGCATAGGCTTGCTTATCCAAGCGAGAGTATTTGAGCTCAGCCCCCTTTAAGTTGGTACTCTTGAAGGCAATCGGATGCTCCCCTATTTCTCTTCGTTGGGTCAAAACCGTAGCAAGTGTATGCTCAGAAGAAAAAGAGTACAAATAAAAATTTGTACTGAAGCCTGGGCTCACCAGCACTAGAGCTTGTTGGATGGCAGATTTGATCTCCTAGAACTTTGTTTTGGCTTTTGTTTTCCAAACGATATTAGTAGTTTCCTTCAGCATGTCATTCAGTGGCTTGACTATTTCTGCGAAGCCAGAGATGAATTTTTTGACAAAATTAATTTTCCCAAAAAAGGATCTTAACTCTTTCTTAGAGTTGGGAAAGGGTATCCACCGATATGGCTTCAACTCGCGAGATCCATGGAAATGCCATCTTTGGTGATCAAGTGTCCAAGGACCTTTCCTTCGATTACCAAAAACACACTTCTTTGGGTTCAAAGAAATGCCAAACTCTCTCGCATTTGTTGAAGATGATTCCAAATGCTTTATGTGGTCAAACCAAAATTTAGAGAAAACTATCAAGTCATCCATGTAGACAACAATGCACTTACCCATAAGGCCTTTGAAAGCATGATCCATTGCACGTTGAAAAGTAGCTCTGGCATTAGTCAATCCAAATGGCATTCTTTTGTAGGCAAAAGTTCCCCACTTGGTTGTGAAGGCAGTTTTCATCCTGTATTCCTTCTCAACTAGTATCTGATTATACCCTAAGAATCTGTCTAAGAAAGACATAATTTTTGAACCATTCACAATTTGTAGCACCTCATCCATGGAAGGCAGAGGATAATTATCTTTCTTAGATGCCTTGTTCAAGTTTTTAAAATCCACGCACAAGCGGATCTCTCCATTTTTATTTTTGACCGACACCAAATTGGCCACCCAAGTAGAATGCCTAACGAGAAAAATAATGGCGGCACTCAATAATTTTTCCACCTCCTTCCTGATGAGGGGCTCTAGCAAAGCATTGACATGCCTCTATTTCTGTCGAAAGGGTTTGCAAAACTCTTTTAAAGGTATTACATGGGTGTAAACTTTTGGATCAAAAACTTTTAAGTCTTTGTAAGACTAGGCCATAACATCCTTGGACCTGTGAAGAAATTCAATCATATTTCTTTTTATTTCAGGGTCACAAGTTTTAGCCAACTTAAGGTGCCTAGTTTCCTGGGCATTCTATCCTCACAGAGCCGCCTTTGCTTGTTTCGAGTTGAAATTCTCTGATCGCCATTACTTTTGCCATAAATTTTCTGTTAACTGCATCCATCAGCAAATTTTGGTGACTGAGTATGGATATTTTCATTTTCTGGCCCATCACCAATAGAAATTCTTGGCATCTCCCATTTCAATCTGACGGTCTTTGCTTATTCTGTGCTTATTTTGTCTTTCTTGCCATTACTTCTGCTTTTATGCAACTGTTGGATTGCTTTCTATAAAAGAAAAACAAGGATTAGCATTTTAATATTATTAAATTAAAACCCTAATGTTCATTATATGTCAGCTTGATTTCCTTCCTCCAAGCTCATGGCATCACAAAAATGAGACAGGTCCAAAAATGGAACATGTCGCAATATCGCGACGCTTTCCTCACTCCATCTCCTTCGTCAAAAGATGTCACGATATCATGACATTTTCTTTACTGCTTTCCCTTTGCTTTTGCCCTCACAAAAATGAGACAAGTCCAAAAATGGGACACGTTGCGAAATCGTGACGCTTTCCTTCTTATTCCCATGAAATTAAAACCTGTCGCGATATCATGACGTTTTTGTCACTTGGCTCTTTCTTAAGCTTACGTGTCACGAAATCATGACGTGTCACGAAATCATGACGTCTCCCTTCACTTTGCTTCTTCCAAGCCTCTTTGTCATGAAATCATGACATGTCATGAAATCGCGACGTTTCCCTTCACCTTGCTTCCGATTAAAATGTGTCGCAATATCGTGACGTTTTCCACAAGAATTACTTTCAACTAAAACTTGTCGCGATATCGTGACACTTTCTTTACTTAGCTCTTTCAAATGAAACACGTCACAAAAATGGAACATTCTCTTCAAGTTTGGCTTCTGTCCAGAATATGTCGTGATATCACGACGTTTCCATCACGCGGCTCCTTTTACCAAAACACGTCATGAAATCACGGCGTTCTCATGACTTGGCACTTTATTTTCGAAACAAGTTGTGAAATTGCGACGTTCTCATCACTTGGCTCTTCTAATCCAAATATGTCGTGATATTGTGATGTTTTCTACAATCTTTTCTTCTGATCCAAATGTGTCGCGATATCGTGACGTTTTCCACAAGACTTGCTTCATGTGTCACAATATCATGACGTTTTCCACAAGACTTGCTTTCAACTAAAACTTGTTGCGATATCACGAGGCTTTATTTACTTAGCTCTTTCAAATGAAACACATCATGAAAATGGAAGGTTCTCTTCAAGTTTGGCTTCTAACCAGAATATGTCGCGATATCGCGACGTTTCCATCACGCGGCTCCTTTTACCAAAACACGTCGCAAAATCGCAGTGTTCTCATCACTTGGCACTTTCTTTTTGAAACACGTCGCAAAATTGCAACGTTCTCCTCACTTGGCTCTTCTAATCCAAATATGTCGCAATATCGTGATGTTTTCTACAAGATTTGCTTCTGATCCAAATGTGTCGCAATATCGCGACATTTTCCACAAGACTTGCTTTCAACTAAAACTTGTCATGATATCGCGATGCTTTCTTTACTTAGCTCTTTCAAATGAAACATGTCATGAAAATGGAACGTTCTCTTCAAGTTTGGCTTCTGACCAAAATATGTCATGATATCGTGACATTTCCATCATGCGGCTCCTTTTACTAAAACACGTCACAAAATCATGGTGTTTTCATCCCTCGGCCTTTCCAACCAAAAATGTCGTGAAAACGCAATTTTTTCATCGCTTGGCCATTTCTACCAAAATATGTCGTGATATCGCGACGTTTTCAAAAATGGAAAATGTCGCAATATCGCGAAGTTTCCAAAAACGAAAATTGTCATGAAATCGCGCCGTTCCCAAGTGACTTCCACTTTGCCAAGTCTCTAGAAATTGTAGGTCGACTCCAATGATTTTGTTCATCTGTACTCTGTATTTTTTTAACATATTAGTGAAAGATCTTCTTTACTCAGAATGACTCTAATATTTTAAATAAATGAATTCTAAATTGAAATCAAAGCCATATGCAAGCCTACTTAGATACTTTGGTATATGCAAAACTTGAAGAAGAATGAGGCAAACAAAAATTGGAATAAAAACCTGAAAAACATCAAGAGGGTCCCTATGGCAAAATGAAAGCTAAATATTTTCAAAGGATGGAATTTCATTTTTTTCAGTGGGGGTGTGTTGCTTCTCAATAAATGGTGATATCTACGAGAGAAAATAGTAGCACTATTTTCGAATCCAGGACTCTAGTTTCAAAACAATTTAGACTATGTACCATGCTTTGCCACAAATATTCTTCAAAATGATTTAACTACTACCTGATAGTTGTTAAAATTTCCAAGGACATACTAGGTTGAACCACTTAAGAAAGTTTTTGACGTACGATTACAAGTGTATAAACCTTCTTCTAAGGATGACCGGGGCTTCAAATGCTTGTTATGGATCAAATAGCTATTTAGGTTGTGTAGGGGAAACCGAGTAGAGCTCTGTTTACTAGTTACTCTTTAGATTTTCATGACCCTGATCACAACTATGAGGTGGCATCTATAGCTTGGTGAACATGTTTGAGATGTATCCTTCGGAGGCCCTGTCTATGTGCAAGAAAGAGTACCAATTCTATATTGGCTTGTCCAACTTTCACCATCTCTCTCTTTTTTTATTTAAATCATTGAGCAATTGGTCAACTAATTGTTTTAACTTAGGTACCAACAACCTCCTTGAATGCTTTGACGTAATTTTGTGAATCGGATTCCCCTCTCAAGAACAAATTTTCTTGGATCCCTTGGGAGCTCTTCAACCAAACAATATAGTAGTTTCTTTATATTTAAAATAATTGTGCCAAGAAAGACACAAAATCCAATTATCTTTCTACTGTTGTTCTGAATAACAAAATAGTTCCACTGTTCATTTTAAGCAGACTATCTCTTAATTAGAATAAAACAAAAATGAACACGGGATTTTGAACTCAGAATAAAACAATTTTTTAAACGTTGATTCTTTCTTTGCTGCCAGAGCAAAAACTTAAACAAACAAAATTTAAAAGCTAAAAAGAAATTTGATTTAAAATCTAAAGAGAAATTTGTACAGACCCCAAAGGATAAAACACATAACCTTAACCTTAAAACAAAAATCAAAACACACTACTTCAAACTTTATTTATAACATATACATATTTTACGTCTTTATGATTTATTCAAATGATGTATTGGATGGAACAGCTGAGAAATAATGCTTTAGGTATTGACCATTAAAAAGAAGGTTCAAAAAATTACCCTCGAGGTCCTATAGATGAAATGCATTATTACCTAGGATCTCGGCAATCTGGTATGGCCCTATCCATAGCGGCTGCAACTTTGTGTGTTTACATTTCTTTTCATGGGCTTTGTCCCATAGAAGCACCAGGGTGCGTGAGTCCCGAAGGCCTTCACTCCGGCTCTTTTGTCAAACCAGTGACTTGTTGTTTCTTGGGTGCCGGACGAAATGTTCCAGGGATTGAAGTCGTTCATCCTGCAAATTAGTTAAATCCAACACACGAGCCACTGCATTTGCTTGATCCTCAAAATAGTCTAGAATAAATTGATAAGTGGGCAATTTCAAAGAGATAGGAATAATGGGATGAATACCATATAGCAAAGCAAATGGGGAAGTCTTAAGAGCTACTTTATGTCTTATCTTGTCAGCCCAAAGTGCATATTTCAATAATGTGTGCCATTGTCTGGGTTTGTCTATATCAGACTTCTTAATGGCATTCATCAAATTCTTATTTGTGGACTCAGCTAGTCCATTACCTTGGGGGTAATAGTTGGATGAAAATTTGATGACTATCCCCATCTGGTATGCCCACTCTACAAACTCTAATGATTGAAATGCTGGCCCGTTGTCACACACCAAATTCAAAGGAACTCCAAACCTGGTTATGACATTTGACTCTAGAAATTCAATCACCTCATGGGTTGTACTCCTCATGGTGGCTGCTACTTCAACCCATCTTGTGCAATAATCAGTGGCTGTTAGAACATACTTATGCCCTGTTGATGAATTTGGGTTTATCACATCTACAAAGTCAAGTCCTCGTTGCATAAAAGGTTTGTTTATTACAACAGGTTGCAATGGTAGAGCTCGATTAGCCTCTTTAGATGCAAAAGTCTAACACTGATGGCAAGTTCTCACATGTTGATGTGCATCTTTAAACAATGTAGGCCGATGTGCTCCGCTCTCAATATCTTATGCACAATAGCAAAACTTGAGGAATGCCCTGCCCCTAACGTCTCATGAAAACTGGACATCACATCATTGACTTCATTATGATAAATGCATCTTAAGAATATGCCAGCATAGTTTTCTCTATACAAGTTGCGTCCTTTGAGAAGAAAATGAGCAAATTTAAGCTTTAGTGCTCTTCTTTGGGTTCTATTCAGGTGAGATGGACAAATTCCAAATCGCAACAGATGAATGATATCTCCATACCAATCATCAAATCCAGAATCCAGCTGATTAATTTCTCCCTGTACAGGTATTTCAACAATATGTCGAGACAAACCAAGTCCTCTGATTGATTTTGCAGGTAAAATTTCTAAGTCATATTTCTACAGTATTGTAACCCAATTACCTCTTAGCTCACCCAATTCATCCTGGCTTAACAAATATTTGATAGCTGGATCAGGAACTATAGCATGGACTTTGCTTCTTAGTATGTAGTTCCTGAATTGCTTAACTACTCTTACTAAGGCATAGGCTTGCTTATCCAAGCAATAGTATTTGAGCTCAGCCCCCTTTAAGTTGGTACTCTTGAAGGCAATTAGATGCTCCCCTCTTTCTCTTCGTTAGGTCAAAACCATAGCAAGTGTATGCTCAAAATAAAAAGAGTACAAATAAAAATCTGTACTAAATTCTAGGCTCACCAGCACTGGAGCTTGTTGGATGGCAAATTTGATCTCTTGGAACACTGTTTTGGCTTATTTTGTCCAAACGATCTTAGTAGTTTCCTTCAGCATGCCATTCAGTGGCTTGACTATTTCCGCGAAACCAGAGATGAATTTTTTGACAAAATTAATTTTCCCAAAAAATGATCTTAATTCTTTCTTAGAGTTGGGAAAGGGTATCCCTGATATGGCTTCAACTCTGTCAAGATCCATGGAAATGCCATCTTTGGTGATCAAGTGTCCAAGGAGATTTCCTTCAGTTACACCAAAAACACACTTCTTTGGGTTCAAAGAAATGCCAAACTCTCTACATTTGTTGAAGACAGATTCCAAATGCTTTATGTGGTCAAATCGAGATTTAGAGAAAAATATCAAGTCATCCATGTAGACGACAATGCACTTACCCATAAGGCCTTTGAAAGCATGATCCATTGCACATTGAAAAGTAGCTCCGGCATTAGTCAATCCAAATGACATTCTTTTATAGGCAAAAGTTCCCCACTTGGTTGTGAAGGCAGTTTTCATCCTATCTTCCTTCTCAACTAGTATCTGATTATACCCTGAGAATCCATCTAAGAAAGACATCATTTTCAAACCATTCACAATTTGTAGCATCTCATCCATGGAAGGCAGATGATAATTATATTTCTCAGATGCCTTGTTCAAGTTTCTAAAATCCATGCACAAGCGGATCACTCCATTTTTCTTTCTGACCGACACTAAATTGGCCACCCAAGTAGAATGCCTAATGGGAAAAATAATGGCGGCACTCAATAATTTTTCCACCTCCTTCTTGATGAGGGGCTCTAGCAAAGCGTTGACATGCCTCTGTTTCTGTCAAAAGGGTTTGCAAAACTCTTTTAAAGGTATTACATGGGTGTAAAATTTTGGATCAAAAACCTTTAAGTCTTTGTAAGACCAGGCCATAACATCCTTGAACCTGTGAAGAAATTCAATCATATTTCTTTTTATTTCAGGGTCAAAAATTTTAGCCAACTTAAGGTGCCTGGTTTCCTGGGCATTCTATCCTCACAGAGCCGCCTTTTCTTGTTTCGATTTGAAATTATCTGACCGCCATTACTTCTGCCATAAATTTTCTGTTAACCGCATCCATCGGCAAATTTCGATGACTGAGTATGGATATTTTTATTTTTTGGCCCATCGTCGACAGAAATTCTTGGCATCTCCCATTTCAATCTGACGGTCCTTGCTTGATCTGTGCTTATTTTGTCTTTCTTGCCATTACTTTTGCTTTTATGCAACTGTCGGATTGCTTTCTGCAAAAGAAAAACAAGGATTAGCATTTTAATATTATTAAATTAAAACCCTAATGTTCATTATATGTCTGCTTGATTTCCTTCCTCCAAGCTCATGGCGTCGCAAAAACGAGACAGGCCTGAAAATGGAACATGTCACAATATCGCGACGCTTTCCTCACTCCATCTCCTTCGTCAAAATATGTCGCGATATCGCGACATTTTCTTTACTGCTTTCCCTTTGCTTTTGCCCTCGCAAAAATGAGACAAGTCTGAAAATGGGACATGTGAAATCACAACCCTTTCTTTACTTAGCTCTTTCAAATTAAACACATCATGAAAATGGAACGTTCTCTTCAAGTTTGGCTTCTGACTAGAATATGTCATGATATCGCGACGTTTCCATCACGCGGCTCCTTTTACCAAAACACATCACGAAATTGTTGTGTTCTCATCACTTGGCACTTTTTTTCCGAAACACGTCACAAAATCGTGATGTTCTCATCACTTGGCTCTTCTAATCCAAATATGTCATGATACCATGACATTTTCTACAAGATTTGCTTCTGATCCAAATGTGTCGTGATATCGTGACGTTTTCCACAAGACTTGCTTTCAACTAAAACTTGTCACGATATCCCGATGCTTTCTTTACTTTGCTCTTTCAAATGAAACACGTCAATAAAATGGAACTTTCTCTTCAAGTTTGGCTTCTGACCAGAATATGTCGCGATATCGCAACATTTCCATCATGTGGCTCCTTTTACCAAAACACGTTGCAAAATCATGGTGTTTTCATCCCTTGGCCTTTCCAACCAAAAATGTTGCGAAAACGTGATGTTTTCATTGCTTAGCCCTTTCTACCAAAATATGTCGTGATATCACGACGTTTTCGAAAATGAAAAATGTCACGATATCGCAAAGTTTCCAAAAACAAAAATTGTCGCGAAATCGTGATGTTCCCAAGTGACTTCCACTTTGCCAATTCTCCAAAAATTGTAGGTTGACTCCAATGATTTTGTTCATATGTACTCTGCATTTTTTTTAAATATTAGTGAAAGATCTTCTTTACTCAGAATGACTCTAATATTTTAAATAAATGAATTCTAAATTTAAATCAAAGCCATATGCAAGCCTACTTAGATACTTTGGTATATGCAAAACTTGAAGAAGGAGGCAAACAAAAATTGGAATAAAAACTTGAAAAACATCAAGAGGGTCCCTACGGCAAAATGAAAGCTAAATATTTTCAAAGGATGGAATTTCATTTTTTTCAGTGGGGGTGTGTTGCTTCTCAACAAATGGCGATATCTGCGAGGAAAATAGTAGCACTATTTTAGAATCTAGGACTCTAGTTTCAAAACAATTTAGACTATATACCATGTTTTGCCACAAATATTCTTCAAAATGATTTAACTACTACCTGATAGTTGTTAAAATTTCCAAGGACATACTAGGTTGAACAACTTAATGAAGTTTCTGATGTGCGATTACAAGTGTATAAACCTTCTTCCAAGGATGACCGAGGCTTGAAATTCTTGTTATGGATTGAAAAGATATTTAGATTGTGTAGGGGAAACCGAGTAGAGCTCTGTTTACTAGTTACTCTTTAGATTTTCATGACCCTGATCACAACTATGAGGTGGCATCTATAGCTTGGTGAACATGTTTGAGATGTATCCTTCGGAGGCCCTGTCTATGTGTAGGAAAGAGTGCCAGCTCTATATTGGCTTGTCCAACTTTCACCATCTCTCTCCTTTTTTTTTTTTTAAATCATCGAGCAATTGGTCAACTAACTGTTTTATCTTAGGTACCAACAATCTCCTCGAACGCTTTGATGTAAATTTGTGAATCGGATTCCCCTCTCATGACCAACTTTTCTTAGATCCCCTGGGAGCTCTTCAACCAAACAGTATAGTAGTTTCTTTATATTTAAAATAATTGTGCCAAGAAAGACACAAAATCCAATTATCTTTCTACTGTTGTTCTAAATAACAAAATAGTTCCACTGTTCAGTTTAAGAAGACTATCTCTTAATTAGAATAAAACAAAAATGAACATAGGATTTTGAACTCAGAATAAAACAAGTTTTAAAGGTTGATTCTTTCTTTGCTTCCCAGGAAAAAACTTAAACAAACAATATTTAAAAGATAAAAAGAAATTTGATTTAAAATCTAAAGAAAAATTTGTACAGACCCCAAAGGATAAAACACATAAACTTAACCTTAAAACAAAAATCAAAACACACTACTTCAAACTTTACTTATAACATATACATATTTTACAATGTCTTTGTGATTTATTCAAACGATGTATTGGATGGAACAGCTGAGAAATAATGCTTTAGGTATTGACCATTAATAGGAAGGTTCAAAAAATTACCCTCGAGGTCCTGTAGATGAAATGCATTATTACCTAGGATCTCGACAATCTGGTATGGCCCTATCCATAGTGGCTGCAACTTTGTGTGTTTACCTTTCTTTTCATGGGCTTTGTCCCATAGAAGCACCAGGTCTATGAGTCTGAAGGCCTTCACTCTGGCTCTTTTGTCAAACTAGTGCTTGACTGTTTCTTGGTGCTGACTGAAATGTTCCAGGGCTTGAATTCGTTCATTCTGCAAATTAGTTAAATCCAACACACGAGCCACTACATCTGTTTGATCCTCAAAATAGTCTAGAAAAAATTGATAAGTGGGCAATTTCAAAGAAATAGGAACAATGGGCTGAATACCATACAGCAAAGCAAATAGGGAAGTCTTAAGAGCTACTTTATGTCTTATCTTGTCAGCCCAAAGTGCATATTTCAATAATGTGTGCCATTTTCTGGGTTTGTCTACATTAGACTTCTTAATGGCATTCATCAAATTCTTATTTTTGGACTCAGCTAGTCCATTACCTTGGGGTAATAGTTGGATGAAAATTTGATGACTATCCCCATCTGGTATGCCCACTCTACAAACTATAATGATTGAAAGGCTGGCCCGTTGTCGCACACCAAATTAAAAGGAACTCCAAACCTGGTTATGAAATTTGACTCTAGAAATTCAATCACCTCATGGGTTGTACTCCTCATGGTGGCTGCTGCTTCAACCCATCTTGTGCAATAATCGGTGGCTATTAGAACATACTTATGCCTTGCTGATGAATTTGGGTTTATCACACCTACAAAGTCAAGTCCCCATTGCATAAAAGGTTTATTTATTACAATAGGTTGCAATGGTAGAGCTCGATTAGCCTCTTTATATACAAAAGTCTGACACTGATGGCAAGTTCTCACATGTTGGTGTGCATCTTTAAACAATTTAGGCCAGTAATAGCCTGCTCTCAATATCTTATGCACAATAGCAAAACCTGAGGAATGCCCTGCCCCTAACTTCTCATGAAAACTGGACATCACATCATTGACTTCATTCTAAGAAATGCATCTTAAGAATATGCCAGCATAGTTTTCTCTATACAAGTTGCCTCCTTTGAGCAAAAAATGAGCAGATTTTAGCTTTAGTGCTCTTCTTTGGGTTCTATTCAGGTGATATGGACAAATTCCAAATCGCAACAGATGAATGATATCTCCATACCAATCATCAAATACAGAATCCAGCTGATTAATTTCTCCCTGTATAGGTATTTCAAAAATATGTCGAGACAAACCAAGTCCTCTGATTAATTTTGCAGGCCAAATTTCTAAGTCATATTCCTACAGTCTTGTAACCCAATTACCTCTTAGCTCACCCAATTCGTCCTGTCTTAACAAGTATTTGATAGCTAGATCAGGAACTATAGCATGGACTTTGCTTCTTAGTATGTAGTGCCTGAATTGCTTAACTGCTCTTACTAAGGCATAGGCTTGCTTATCCAAGAGAGAGTATTTGAGCTCAGACCCCTTTTAAGTTGGTACTATTGAAGGCAATCGGATGCTCCCCTGTTTCTATTTGTTGGGTCAAAACCGTAGCAAGTGTATGCTCAGAAGAAAAAGAGTACAAATAAAAATCTATACTGAAGTCTGGGCTCACCAGCATTGGAGCTTTTTGGATGGCAAATTTGATCTCTTAGAAAACTTTTTTGGCTTCTGTTGTCCAAACGATCTTAGTAGTTTCCTTCAGCATGTCATTCAGTGGCTTGACTATTTCTGTGAAGCCAGAGATGAATTTTCTGGCAAAATTAATTTTCCCAAAAAAGGATCTTAACTCTTACTTAGAGTTGGGAAAGGGTATCCCTGATATGGCTTCAACTCTGTCAGGATCCATGGAAATTCCATCTTTGGTGATCAAGTGTCCAAGGAGCTTTCATTTAGTTACACCAAAAACACACTTCTTTGGGTTCAAAAAAATGCCAAACTCTTTGCATTTGTTGAAGACAGATTCCAAATGCTTTATGTGGTCAAACCGAGATTTAGAGAAAACTATCAAGTCATCCATGTAGACAACAATGCACTTACCCATAAGGCCTTTGAAAGCATGATCCATTACACATTGAAAAGTAGCTCTGACATTAGTCAATCCAAATGGCATTCTTTTGTAGGCAAAATTTCCCCACTTGGTTGTGAAGGCAATTTTCATCCTGTCTTCCTTCTCAACTAGTATCTGATTATACCCTGAGATTCCATCTAAGAAAGACATCATTTTTGAACAATTCAAAATTTGTAGCACCTCATCCATGGAAGGCAGAGGATAATTATATTTCTCAAATGCCTTGTTCAAGTTTCTAAAATCCACACACAAGCGGATCTCTCCATTTTTCTTTCTGATCGACACCAAATTTGCCACCCAAGTAGAATGCCTAATGGGAAAAATAATGGCAGCACTCAATAATTTTTCCACCTCCTTCCAGATGAGGGGATCTAGCAAAGCGTTGACATGCCTCTATTTCTTTCGAAAGGGTTTGCAGAACTCTTTTAAAGGTATTACATGGGTGTAAACTTTTGGATCAAAAACCTTTAAGTCTTTATAAGACTAGGCCATAACATCCTTGGACCTGTGAAAAAATTCAATCATATTTCTTTTTATTTCGGGGTCACAAGTTTTAGCCAACTTAAGGTGCCTGGTTTCCTGGGCCTTCTATCCTCGCAGAGCCGCCTTTGCTTGGTTCGAGTTGAAATTCTCTGCCCGCCATTACTTCCGCCATAAATTTTTTGTTAACTGCATCCATCAACAAATTTCGGTGACTGTGTATGGATATTTTCATTTTTTGGCCAATCGTCGACAGAAATTCTTGGCATCTCCCATTTCAATCTGACGGTCCTTGCTTGATCTATGCTTATCTTTGTCTTTCTCGCCATTACTTTTGCTATTATGCAACTGGTGGATCGCTTTCTACAAAAGAAAACAAGGATTAGCATTTTAATATTAATAAATTAAAACCCTAATGTTCATTATATGTTGGCTTGATTTCCTTCTTCCAAACTCATGGCGTCGCGATAACGAGACAGGTCCAAAAATGAAACATGTCGCGATATCGCGACGTTTTCCTCACTCCATCTCCTTCGTCAAAATATGTCATGATATCACGATGTTTTCTTTACTGCTTTCCCCTTTGCTTTTTCCAAACTTCTTTGTCACGAAATCGTGACATGTGTCACAAAATCGTGACATGTCTCTTCACTTTGCCTTTTCCAAGCTTCTTTGTCGTGAAATCACGACGTGTCGCGAAATCGCGACGTCTCCCTTCACTTGGCTCTTTCTTCCTTACATGTCACGAAATCATGATGTCTCCCTTCACTTTGCCTCTTCCAAGCTTCTTTGTCGTGAAATCACGACGTGTCGCGAAATCGCGACGTTTCCCTTCACCTTGCTTTCGATTAAAATGTGTTGCAATATCATGACATTTTCCACCAGACTTACTTTCAACTAAAACTTGTCATGATATCACGACGCTTTATTTACTTAGCTCTTTCAAATGAAATACGTCACGAAAATGGAACGTTCTCTTCAAGTTTGGCTTCTGTCCAGAATATGTCATGATATCGCGACGTTTCCATCACACGGCTCCTTTTACTAAAACACGTCGTGAAATCGCGACATTCTCATCACTTGGCACTTTATTTCAAAACACGTCATGAAATCACGACGTTCTCATCACTTGGCTCCTTCTAATCCAAATATGTCATGATATCATGACGTTTTCTACAAGCTTTGCTTCTGATCCAAATGTGTTGCGATATCGCGACCTTTTCCACAAGACTTGCTTCTGATCCAAATGCGATCACGAAATCGTGACGTCTCTCCACAAGCCTTGCTTCCAACCAAAACTTGTCACGATATCGCGACGCTTTCCTTAGTTAGCTCTTTCAACTGAAACACATCGTGCAAAATGGAACGTTCTCTTCACGCTTGGCTCTTTCATCCAAATACGTCACAAAATCGCGACGTTTTCCATCACTCGGCTCCTTCCTACCAAAACACGTCACGAAAATGCAGACATTTTCATCACTTGGCACTTCTCAATCCAAATATGTCGCAAAATCGTGACATTCTCATCACTTGGCTCTTCTAATCCAAATATGTCGCGATATCGCGATGTTTTCCTTGAAGATTTGCTTCCAATCCAAATGTGTCGCGATATCGCGACGTTTTCCACAAGACTTGCTTTCAACTAAAACTTCTCATGATATCGTGAATCTTTATTTACTTATCTCTTTCAAATGAAACACATCACGAAAATGGAACGTTCTCTTCAAGTTTGGCTTTTGACTGAATACTGTCACGAAATCGCGACCTTTCCATCACTTGGCTCTTTTTAATCCAAAGGGACACATCGCGAAAATCATGACGTTTTCATCCCTTGGCCTTTCAAACCAAAACTGTCATGAAATCGCGATGTTTTCATCACTTGGCCCTTTCTACCAAAATATGTCACGAAATCGCGACATTTCCAAAAATGGAATATGTCACGAAATCGCGACGTTTCCAAAAATGGAATATGTCGCGAAATCGCGACGTTTCCTCAAGTTACTTCCACTTAGCAAATTTTCCAAAAATTGTAGGTTGACTCCAATGAATTTATTCATCTATTACTGCATTTTTACATATTAGTGAAAGATCTTCTTTACTCAGAAATGATTCTAACATTTAAAAAATGAATTCTAAATTGAAATCAAAGCCATATGCAAGCCTACTTGGATACTTTGATATATGCAAAACTTGAAGAAGAAGGAGGCAAGCAAAAATTTGGAATTAAAACCTGAAAACATCAAGAGGGTCCCCACGACAAAATGAAAACTAAATATTTTCAAAGGATGGAATTTCATTTTTTTTTAGTGGGGGTGTGTTGCTTCTCAACAAATGGCGATATCTGCGGGGAAAATAGTAGCACTATTTTAGAACCGAGGACTCTAGTTTCAAAACAATATAGACCATGTACCATGCTTTGCCACAAATATTCTTCAAAATAATTTAACTACTACCTGATAGTTGTTAAAATTTCCCAAGGACATACTAGGTTGAATCACTTAAGGAAGATTTTGATGTGCAATTATAAGCGTATAAATTTCTTCAAGGATGACTGGGCCTTCGAATGTTCTACCTCGGATTGATCAGCTTCCTTTAGATTGTGAAGGGGAAACCGAGTAGGGCTCTGTTTACTAGTTTAGCCTTTTATGCCACGTGAGTTACTCTTTAGATTTTCACGACCCCTGATCCACAACTATGAGGTGGTATCTACAACTTGGTAAAAGAAAACATCTTCTAGAGCCTTGGCTATCTCTTTCATTACATAACTTCTTCTCTCCTTTTTTTTTTGTATAGAAAAGAGTGCCAGTTTTATGTTGCCCTGCTCAATTTTCACCTTCTCTCTCTCTCTTTTGAAATATATCAAAATCTGGAAAGCCTTGCTAAAAACAAAAATTTTTATTCTTCATCGATCTAGAAACCGCTACGTACCGATAGCCTCTATGGACACTTAAATAATTTCACGAATCAGAGTCCCCTCTTATGACCAACTTTTCTTGGATTCCCTAGGAGTTCTTCAGCCAAACAGTATAGTAGTTTCTTTATAATTAAAATAATTGTGGCAAGCAAGACACAAAATCCAATTATCTTTCTACTGTTGTTCCGAATAACAAAATAGTTCCACTTGTTCAGTTTAAGCAGACTATCTCTTATTTGGAATAAAACAAAATGAACACGAGGATTTTGAACTCAGAATAAAACAATTTTTTAAAGGTTGATTCTTTCTTTGCTGCCCAGGCAAAACTTAAACAAACAAAATTTAAAAGCTAAAAGAAATTTGTACTAAAAGAAATTTGTACAGACCCCAAAGGATAAAACACATAACTTCAACCTAAAATAAAACAAAAATAAAAACACACTACTTCAAACCTTATTTATAACATATACATATTTTACGTCTTTGTGATTTATTCAAATGATGTATTGGATGGAACAACTGAGAAATAATGCTTTAGGTATTGACCATTAACAGGAAGGTTCAAAAAATTACCCTCGAGGTCCTGTAGGCGAAATGCATTATTACCTAGGATCTCGGCAATCTGGTATGGCCCTATCCATAGCGGCTGCAACTTTGTGTGTTTACCTTTCTTTTCATGGGCTTTGTCCCATAGAAGCACCAGGTCTGCGAGTCTGAAGGCCTTCACTCTAGCTCTTTTGTCAAACCAGCGCTTGACTATTTCTTGGTGCCGACTGAAATGTTCCAGGGCTTGAAGTCGTTCGTCCTGCAAATTAGTTAAATCCAAAATACGAGCCTCTACATCTGCTTGATCCTCAAAATAGTCTAAAACAAATTGATAAGTGGGCAATTTCAAAGAAATAGGAACAATGGGTTGAATACCATACAACAAAGCAAATGGGGAAGTCTTAAGAGCTACTTTATGTCTTATCCTATCAGCCCAAAGTGCATATTTCAATAATGTGTGCCATTGTCTGGGTTTGTCTACATCAGACTTCTTAATGGCATTCATCAAATTCTTATTTGTGGACTCAGCTAGTCCATTACCTTGGGGGTAATAGTTGGATGAAAATTTGATGACTATCCCCATCTGGTATGCCCACTCTACAAACTCTAATGATTGAAAGGTTGGCCCATTGTCGCACACCAAATTCAAAGGAACTCCAAACCTGGTTATGACATTTGACTCTAGAAATTCGATCACCTCATGGGTTGTACTCCTCATGGTGGTTGTTGCTTCAACCCATCTTGTGCAATAATCAGTGGTTGTTAGAACATACTTATGCCTTGCTGATGAATTTGGGTTTATCACACCCACAAAGTCAAGTCCCCATTGCATAAAAGGTTTGTTTATTACAATAGGTTGCAATGGTAGAGCTCGATTAGCCTCTTTGGATGCAAAAGTCTGACACTGATGGCAAGTTCTCACATGTTGATGTGCATCTTTAAACAATGTAGGCCAGTAATAGCCTGCTCTCAATATCTTGTGTGCAGTAGCGGAACCTGAGGAATGCCCTGCCCCTAACTTCTCATGAAAATTGGACATCACCTCATTGACTTCATTCTGAGAAATGCATCTTAAGAATATGCCAACATAGTTTTCTCTATACAAGTTGCCTCCTTTGAGCGAGAAAATGAGCAGATTTCAGCTTTAGTGCTCTTCTTTGGGTTCTATTCAGGTGAGATGGACAAATTCCAAATTGCAGCAGATGAATGATATCTCCATACCAATCATCGAATCCAGAATCCAGCTGATTAATTTCTCCTTGTACAAGTATTTCAGCAATATGTCGAGACAAACCAAGTCCTCTGATTAATTTTGTAGGCCAAATTTCTAAGTCGTATTCTTGCAGTCTTGTAACCCAATTACCTCTTAGCTCACCCAATTCGTCCTGGCTTAATAAGTATTTGACAACTGGATCGGGAACTATAGCATGGACTTTGCTTCTTAGTATGTAGTGCCTGAATTGCTTAACTGCTCTTACTAAGGCATAGGCTTGCTTATCCAAGCGAGAGTATTTTAGCTCAGCCCCCTTTAAGTTGGTACTCTTGAAGGCAATCGGATGCTCCCCTATTTCTCTTCGTTGGGTCAAAACCACAGCAAGTGTGTGTTCAGAAGAAAAAGAGTACAAATAAAAATCTATACTGAAGTCTGGGCTCACCAGCACTGGAGCTTGTTGGATGGCAGATTTGATCTCCTGGAATGCTGTTTTGGCTTCTGTTGTCCAAACGATCTTAGCAGTTTCCTTTAGCATGTCATTCAGTGGCTTGACTATTTCCGCGAAGCCGGAGATGAATTTTTTGACAAAATTAATTTTCCCAAAAAAGGATCTTAACTCTTTCTTAGAGTTGGGAAAGGGTATCCCTGATATGGCTTCAACTCTGTCAGGATCCATGGAAATGCCATCTTTGGTGATCAAGTGTCCAAGGAGCTTTCCTTCAGTTACACCAAAAACACACTTCTTCGGGTTCAAAGAAATGCCAAACTCTCTGCATTTGTTGAAGACAGATTCCAAATGCTTTACGTGGTCAAACCGAGATTTAGAGAAAACTGTCAAGTCATCCATGTAGACAACAATGCACTTACCCATAAGGCCTTTGAAAGCATGATCCATTGCACGTTGAAAAGTAGCTCCGGCATTAGTCAATCCAAACGGCATTCTTTTGTAGGCGAAAGTTCCCCACTTGGTTGTGAAGGCAGTTTTCATCCTGTCTTCCTTTTCAACTAGTATCTGATTATACCCTGAGAATCCGTCTAAGAAAGACATCATTTCTGAACCATTCACAATTTGTAGCACCTCATCCATGGAAGGCAGAGGATAATTATCTTTCTCAGATGCCTTGTTCAAGTTTCTAAAATCCACGCACAAGCGGATCTCTCCATTTTTCTTTCTGACCGGCACCAAATTGGCCACCCAAGTAGAATGCCTAATGGGAAAAATAATGGCGGCACTCAATAATTTTTCCACCTCCTTCTTGATGAGGGGCTCTAGCAAAGCGTTGACATGCCTCTGTTTCTATCGAAAGGGTTTGCAGAACTCTTTTAAAGGTATTACATGGGTGTAAACTTTCGGATCAAAAACCTTTAAGTCTTTGTAAGACCAGGCCATAACATCCTTGGACTTGTGAAGAAATTCAATCATATTTCTTTTTATTTTAGGGTCACAAGTTTTAGCCAACTTAAGGTGCCTGGGATCTTCTTCAGTCCCGACATTCAGGTTCTCAGTCTCACTATTTGCTACACCAATAGAATCCCCAGAACTCACCTTTTGCTTAATTTGGTCAACATCAAATAGTCGCTCCAGTTCCACCATCCCTTTGGGAATTCTATTATCTTTCAACCTTATTATTCCCCTTTCATCATCTAACTATTCCAACAGAGTATCCCTTTGACCATCATCGATTATAGCATTTTCAAACGCATTGGTACTCTGTAAAAAATTTATAATCTGCTGGTCATCAGAGAAAACCTGAAAATTATCTACATTATTTGGGACCGAAGGACAAGGGACTAACTCGATCGAAAATTTGTTCCATTTGAACTCTTCCAGTGGCTTCAGACTTGCGGTTGATGAAGCTAAGACATCTGCAAGTGAATTCTGCTCTCTAGGTATGTGTGTTAAATTAAAAGCATCAAAATCCTCCACGAGATCCCACGCTCGGTGTTTGTATCCTTTTAAGTAGGATGCTTTGCACTGAAATTTACCTTTAACTTGATTGGCCACCAACTCTGAATCTGTAAAAACTTGGATATTTCTTACACCTCTGTCTAAAGCAAATTTCAATCCTAGCACCAGTGCTTCATACTCTGCTAAGTTATTTGTGCAAGGGAACTGTAGGTGATAAGATTTAAAATATGTTTGACTCTTAGATCCTTTAAGAACTGCCCCTATACCGAAACCTTGTTTAGATTTAGCCCCATCCACATGAAGCGTCCAAACTTCATTATTATGAACAAGATGAGCTTTACTAAGCTTCTCATTTTGTCCCGTTGTTAAATTATAAACCCCAATATCTACATCAACAATATTTACAATCTCATTTTTTGCATTATATTCAGTGATCATATGTTTGTACCTAGGTTCTCTTTCAATCCTTAATTGGTTTGCAACTCCTTTCCATGGCAACCACATATGTGAAAAATCAGTTGCCAAGTATCCATTCAAATATTTTGACCAATCTCTGCTCAGAAGCATCCCGTATCCCACAGGAATATCTACCACCTGAATTTCAATTTTGTGTTGTGCCCTTGGCTCAGATGCTAGCTGAATATGAATATTTTGAAGTTCACCCACTACTTTAACCTCGGATTTATCCAATTGGACAACTCTTCTTTCAGACTTCATTGGGGTCAAACCCAACTGTTGACAAATGGCCAAAGGCATAACATTGGCTGAAGCACCCGAATCTACCAAACAGTTGTGTAAGTTTTTCCCAAATATACGAACAGTCAGTAGGAAAGGCGAAACTTCAGTCTTCTCTTTATACATGGCCACATTTGCATTTGCCATCTTCTTTCCCTTTTCCAAAGGTTTGGTAGTAGGCCCAGAGTATGTTTTAATCAAGTTATCCCTTTGTTCCGAAATTTGAGCTAACTCATGGAGAGTGATGTTAGCCTTGATCTTCTTCATGTCCTCCACTATATTGTACCCTTTATTGAGTGGAGAAATAGATCCATATGGGACTCTTGGATCTCCTCCCTTGGGTGGAGATGGGTTATTACTTGAAGATGGATCCGGAGGAACATTGTGGGAGTTGTCTGGAGGGGTAGATGTAGTGTTGGGCTCGGATTTCTGTTTCTGAGGTTGTAGTTGTCCCTCCTGTATTGTTGAAAAGCTTGCACCTCATCCATAGGCATCTCCACTACATTCTCAAACTCACCCGGAAAAGTGAAAGAATCTAAGACCATAGCTGCACTATGGTTGGATGAACTTGGGCCATCCGCATTTCTTTGATGTTCAGGAGAAATCAACTCACCAGATAAAGCTTCAAAGGCGTTACAGAATTCCAAACAATCCAATTCCCCGTGCTGAGATGTGGCATGTATCCTACACCAGTTAGGCAAAGCCAAGTCACAAATATTTACATCATGCCCTTTACCTTTATAATCCTTATTGGGTTCGTATGGGGGCCGAGTGAATCTATTCTGCTGATAGGAAAACCTGTTTGAGTTTTCCCCAGTAGAAACCTGCCTTTTAAAACTTAAAAAATCATTTGCCAACTTTTGGACTATTTTTGACACTTCCTCGACTCTTGTGTTATCAACTTCTTTACCTGGATTCTGTACACTTTCAGCAGGTGTTAGAGTCAATGGATTGCTTATCGGTGGAGTTTGACATGTTGGCAACATCATCTGATGTGGTATGGGATTGAAGATAGGGGTACCTTGTGTGACCAAAGGAATTTGATGGGTACTCAAAGGTTGAGGTCCCAATTGTCTTTCCAGAACCAAAGCTTCTTTATAAGCCTCTGTTAAATTAGTAACATTGGCATCTCTTTTCAAGAAGACAGAGGTCATTGGATCTAGAGAATTTCTAAAAATTTCTAATGCCAGATCTGCATTTGGCACATAATAACCTGTCAGTCTACCATAAGCCTTTTGAAATCTGATATTGTAAGATCTGACAGATTCATTTACTTCTCTTTTAATACCAGAAAATTGTTGATATAATACACTAGGATCTATCACTTCACCAAATTGCGATACAAAAACCTTTTCCAAGTCATTCCAACTAGTAATAGAATCGTTAGTGAGATTCAAAAACCAGTCGTATGCTCCCTCCTAGAGAGTGAAAGGGAACAATATGCAAGCCACATCTTCATGTTGTACATTTAACAATTTTAGAGCATTCTTGAATGCTACTAGGTGTTCTTCTGCTGTTCTAGTTCCATCATGCTTGTATCTAGGAAGATACCTCTCAGGATTTCTGGGCAGATCATGGGCTGCACCAGGGATATTTAAGGCAATGGAACCCAACCAGTTTGCCATTACTACTTGATTGACGATGATATTTTCAGTTGTAGTTGGAGTAACTACAAGTGGTGATAAAACTATTTCAGACAAGGACTTGGCCCTTCTGAGGCTGCTTCTTCTTGGGGTTTCTAACTCAGGCACAAGGAGCTCTCCAGCTCTAGAGTGGGACCTTGTTACTCTGTAAGTAGAATCCAGCTTTTCACAAGCAACTTACAACCTTACAATCCTTAACAAACTACTAAACTTTAGGCCCTCCTTCTAGCGCCAATTTTAAATGTTGGTTCGACTTTTATACACACCCTATGAAGAATGAGCATGAAATACTGATAACACTTATAAGGGATAAATCCCACTCACTTTAGGATCTTGTTGATTATCCAAGGTGTGAGTTACAGAGTTGGGTCGAATGTCTATTCACTCTTTTTCGCTTCTGGAATAGTTTCAAGTGGACTGTCTGTTACCTTACAACGGATCCGAGACTTTAGTTCAGTAATGTTTTTGGAGTTGGTTATCTTTGTGGACACTCAGATTTACAATCAGTTCTTTGATCTAGCTCTTTATGCTTTAGCAAATTTAAATAAAAGACAAATTTTAAAGAAGATAAAAATGGATCATTCAATCGGTGGAACAGAGAGAGTAGGGTAGGGCAGAAAGAGAAGTTTATCTAACTTAGCTGCAAAACCAAAACTACCAATTCTAGTTATACTATTAGCTTCACAATAGAACAAATCAAAGAGGAAAGTGTCCAGCTTTCTAAGATCACCTTCTACTAAGAGCATAAGACAGAGATGAAAAAGATCTGAAAGAAAATCATAAACAGAAGGGAAGTCGGTTAAAATTGGTATCTCTCACCAGCAGCCTAGCTCACACAGTGAGGACAGAGCAATTAGAACAGGCCTGAACCTTAAATCTGTAATTTTCCCTAGCATACAATAAAAAGAATGAAGCCTAACAACATATTTAATCTTGATAACACAGATTTGCAACCAAAATAAATAGAACTTTAGTGAGACAAAAATAGAAGAAGATGCACCTATCGAAATCCGAAAGAGATTAGGCTCCTGGCCACGCTATCACAGAAGAACGATTTCACACCAACCCCAGGTCCAGAACAAAGCATTCAAACAAGATTTGCAGGAAATTGTTCAAGTGTCTTTTATTCCAAGTTTTTCGCATCCTGATCTTACATTCGGAGGAAGTATATATAGACTCAGGACAGACCCTGATCTTTTCAAGAATATCTTCTCCTAAAACCCTAAATCTTATCATCAAAATCCCACCGCCTAGGTTTTACAATATAAGGCATTTTTATATAGAATTTCGATAAACCCTAATTACTCTAAAAATCTTCGTAGGGATCTTGCCATAAATGGAGAAAATGAGATTTGACTTCGTCTTCATCAAATGGATACCGCGTGTAAATGTATCTTTATCTTTTAGGTAGGCTGTCAGAGCATCTCATTAATCCCTCTACGAAATCTGGATGAGTCACTGGTTTCCTGGGCCTTCTATCCTCGCAGAGCCGCCTTTGCTTGGTTCGAGTTGAAATTCTCTGCCCGCCATTACTTCCGCCATAAATTTTTTGTTAACTGCATCCATCGGCAAATTTTGGTGACTGTGTATGGATATTTTCATTTTTTGGCCAATCGTCGACAAAAATTCTTGGCATCTCCCATTTCAATCTGACGGTCCTCGCTTGATCTGTGCTTATCTTTGTCTTTCTCGCCATTACTTCTGCTATTATGCAACTGTCGGATCGCTTTCTGCAAAAGAAAAACAAGGATTAGCATTTTAATATTAATAAATTAAAACCCTAATGTTCATTATATGTCGGCTTGATTTCCTTCTTCCAAACTCATGGCATCGCGAAAACGAGACAGGTCCAAAAATGGAACATGTCGCGATATCGCGATGTTTTCCTCACTCCATCTCCTTCGTCAAAAGATGTCACGATATCGCGATGTTTTCTTTACTGCTTTCCCTTTGCTTTTTCCCTTGCGAAAATGAGCCAAGTCTGAAAAAGGGACACGTCACGAAATCGCGACGTTTTCCTTCTTATTCCCATGAAATTAAAACCTATCATGATATTGCCATGTTTTTTTGTCACTTGACTCTTTCTTAAGCTTACATGTCGCAAAATCATGACATGTCACGAAATCGCGACGTCTCCCTTCACCTTGCTTCTTCCAAGCTTCTTTGTGTGAAAGCATGAGATTTCGAAAGAAAAAAATACTGAGATTATAATGAAAACAACTAGCTTGATGCATGAAATGACACAGATAAATTAAAAAGCAGGAGCACAGCCCTTTTTTTTTATTAATAAGATTCTGACTCGGTTACATATAGTCTCCTCAATGACATATTCTCAGTTATAACAAATGGATAGTGATTTCCTTCCGCATGCCCACATTTGAAACGGGCGGGCTAAAATGTTGCCACCGCTGGTTGCTGATGAATCCTTGCTCCTGCTGTTCTTCCTGCATTCAAAGAACCAGTAAACTGTTTAGTAGCACCTGTGACTAAAGGATAAAGCGTTTAAAAGAAATACGTGCAAAGATTGATTAAATATTTGAATAAAACAACTCAGGCTGCCCAAATAAACATTCGAGAAAAGTAATGCAAGATAATATTTAAAATACGTGATTAAATACAGAATGAGCCAAAGCCTCAATAATACGATGATACATATTCGAAAAACTATTTAAATATGGCAATACGTGATATATATTTCCTAAACTCCATGTTGTAAACTATGTAACAACATACAATAAAACACAAGATAAACGCGTGATATAGAATGAATCGAAATAAAGCTAGCAAAAGACGTGGGGTGCCCAAGCGGGCCGCCCTCGTTAGAACTTAGTTTCGACGCCAATCCACTAGGGATGGGCTCGAAATCTAAGACTGTGGTGTTGTCGGCAAATTAGTGGGATATAGTGATCCACTGTCGGGTATTACTGTCTGGGTTCGCCTTCAAACAGCCATCAATAACCTCTCTTCAGAAAGAGATTACAGGTGCAGAAGATTGAATCCGAAAGGAATATGATCGGGTCTCTGGATGAGCAGCACTTCGTTGTGTTTTTAAAATGCTTCGTCCTCTCTTTTTTTTTACATTGCATTGAGCTAGTTTTTATAGAGGATTTGGCCTCTGAAATATTAATGTCAAAACCCTAAGTCTGCAGGCGCCGCTGAGATTTGACCGTTGTCAGATGATTTATGAGACATGGCTCGCACAGAGATTATCGCTAGAAAATCATATCAGCAGTTATGAGGCATGGCCCCGGACTGGATTTGTTGTTGAGACTGCTCGTCTCATTACTGCAGTTGGTGAAGTCCACCGTTTTTATAGACCCACGGGGTCTCTTTAAAAATGGCACGCAGGGATGCCACGTGGCATGAATTGCTTTAATGCTGCCTTTGACCGATGAAGTCCGCCGTTGAATGCTGACGTGTCGTCTTTGAATGCTTTAACGTCTTCGATTGATTAAATTATGTTTATGTGCAAAATGCCGAAGTGTCGCGATATCGCGACGTTGCGATATCGCGACACTTCGGCCGAGCCTCCCCCTTGGGGCCTTAGGTGTCGCGATATCGCGATGCGCGATATCGCGACACCTAAGGCCGAGGCCTCCCTCGGGTCCTTAGGTGTCGCGATATCGCGATGCGCGATATCGCGACACCTAAGGCCGAGGCCTCCCTCGGGGCCTTAGGTGTCGCGATATCGCGACGCGCGATATCGCGACACCTAGGCCGAGCCCCTGGCCGGTGTCGCGATATCGCGACGCGCGATATCGCGACGTCTAAGGCCGAGGCCTCCCTCGGGGCCTTAGGTGTCGCGATATCGCGACGCGATATCGCGACATCTAAGGCCGAGGCCTCCCTCGGGGCCTTAGGTGTCGCGATATCGCGACGCAAATCGACGTCGCGATTTCGCGACATCTAAGGCCAAGGTTCCCTTTTGATTAAGGCTTGTTTGCTTTTGAAGTTTTGCTCTTGATTGAGGCTTTCTTACTTAAGACTTAAAGTTTGTTAAAGGCTCGCTTTAGATTGAAGGCTTGTTTAGGATTTGCGACCAACTTTGCTCTGCTCATTTTCTGACCTTCTAAACTGCTGTGCGAGTGGCTAGGACCACTGTTTGACCTCTGAGGGCTGCCCTGAAAGCTGTGTATGTCAATGCGATCAGTGTTTGTAGTCACTTAATCGGATTGGTGTTGTTTTGGTGTCTACAGATGCCCCTTTTTGGGAAGCGCTACGGGTGATGCAGTGCTGAGCAAAAAATAGAAAACCAAAGCACTAATGATTAGGGTTTCTTGGTAACCTAACCAACTTTTGATGCCCCAAGTATGGAAAGGGCATGCATTCTTGAATCCTTGCTTCTGACGAGCTAAGGAATTTGATTTCAAGTGTTAACCTATTTTGGTGAGGTGTGACTTGAGCTTGGACATTGATCAGTCATGATTAGGCAAAGGGCGTAACCTTTTGTCCACAGGGGAAACCTTGTGTTCATGATTCACGAATGCCAAGTGTTTGATCAATTTAATGATTGCTTGTTTATTGCCCCAAGCAGGAGCGTGATTGTCTTTGTCAATGATTCTTTGAATGCATGTCATTGCCTTGATTGGGTGTGTGCTTGTTGATTGGTGACTAAGTGTGACTACCCCCTCAAGCGACGAATCGATGAGGGAATGACCTTCGTGAGAAAAGCGACGAGTCGCTTGACCCAAGATGACTTAGGTTAGGGTGCCTTTAGATGTTTTACCATTTAAGCACGTGCAATTTCTCGACATTTGGACCTATTTTTGGTGGGTGTTAACCCTTTTGGTGATGCCATAATGGGGTGAAATCATCAAAAACCCATCTTCCCGTGGAGCGGTCCAGCTATGGTAGCCTTCTTGGGGAAGTGGGAAAGTGACAATTTGAGCCCCGACATCGATTTTCTTTATGCCAAGAGGTTAAGTGCAAGAGCACTTGTGTCCGGCAATGCTTATTGCTATGGTTTTTGTGTTGCATTTTTGTGATGTTTTTGTTGTTTTGATTTTCTTTCTTTGTGTATATGTCATGATTTTATGCACAATGATTGATGTTGATGGATGCATGCTACTTTATATTGATGGATGCATATGTTGTAATGAATGCAAATGTATGTGATATGCGAGAGATGAAATGGATGGATGGACTTTGTGATGTGTGGCTATGGCACCATAGACTGTTTAGAACTCCATTATTTTTTTTTGAGGCGATTGCTGTGATACATGACTTTGTATGTATACATGTGGTTTTTCTTTTCTTTTTGTATTTTCTGATGGTATTGTAAGGATGAAAAGTAGCGCAATTGGTTTAGAAATGTAGCTAAGGTTTTTCGAGACTCAGACGGTTTTAACTTACTAGCCATGACTGTACTTTATCTTACAAGACTTTTGAACAAGGTATGAATCGGACTTGTTTTTGACCAAGTTATTTCACATCCCCGTGTGTGCAATTGAGTTCATTTATGTGGTATTTGTCAGGATACCGCCAGTGCCAGATGGGCTTTCAACCGAACCTGTATCGAGGATCACCTAATTAGCTCCACTAACTCCTTTGTTGTATTTAGTTAGATTAATCTACGGTGTTATCCAGGATACCATAAGCTAGCTCATCCTTATGCAAACATTGGTCTGTACACACGCAAAGTGAATGTGACAGACATATCGTCATGCGGGTAGGATACCACCATTGCCAGATAGGCTATCAACCAAACCTGTAATGAGGATCACCTAGATGGTTTTTCGAATGCTGAGAATTCCGGGGATTCAAGTTCAGGATGTTTGTTGGCTGAATGATTTAGAGGGTTGCTCGTCTATATAGTGATGAAAATCATTGTTTATTTTCTATTAATTCTTTTTGAGCAAGGATTTTGAATAGTGGTGAGAACCACTGTTATTTGATTTTGTGTTTTGAGTATTGTGAATTGCTTTGATCCTTGTGGCCTTGGGGATGACTACCCATCCTGGTTAGGGGCGGATAGTACGAATCCTTACGACGTTGGGGACCAAGGGGATGATGGAGGTTATGGAGTAAGGGCATTGATCTGTTAGGCCTTGGGGATGACTACCCATCCTAGTTAGGGGCGGATAGTACGAATCCTTACAACTTGGAGACCAAAGGTGAATGGAAAGTGTTAGGATGATGATTTGTTGGAATTTTGTTTGTGAATGGTGTTGATCCCTTTAGGTCTTGGGGATGACTACCCATCCTTGGCAAGGATGTGTAGTACAAATCCTTACAACTTTGGGAACCAACTATGATTGGGATTTGGGAGTGGTGAAAACCATTGTATATGGAGGGGAATGGATAGGAAAGAGCTTGTCCTTTTGTCAATTCTCAGCATTCTAGAACCATTCGCACGGGGGGATGAGCAAGATAACCGTTTCGCTTATGGTGACCTGGATTACTGTGCAGGTTTCATCTTTCGTTCACACAACTTGGGAATTTTTATGTGTTTTAATTTGTGTTGGGATGTTACGTAACAAGGTGTATTTCAAGTATGACTCTACCTTCGTAAAATCTGTCTGACTTGATACATTACATGGCTAAAGAGCAAAATGATGACTGAATCACGAAAAACCCTTGATACATTAAAAGACCACTGACTCTAGTATGGTAAAAGCAATGCATGGTGTTTTTGTTGTTTTTGTAAAATGGAACAGTGTGGAACAAGATGGACTATCGGAGCTATTACAGCCTATGGTGCCCTTGACCTGTACGACCACAAATATGCAATGTATGGATGCAATGCTTTAATGCAGCTATGTATTTTTGTATTTTTGATGGATTGATTTTTGTGAATATGAAGATGAAGTGCGAGAAGAACTCTCTTATTGATGAATTTGAGTATGCCTAGAAATGAGATGCAAATTTTTGTTGTTTTTGATGATTTTTGTTGTTTTTGAATTTTCTTGATTTTTGACCAAGCGATTATGGAAATCCTTGGAGCATTTTGGGATTGACCAAGCGATTGCAGGAATCCTTGGAGCCTTTTGGGATTGACCAAGCGATTGCAAGAATCCTTGGAGCCTTTTGGGATTGACCAAGCGATTGCAAGAATCCTTGGAGCATTTTGGGATTGACCAAGCGATTGCAAGAATCCTTGGAGCATTTTTGGGATTGACCAAGCGATTGCAAGAATCCTTGGAGCATTTTGGGATTGACCAAGCGATTGCAAGAATCCTTGGAGCATTTTTGGGTTTGACCAAGCGATTGCAAGAATCCTTGGAGCATTTTGGGATTTGGATCATGGCTCTTCAAGGGATAGAGGTACCCCGACTTGATGGTCTTTGCACTCCGGATCCGGCTCTGGAGGGATTGGCATGAATGGATCGGCCCTATGCATGGATAGGAGGACAGGGTCTACCCCCGGCACTGATGTTGCTATGAGGTCTCTGGGTTGAAATTGATCTTTGTGTGCCCAAAGTGTCGGATGTAATGCTTGGTCCCACTGCGGTGGGTTAACGCGCCACTCATGCCCTAGTATTATGTTTATCTGTTGACATGCTTCATCGATATTTATAGGATGTCGATGTTGTCGCATGTGATTGTTGTGGGCTGTCTCTGTTTCATCCTCACTTTCGACCAGTGAGTACAACTCATCATACTCTGGAGATTCTGAGACATGGAGGACTGCATCATCAGGTAGACCTATGGTTAAAGGTTGATCCTCTTCGAAAAGAGCCTCATGTAAGTTGGGCCTTGGGAGCTCCAAAATCTTGGTCTCTACCGACTCTAAGTGCTCTAGCACTTTGCATGTATCGGGAGATTTGAGCTCCTCCTCTTTGATTGGTTCTTGTTGAGGAACTTGGGGCTTATGGAGGGGTGGCCGGATGGCACCCCCCATGCCTTGATAGGGCAGTTCATCCCGCTCTTCTTCTTGCTCAGATTCCTTAGAAGCTTCTTGATGAATTTCTAAGGGTGGCTCATAAACCTGGGTGGATGTCTGAGGAAGGCACCCGTCATTGGTTATAGGAGCGGCCTCCCGCTCATGTCCTTCAGGAATCGGGAGAGTAGCCTCCCGCTCCTGTCTAGGAGGTGTTGGGGGTAGCGTTTGATGAGGTCGCGATGACCTGTCTCGCCCCCATGGGTTGTGCCCCTCAAAATGTTTTGTCTTATGTGTGTGAGGGGTTGGAGTCTTCTCCTGCATAGTGTGTTGGAACAACTCATCCTTCTAGTGCTGAAGGTGCTCTTTATTTAGAAGATACCATTGCTCTAACCGTTGTCGTTCTAGCTCAAGTTGCGTGAGTTGCATCCGGTGTGCGAAATGCTTGACAGATTCTAAGATAGTTGGTCTCACCGCCTCATGTCTAGAAGGCCTAGATGCCTCTCCTAGATATCTATCTTGGTCATAGTGATCCAAGATATCTATAGGCCGCCTCCCTCTGTTGGAGGTAGTGGCATTTATCCGAGGCTCTGGCCTCAGTGTGTGACCATGATATCTAGCAGGTGCGGAGGCGTATTGCTCCCGCGATGTATATTGTTCTTGAGGAAGGTAAGGGTTTTCCTCATGCTCTCTTTCATAAGTGAAAATGGGACGGGTGGAGTTGGCTCGCCCCGCCTGAGAAGCCTTGTGCTCTGGATTTGTCTTTGTAGTCTTGACAACTAGAGGGGGTGAAGGAGGGATAGTGTAATGATGTGGTTCCTCCCGTTGAACCCTATGTTGACCTAGCGCTTCATCGCGCGGTGACCGCTCATAGCGAGCATCTAAGGGAGCTCTCCTATGACTATACCCCTCATGGAAGGGTGTGTGCCGAGTGCTATGCTGAATAGGAGTGCTCCTCGAAGAGGTGCCTCTATAGTCCCGTTCCGTCGGGGCACGGAGGGGACTGCTTTGTGTGTTAGGCCGCCAAGGTGGTATGACCAAATCCTTGGGGCTAAAGCGAAGGCGACTAGCGCCCTCTCTTTGTGCACCTTCCGTAGCGTCCGCCCTTGATCGGGCTTGGCTACGGGTGTACACCATTGTGGTGCTTCTCTACGATCTAAGCAGATTTTATCTCGTTTATGATGATTTGTCTTTTTGTTTACACTAAGCAAAAATGAACACACACATACACAAAATCGTGATTATCTCTTTTAAGGATTTGATAGTGTGTCCTAAACTGGTTTAGTGCATTTTGATGTTTTGTTTTGTTTTTGCAATTTTTGAAGAACGTTTAAATGCATAATGTTGGCTCATATGACTCCCATAAATGGTCGCCCCTTCAATATACCATTGTCGGACCGATATACCAACCTCTCTATATACCCGCCCTTACGAGAGGGAAACTATAGGTACGTGAGAGCAGATGGTACGTGGAACATAGGCGGTACGGAAGGGGGGATTGTCCTGTTAATGACACCTACCATAGAAGACTTATCCTCGCGTGCATGGGAATCACCCCAACAACACTCGGTCAGCTTTCGTCAGGATTTACGTCTAACAACAGTGACAATCGGGGAAATGGATGCAAAGCTAAGCCAAGGTGGTGATGAACCCACCGTTGGTCTTGCTCAAGGGCTGGGGTTTTACGACCAGCTCCTTGGTTCAAATTTACCACGTGAAGTGTGTGGGGTTCATTTTTTATTTAATAAAAATGAAACGAGCAACAAAAAGAAACTTTCCCTATGCAAACCGGAAGACAGCAAAAACACTACAAACCGGAAAAACAGCAAGTAAAAATTAATTTTTTTTTTTTTTTTTAAAGCAAGAAAAATTTACGGAAAATTTCTCTACCTTTCTTTAATAATTAAAAAAATTAATTATTAAATAAATAATTACATAAATAAATAAATAATTAAATAAAGCAAGAAAAATTTAAGAAAAATTTCTCTACCTTTCTTTAATAATTAAAAAGAATGAAAGTAAAAGATTAAACAAGTAAAATAAACAGAAATTTCACAGAAAATGACATGGACAGTTAAAAACCGTTACCTCTTTCTGCCCGGATTTGCTGTTTCTGACCTTCGGCTTTAAAAAAAAAGGTACCTGTTAAAACACAGCAAATCTGATTAGTTTCTGTGATTTAAAAATTTGGGAACGGTCCCACCGTGATCGCCACTGAAAGCATGAGATTCCGAAATAAAAGCAGTATTAAGATGTAATGAAAAGCAACCAAACATATAAAGGAGAAATGCAGGAACACAACCCTTTTATATTAATCCCATTCGGTTACAATACATCTCCTCCTTTTTAGGGGCTAGGAGTGTTAATCTGTATATGGTTACAGTCATGATCAATACTTCTTCTATCCGCATGCCCACATTAGAAACGGGCGGGCCAATGTTGCCGCCGCTTATGCTTGGTGAATCCTTACTGTTTGTTGTTTCTCCTGCGATCAAAGAAACATAAAAAACATTAGTAGCACCTGTGTTAATAAGTGAAATTAGTGAGTCTTGAAATAAGTGAAAGATGTATGCATAAGATCATTGAAAACAATGAATAAAGTGCATATACATTAAACATTCGAGAATAAGTAATGAAGATAATATTCTAAAATACGTGAACGTAAAAACGTAGAACATAATGCATCTAATAGAATCTATTCGAAAACAACATGTATATGAAAACATAAAAACATAAACTGTTTAAATGATGTTAGTTTGCAGGATATATTAAAAAGAACAGCATATATTACATTAACTAAAAATGTGCATGGGGTGCCCAAGCGGGCCGCCCTAGTTAAAACTCGACTTTGGCGCCAATCCACTAAGGATGGGCTCGAATCGTATATTGGGTGTTGTCGGCAAATTAGTAGGATATAGTGATCCACTGTCGGGTATGAAGGTTCGGCTTCACCCTTCGAAAGCAACCCACCAACCTCTCTTTCGTAAGAGATTCTGGGTGTGAGGAAGGTAAAATCGACTAATGCAATCGGGTCTTAAATGAACAACACTTCGTTGTGTTTACAAAATGCTTCGCCTCTTCTTTTTTTTTACATTGCATTGAGCTAGTTTTTATAGAGGATTCGGCCTCTGAAATATTAATGTCAAAACCCTAAGTCTGCAGGCGCCGCTGAGATTTGACCGTTGTCAGATGATTTATGAGACATGGCTCGCACAGAGATTATCGCTAGAAAATCATATCAGCAGTTATGAGGCATGGCCTCGGGCCGGATTTGTTGTTGAGACTGCTCGTCTCATTACTGCAGTTGGTGAAGTCCACCATTTTTATAGACCCACGGGGTCTCTTTAAAAATGGCACGTAGGGATGCCACGTGGCGTGAATTGCTTTAATGCTGCCTTTGACCGATGAAGTCCGCCGTTGAATGCTGACGTGCCGTCTTTGAATGCTTTAACGTCTTCGATTGATTAAATTTTGTTTATGTGCAAAATGCCGTGACGTCGCGATATCGCGACGTCGCGATATCGTGACACTTCGGCCGAGCCTCCCCCTTGGGGCCTTAGGTGTCGCGATATCGTGACGCGATATCGTGACATCTAAGGCGAGGCTCCTGGGGCCTTAGGTGTCGCGATATCGCGACGCGCGATATCGCGACATCTAAGGCCGAGGCCTCCCTCGGGGCCTTAGGTGTCGCGATATCGCGACGCGCGATATCGCGACATCTAAGGCCGAGGCCTCCCTCGGGGCCTTAGGTGTCGCGATATCGCGACGCGCGAAATTGCGACGCGATTTTGCGCATCGCGAAATCGCGACGTCACGATTTCGCGACATCTAAGGCCAAGGTTCCCTTTTGATTAAGGCTTGTTTGCTTTTGAAGTTTTGCTCTTGATTGAGGCTTTCTTGCTTAAGACTTAAAGTTTGTTAAAGGCTCGCTTTAGATTAAAGGCTTGTTTAGAAGCGGACCAACTTTGCTCTGCTCATTTTTCGACCTTCTAAACTGTTGTGTGAGTGGTTAGGACCACTGTTTGACCTCTGAGGGCTGCCCTGAAAGCTGTGTATGTCAATGCGATCAGTGTTTGTAGTCACTTAATCGGATTGGTGTTGTTTTGGTGTCTACACTTTGTCGCAAAATTGTGACGTGTCATGAAATCGTGACGTTTCCCTTCACCTTACTTCCGATTAAAATGTGTCGCGATATTGCGACATTTTCCACAAGAATTGCTTTCAACTAAAACTTGTCGTGATATCACGACACTTTCTTTACTTAGCTCTTTCAAATGAAACACGTCATGAAAATGGAACGTTCTCTTCAAGTTTGGCTTTTGACCAGAATATGTCGTGATATCATGATGTTTCCATCACACGGCTCCTTTTACCAAAACACGTCATGAAATCATGGTGTTCTCATCACTTGGCACTTTCTTTTCGAAACACGTCATGAAATCACGATGTTCTCATCACTTGGCTCTTCTAATCCAAATATGTCATGATATCGCGATGTTTTCTACAAGCTTTGCTTCTGATCCAAATGTGTCACGATATCGCGATGTTTTTCACAAGACTTGCTTCTGATCCAAATGTGTCATGATATCATGACGTTTTCCACAATACTTGCTTTCAACTAAAACTTGTCGTGATATTGCGACGCTTTCTTTACTTAGCTCTTTCAAATGAAACACGTCAGGAAAATGGAACATTCTCTTCAAGTTTGGCTTCTGACCAGAATATGTTGCGATATCGTGACATTTCCATCATGCGGCTCCTTTTACCAACACACGTTGTGAAATCATGGTGTTCTCATCACTTGGCACTTTCTTTTCGAAACACATCGTGAAATCACGATGTTCTCATCACTTGGCTCTTCTAATCCAAATATGTCGCAATATCGTGACGTTTTCTACAAGCTTTGCTTTTGATCCAAATGTGTCGCGATATCACGATGTTTTCCACAAGACTTGCTTTCAACTAAAACTTATCGCGATATCGTGATGCTTTCTTTACTTAGCTCTTTCAAATGAAACACATCGCGAAAATGGAACATTCTCTTCAAGTTTGGCTTCTGACCAAAATATGTCGTGATATCGTGACGTTTCCATCACGCGGCTCCTTTTACCAAAACACATTGTGAAATCACGATGTTTTTATCCCTCGGCATTTCTAACCAAAAATGTCATGAAAACGTGATGTTTTCATCGCTTGGCCCTTTCTACCAAAATATGTCGCGATATCCTGACGTTTTCAAAAATGGAAAATGTCGTGATATCGTGACGTTTCAAAAAATAAAAATTATCGCGAAATCACGACGTTCCCAAGTGACTTCCACTTTGCCAATTCTCCAAAAATTATAGGTCGACTCCAATGATTTTGTTCATCTGTACTCTGCATTTTTTTACATATTAGTGAAAGATCTTCTTTACTCAGAATGACTCTAACATTTTAAACAAATGAATTCTAAATTGAAATCAAAGCCATATGCAAGCCTACTTAGATACTTTGGTATATGCAAAACTTGAAGAAGGAGGCAAGCAAAAATTGGAATAAAAACCTGAAAAAAATCAAGAGGGACCCTACGGCAAAATGAAAGCTAAATATTTTCAAAGGATGGAATTTCATTTTTTTTTTAGTGGGGGTGTGTTGCTTCTCAACAGGTTTCCATATGCTTATCGAGGAAAACATTGACATCAACATTAGCATAGATCAAGATAACCCTAAAATTATCAAACTTGGGAAAATTATTTTAATAAAAGAGCACCAAATATTTGTCACACTTTTAATAGAGTATCAAGAGGTCTTTGCCTACTCCTATAAAGACATGCTTATCCATTATTCAAATATTGTCATCCATAACCTTAGGATGAACCCTAGTGCTAAGTTGATCAAATAGAAGTTGAGAAAAATTCATCCTAACATAGCCATCATGGTTAAATAAGAGTTGCAAAAACTCTTAGACATGGGATTCCAATTTAATATCCAAAGTTGATTTCAAATATGGTGCCTATTGGCAAACCCAATGGGGGAATACACATTTGTACAAACTTTCATGATCTCAACAAAGCATGTCCTATGGATGATTTTCCTCTCTCTAACATTGATACACTCATGGATTCCACCATAGGCCATGAAATTATCTCCCTAATTAATATTTTTTAGGATATAACCAAATTCAAGTCAATCCTAATAATTAGCACAAAATAACTTTACATATTCATGAGGGAAATTTTTCTACAAATTCATACTGCTCAATCTCCAAAATGTAGGAACCATGTACCAATAAGGCATGAATTACATATTCCATGATTACATGCACAAAATCATTGAATATTACATTTACAATATTTTAGACAAATATAAAACAATCCATGAGCATATTGATTTTTTACACAAAGTTTTTGACTACCTTCTTGAGCATAATGTACATCTTAAATCCAAAAAGTGTGTCTTTAGTGTCACTTTAGGGAAAATTTTAGGGTTCATAAACTATAAGAGAAGCATTTAAGTAGATCATAATACGATCAATACCATCATCAAAATGCAACCCCCTATGACCCTTAAAGAAATTTGTAGCTTGCAAGGTAAGATTCAAGCAATCCATCACTTTATCACTCAATTGTTTGATAAATGCAAGCCATTCAATCATCTATTACAAAGAGAGGTCACATTCAAATGGATCATAAAGTGTAAAGAATATTTTGATGCTATCAAGTTTTACCTAGCTTCTCCTCTAGTTTTGTCTCTATCCAAACTAGGCATCCCATTCCATCTATAGATATCCTCTATTGACTTAGCTTTAGTGACTATACTGGCTCAAAATAAAAAATTCAATCAAGAGTAGGCTATCTATTACATTAGTCATACCTTTGTGAATTACAAAAAAATATATGCATACATGGAGAAGCAATGCCTTTCTATGGTTTTTACCACCAAAAAGCTTCACCACTATGTTGGTCCGACTTTTATACACACCCTATGAAGAATGAGCATGAAACTCTGATAACACTTATACGGGATAAATCCCACTCACTTTAGGATCTTGTTGGTTATCCAAGGTGTGAGTTACAGAGTTGGGTCGAATGTCTATTCACTCTTTTTCGCTTTTGGAATAGTTTTCAATATGGATATGCATTTACCTTACAACGGGCTCTTGAACTTGTTCGGTAATGTTTAGAAGTTGTCACTTGTTGACAATCAGATTTAAAATTAGTTCTTTGATCTAGCTCTTATGGGTCGGCAGATTTAAATAAAAGACAAATTTAAAAGAAAATAAAAATGGATCATTTCACGGTAAAACAAAGAGGGTAGGGTAAGGCGAAAAGAGAAGTCTATCAAACTTAACTGTAAAAACAAAACTACCAATTTTATTTATACTATCGACTTCACAATAGAACAAATCAAAGAAGAAGGTGTCCAACTTTCTAAGATCACCTTCTACTAAGAGCATAAGGCAGAGATGGAACAGATCTGAAAGAAAATCATAAACAGAAGGGAAGTCGGTTAAAATTGGTATCATTCACCAGCAGCATAGCTCACACAGTGAGGACAGAGCAATTAGAACAAACTTGAACCTTAAATCTATGATTTTCCCTAGCATACAATAGAACAAATGAAGCCCAACAACATATTTAATCTTGATAACACGGATTTACAGCATATATTTAATAAACTTTAATGAAACGGATAACAAAAGAAGATGAACTTATCACAATCTGAAAGAGATTAGGCTCCTGGCCATGCTATCACAGAAAACAAAAGCACATCAACTCCAAGTCCAGAAATAAAGTATTTAACAAGATTTGCAAGAAATTGCTTCAATAGCCTTTTATTTCTAAGTCTCCGCCTCCTGCGATTACATTTAGAAGAAGTATTTATAGACTCGGGACGAGACCCCTGATCTTTTCAAAAATATCTTCTTCTCAAACCCTAAATCTTATCATCTTAAACCCTAGTACCCGGGTTTTACAATATAAAGCCTTTAAAAATAGAGTTTTGATAAAACTTAACCATTCTACAAATCAGTGCAGTCACTTGCCATAAATGGAGAAGGCAGAATTCGAATGCCACTTGCATCCACCCATAGCTGTGAGTAAATGTCCTTCATTAATGCCCTCGGGTAATTTGGATGAGTCACCACTTCTCTGACATTTCATCTCCGCAGAGCCATCCCTGAGTTGAAAATGTCTGCATGCCATTAATTCTGCCATAAATTTTCATTAAATGCATCCATCGACAAATTTCGATAACTATGTGTAGATATTTTCATTTTTTGGCCAATTCTCGACATACTCCATTAAATGGGCAGCTGCTTAGTCACCGTAAAGTCTCTTTGCGGCCAGATCTATAAAATTTGGATGAAACAGCAATTCTCGGCATCTCTCATTTCAATATGGCGGTCTTCGATTAATTTGCACTTAACTTTGTCTTCTGGCCATTTCTCCCGTTATCATGCAAGTGCCAGATGGCTTTCTGTAAAAAAGACAAAACAAGGATTAGTATTTTAATAATATTAAATCAAAACTTTAAAGTTCAATCAAAACCCTAAAGTTTAATCAAAACCCTAAAGTTCAGTATACGTGGCTTGCTTTGTTTTGACACGTGTCACAAAAATCGTGACACGTGTCCATTTCTAGTTGTTTTCCACTTTCGGGCTCTTTTCTTGTCATGGCTGCGAAAATGCGACATGTCGCGATTTCATGTGTCGAATCGCGACCTCTTTCCTGGGCTTCTTTGCTTCTGCGCTGTGACATGTCCGATTTCGACATGTCCGAAATCGCGCCTTTTCTCGCCTCGCAACTTTCTTCTTTCATGCGTCGCGACATGTCATGATTTCGTGATGTCATTCGTGCCCTTTCTACCTCGGCACTTTTGTCTCAGTGAATGAGTGAGATTTGCGACATGTCACGAAATCATGACCCTTTTCTGCCTTTGCCTCCTTCTTGCTCCATGCGCCATGAAAACGCGACATGTCACGATTTCGTGACATGTCTCGAAATCACGACCATTTCTGACTTGGCAACTTTTCTTCTCTTGCGCGTAATGTGACATGTCACGATTTCGTGGCATGTCGCGACGTGCCCCTTTTCATGCCTTAGCCACTTTTTTGCATTTGATTCCTCTTGCTTGTCCTTTCTTGTGCTTGGCTGCGTGACATGTCGCGATTTCGTGACATGTCGCGATTTCGCGACGTTCTTCGCTTGCGCTTCTTCCTCTTCTCGAAAAGTGTCACGATTTTGCGACATCACGATTTGCCTCTTTCGTGCCTTGCTTCCTTTTCTCTCCATGTGAAAAATGTGACATGTCACGATTTCGCGACATGTCACGAAATCGCGACGTTTCTTCGAGTTAGACACTTCTTCAATTTTCATGCAGCGAAACGCGACATGTCACGATTTCGCGACATGTCGCGAAATCGCGCCTCTTTCTGCCTTTGCTTCCTTTTGCCTCCTGCTGCAGCGAAAATGTGACATGTCACGATTTCGCGACATGTCACGAAATCGCTACGTTCCGTACGCATTTGCTTTCTCTCTCCAGACCCGTCGCGATTTCGCGACATTTCCAAAAATGGAAAGTGTCGCGATATCGTGACATTTCCAAAAATGGAAGTGTCGCGATTTCGCTACGTTTTTGCGACTTGGCCGATTTTTCCAAAACCTGTCGCGATATCGCGACATTTCCAAAAATGGAAGTGTCGCGATATCGTGACATTTCCAAAAATGGAAAGTTTTGGCTTCTAATGAATTTATCTATCTGTATTCTGCATTTTTTCATATCAGTGAAAGATTTTCTTTATTCATGAATGATTCTAACATTTGAAAAATGAATTCTGAAATAAATCAAAGCCAGATGCAAGAGTACTTGGATACTTTGATACAGGCAAAACTTGAAGGAGGCAAGCAAAAATTTGGAATTAAAACCTGAAAAACATCAAGAGGGTCCTTACTTGCCAAAATGAAAGCTCAATATTTTCAAAGGATGGAAATTCATTTTTCGGTGGGGGTGTGTTGCTTCTCAACAAATGGCGATATCTACGGAGTAAAATAGTAGCATTATTTTAGAACCCAGGACTCTAGTTTCAAAACAACATAGACCATGTATCATGCCTTGCCACGAGATATTCTTCAAAACAATTTAACTACTAGGTGATAGTTGTCAAAATTTCCCAAGGACATACTAGGCTGAATCATTTAAGGAAGATTTCTGATGTGCAATTACAAGCGTATAAAACTTTCTTCAAGAATGCTTGGGCCTCCGAATGTTGAACTACTGGATTGATCAGCTTTTCTAGATTGTAAAAGGGGAAACCGAGTAGAGCTCTGTTTACTAGTTTAGCCTTTTATGGCCCAGACAAGAGTTACCCTTTAGATTTACACGACCCAGATTCACAACTGTAAGGTAGAATCTACAACTTGGTAGAAGAAAAAACATCTTTTGAAGTCTTGGCTGTCTCTTTGATTACATAACTTTTTCTTCTTTTTTTTTTATATATATAGGAAATAACAGAGTGCCAATTCTATGTTGTCTTGCTCAACTCTCACCTTCTCTCTCTCTCTCTTTTGAAATATATCAACATCTGAAAAGCCTTAGAAAGAACAACAATTTTCTTTTAATATTTCATCAATCTGGAACTACTTCGCACTTGGAGACTGATAGCCTCTGTGGATACTCAAATAATTACATGAATCATAGTCCCCTCTTATAACCAACTTTTCTTGGATTCCCTAGGAGTTTCTCCAGCCAAACAGTATAGCAGTTTCTTTATAATTAAAATAACTGTGGCAAGCAAGACACAAAATCCAATCATCCTTCCACTGTTGTTCTGAATAACAAAATAGTTCCACTGTTCAGTTAAAGCAGACTATCTCAATTAGAATAATGAACAGAATGGACATTGGATTTAGAACTCAAAATAAAAACAATTCTGGAAGGCTGACTTTTTCATTGATGCTCAGGCAAAACTTAAAGAACAGAATTTAAAATAAAATAAACTGTACAGACTTCCAAGGATAAACAAAATAAAATAAAATAAAATAAAACAAACTTAAATAAAATAAAATAAAATAAAAAACTCTGTACAGACACCAAAGGAAATAAAATAAAACTATACAGACAGCAAAGGAAATAAAACTGCACAGACCTTTAAAAAAAATAAAATACAGAACTTTAAAATAAACTAAAACTGTACAGACCTGAAAGGGAAAGACACAGAGTGTATAGACCTTAAACAACAAACAAAATAAACTACAGATTAAGATCAAATAAAATAAAACAACACTGCACAAACATTAAAATAAAATAAAATAAAACTAAAAACTGTACAGACATTTAAAATAAAACTAAAATAAACAACACTGTACAGACATCAAAGAAAATAAAACAAAAATGTATAGACCTGGAAAATAAACTAAAATAAAATAAAACTGCAGAGTTATTTACAATGTATACACATGTTACAACTTCTTTGTGACTCATTCAAATGATATATTGGATGGAACAGCCGAGAAATAATGCTTTAAGTATTGACCATTAACAGGGAGGTCCAAAAAATTACCATCAAGGTCTTGTAAATGAAATGCATTATTACCCAGAATCTCAGCAATCTGGTACGGGCCTATCCACAGTGGCTGCAACTTTGTATGCTTACCCTTCTTTTCATGGGCCTTGTCCCATAGAAGCACCAGTGCTGCCAGTCTGAAAGCTTTCACTTTGGCCCTCTTGTCAAACCAGCGCTTGACGGTTTCTTGGTGCCGACTGAAATGTTCCGGGGCTTGGAGTCTTTCATCCTGCAAATTAGTTAGATCCAAAACACGAGCCTCTGCATCTGCTTGATCCTCAAAATAGTCTAAGACAAATTGGTAAGTAGGTAATTTCAGAGAGATGGGAACAATTGGTTGGGTACCATACAACAAAGCAAAAGGGGAAGTCTTAAGAGCCACTTTATATTTTATCCGGTCAGCCCAAAGTGCATATTTCAATAATGTATGCCATTGCCTAGGTTTATCTATTGCAGATTTCTTAATGGCATTCATTAAATTCTTATTTGTGGACTCGGCTAGTCCATTGCCTTGGGGATAATAGTTGGATGAAAATCTGATAACTATCCCCATCTGGTATGCCCATTCTACAAACTCCAATGATTGGAAGGCTGGTCCATTATCACACACCAAATTCAGAGGAACCCCAAACCTGGTTATGACATTTGACTCTAGAAATTCGATCACTTCATGAGCTGTACTTCTTATGGTGGCTGTTGCTTCGACCCATCTTGTGTAGTAATCAGTAGCTGTTAGAACATACTTATGCCCTGCTGAAGAATTTGGATTAATCACTCCCACAAAATCAAGTCCCCATTGCATAAAAGGTTTATTTATTACAACAGGCTGCAATGGTAGAGCCCGGTTGGCCTCTTTGGCTGCAAAAGTTTGGCACTGATGGCAAGTTCTCACATGCTTGATGGGCATATTTAAATAACGTAGGCCAGTAATAGCCTGCTCTCAATATTTTATGCGCAGTGGCAGATCCTGATGAATGCCCTGCCCCTAACTTTTCATGAAAATTGGACATGACTTCATTGACTTCACTCGGAGAAATGCATCTTAAGAAAATGCCAGCATAATTTTCTCTGTACAAATTACCTCCTTTGAGGAGATAATGAGCAACTTTCAGTTTTAATGCTCTCCTTTGGGTTCTATTCAAGTGAGACGGGCAAATTCCAGATTGCAGCAGATGAATAATATCTCCATACCAGTCATCAGATTCAGAATTTAACTGATTAACTTCTTCCCGTACAGGTATTTCGGCAATGTGTCGGGACAAACCAAGTCCTCTGATCAATTTTGCAGGCCGAATTTCTAAGTCATATTCTTGCAGCCTTGTAACCCAATTACCTCTTAGTTCACCCAATTCGTCCTGACTTAAAAGGTATTTAACAGCTGGGTCCGGAACTATAGCATGAACTCTGCTTCTTAGTATGTAGTGCCTGAACTGCTTAACTGCTCTCACCAAGGCATAAGCTTGTTTGTCTAAACGAGAATATTTCAGCTCAGCCCCCTTTAAATTGGTACTCTTGAAAGCAATTGTATGTTCCCCGGTTTCTCTCCGTTGGGTCAAAACTGCGGCAAGTGTGTGTTCAGAAGAAAATGTGTACAAATAAAAATTTGCACTAAAATCTGGGCTTACCAGAACTGGTGCTTGCTTGATGGCGGTCTTGATTTCTTGGAACGTTGTTTTAGCCTCTGTGGTCCGGACAATCTGAGCGGTTTCCTTTAGCATGTCATTCAGTGGCTTGACTATCTCTGCAAAACCGAAGATGAACTTCACGACAAAGTTAATTTTTCCAAAGAAGGACCTCAACTCTTTCTTGGAGTTGGGAAATGGTATGCTGGATATGGCTTCAAATCTATCCGGATCCATGGAAATGCCATCTTTTGTGATCAAGTGCCCAAGGAGCTTTCCTTCCGTTACACCAAAAATGCACTTCTTCGGATTCAAAGAAATGCCGAACTCCCTGCATTTGTTGAACACGAGACTCCAAGTGTTTTACATGGTCAAACCGAGATTTAGAGAAGACTGTTAAATCATCCATGTAAACAACAATGCATTTGCCCATAAGGCCTTTGAAGGCATGATCCATTGCCCGTTGAAACGTAGCTCCGGCATTTATTAATCCAAATGGCATCCTCTTGTAAGCAAAAGTTCCCCACTTAGTTGTGAAAGTAGTTTTCATCCTGTCTTCCTTCTCAACTAATATCTGATTATACCCTGAGAAACCGTCTAGGAAAGACATCATCTCCGAACCATTGACAATCTACAACACCTCATCCATAGAAGGCAGAGGATAATTATCTTTCTCAGATGCCTTGTTTAAATTTCTAAAATCCACACACGAGCGGATCTCTCCATTTTTCTTTACAGTTGGCACCAAATTGGCCACCCAAGTAGAATGCCTGATGGGAAAAATAATGGCGGCACTCAATAGTTTTTCTACCTCTTTTTGGATGAGGGGCTCTAGCAGAGCGTTGACATGCCTCTATTTTTGTCGAAAAGGTTTGCAAAATTCTTTTAAAGGTATAATATGAGTGTAAACTTTCGGATCAAATACCTTTAAGTCTTTGTAAGACCAGGCCATAACATCCTTGGACCTGTGAAGAAAATCAATCATACTTCTTTTTATTTTTGGATCACAGTTTTTAGCCAACTTGATGTGCCTGGGATCTTCTTCAGTCCCCACGTTCAGGTTCTCAGTCTCACTATCTGTTGCACCCATAGAATCCTCAGAATTCACCTTTTGCTTGATTTGGTCAACATCAAAGAGCCGCTCCAGTTCCACCATCCCTTTTGGAATTTCATTTATCTTTCAACCTTATTATTCCCCTGTCATCATCTAACTGCTCCAGCAGAGCATCTCTTTGTCCATCATCGATTATAGCATTTTCAAATGTGTTAGTACTCTGCAAAAAGTTTATAATCTGTTGATCATCAGAGAAAACCTAAAAATTATCTATATTATTTGGGACTGAAGGACAAGGGACTAACTCAATTGAAAACTTGTTCCATTTAAATTCTTCCAGTGGTTTTAAACTTGCGGCTGAAGAAGCCAAGACATCTGCATGTGAATTCTGCTCTCTGGGTATGTGTGTCAGATTAAATGCATCAAAATCTTCTACAAGATCCCAAGCCCGGTGTTTGTATCCTTTTAAATAAGATGCTTTACACTGGAATTTACCTTTGACTTGATTAGCCACCAATTTTGAATCTGTAAAAACTCGGATATTTCTCACACTTTTGTCCAAAGCAAATTTCAATCCTAATACCAGAGCCTCATACTCTGCTAAATTATTTGTACAAGGGAACTGTAGGCGATAAGACATAAAATATGTCTGACTTTCAGGCCCTTTAAGGACTGCCCTTGTGCCAGAACCCTGTTTAGATTTAGCCCCATCCACATGAAGCGTCCGAGACTTCATTACTATGAACAGGATGGGCTTTACTAAACTTCTCATTTTGTCCCGTTGTTAAATTGTAAACTCCAATATCTACCTCAGCAATATTTACAGTCTCATTTTCTGCATTGTATTCAGTAATCGTATGTTTGTACCTGGGTTCTCTTTCAACCCGTAATTGATTTGCCACTCCCTTCCACGGCAACCACATGTGTGAAAAATCTGTTGCCAAGTATCCGTTCAAAGATCTCGACCAATCCCTGCTCAAAAGCATCCCGTACCCCACGGGGATATCCACAACTTGAATTTCAATTTTATGTTGAGCCCTTGGCTCAGATGCTAGCTTGGATATGAATATTTTGAAGTTCTCCTACTACTTTAACCTCTGATTTGTCCAATTGGACAACTCTTCTTTCAGATTTCATTGGGGTCAAACCCAACTGCTGACAAATGGCCAAAGGCATAACATTAGTTGAAGCACCTGAATCTACCATACAATTGTGCAAGTTTTTCCCAAAAATACGTACAGTCAGTAGAAAAGGTGGAACCTCAGTTTTCTCTTTGTACATGGCTACATTCGCATTTGCCATTTTCTTTCCCTTGTCCAAAGATTTTGTAGTATGCCCGAGTACGTTTTAATTAGGTTGTCCCTCCGTTCTGAAATTTGGGCCAACTCATGAAGAGTAATGTTGGCTTTGATCTTTTTCATGTCCTCCACTATGTTATATCCCTTATTAAGTGGAGGGACAAAAGCATCTGGTCCTCTCAGATTTCCTCCCTTGGGTGGAGATGGATTATTGCTTGAAGATGGATCTGGAGGAACATTGTGAGAGTTGTCCGGAGGGGTAGATGTAGTGTTGGGCTCCGGATTTCTGTTTCTTAGGTTGTAGTTGTCCCTTCTATACTGTTGGAAAGCCTGCACCTCATCCATAGGCATTTCAACTACATTCTCAGATTCCTCCGGGAAAGTGAAAGAATCCAAGACCATAGGCACTTGCTGTGGCTGGATGAACTTGGGCCATCCGTATTTCTCTGATGTTCAGGAGAAATCAACTCCCCAGATAAAGCTTCAAATGCATTACAAAATTCCAAACAATCCAACTCCCCGTGTTGAGAAGTAGCATGTATTCTGCACCAGTTAGGCAAAGCTAAATCGCAAATATTCACATCATGACCTTTACCTTTGTAATCTTTATTAGGTTCGTATGGGGGCCGATTGAATCTGTTCTGTTGATATGAATACCTGTTTGAGTTGTCCCCAGTAGAAACCTGCCTTTTAAAGCTCAAAAAATCATTGGCCAATTTTTGGACTATTTTTGAGACTTCTTCAACTCTTGCATTATCAGCCTCTTTACCTGAGTTCTGTACATTCTCAGCAGGTGTTACAACCAATGGATTTTTCGATGGTAGAGTCGACACATCGGCAACATCATCGATGTGGTATGGGATTAAAAACGAGGGCGGCTTGTGTAACCAAAGGAATTTGCTTGAGCATTTAAAGGTTGGGGTCCAAACTGTCTTTCCAGAATCAAAGCTTCTTTATAAGCCTCTGTTAAATTAGTAACAGAGGGATCTCTTTTCAAGAAAACTGAAGTCATTGGATCTAGAGAATTTCTAAAAATCTCTAATGCCAGGTCTGCATTCGGCACATAATAACCAGTAAGTCTACCATAAGCTTTATGGAATCTGACATTGTAAGATCTGATAGATTCATTTAATTCTCTTTTGATACCAGAAAACTGCTGATATAATATACTAGGATCTATTACCTCACCAAACTATGACACAAAAACCTTTTCCAAGTCATTCCAACTGGTAATAGAATCATTAGTGAGATTTAGAAACCAGTCATAAGCTCCCTCCTGGAGAGTGAGCGGGAACAATCTGCAAGCAACATCTTCATGTTGTACATTTAACAATTTTAGAGCATTCTTGAATGCTACCGAGATGTTCTTCTGCTTGTCCTTGTCCCATCATGCTTATATACGGGAAGATATCTCTCGGGATTTTTGGGCGAGGTCATGGGCTATACCGGGATATTTAAAGCGGTGGAACCCAACCGGTTTGCCATTACTACTTGATTGACGGTGATATTACGAGTTGTAGTTGGAGTAACTACCGGTGGTGATAAAACTATTTCGAGACAGAGACTTGGCCCTTACGAGGCTACTTCTTCTCGGAGTTTCTAATTCAGGCACAAGGAGCTCTCCAGCTCTGGGGTGGGACCTTGTTACTCTGTATGTAGAATCCAGCTTTTCACAAGCAACTTATAATCTCACAATCCTTAACAGACTACTGAACTTGAGGTCCCCTTTTCTAGCAATTTTAAATATTGTACAGACAATTTACAATACTGACTGGAGTTCAGTGGGCCCTCCTTCTAGCGCCATTTTTAAATGTTGGTCCGACTTTTATACACACCCTGTGAAGAATGAGCATGAAACTTTGATAACACTTATACGGGATAAATCCCACTCACTTTAGGATCTGGTTGGTTATCCAAGGTGTGAGTTACAGAGTTGGGTCGAATGTCTATTCACTCTTTTCCACTTCTAGAATAGTTTTCAATATGGACTGTCTGTTACCTTACAACGGGCTCTTGAACTTGTTCAGTAATGTTTAGAAGTTGTCACTTGTTGACAATCAGATTTAAAATTGGTTCTTTGATCTAGCTCTTATGGGTCGATAGATTTAAATAAAAGACAAATTTAAAAGAAAATAAAAATGGATCATTTCACGGTAAAACAAAGAGGGTAGGGTAGGGCGAGAAGAGAAGTTTATCAAACTTAGGTTGTAAAAACAAAACTACCAATTTTATTTATACTATCGGCTTCACAATAGAACAAATCAAAGAAGAAGGTGTCCGAGCTTTCTAAGATCACCTTCTACTAAGAGCATAAGGCAGAGATGGAGCAGATCTGAAAGAAAATCATAAACAGAAGGGAAGTCGGTTAAAATTGGTATCATTCACCGGCGACATAGCTCACACGGTGAGGACAGAGCAATTAGAACAAACTTGAACCTTAAATCTATGATTTTCCCTAGCATACAATAGAACAAATGAAGCCCAACAACATATTTAATCTTGATAACACGGATTTACAACATATATTTAATAAACTTTAATGAAACGGATAACAAAAGAAGATGAACTTATCACAATCTGAAAGAGATTAGGCTCCTGGCCATGCTATCACAGAAAACAAAAGCACATCAACTCCAAGTCCAGAAATAAAGTATTTAACAAGATTTGCAAGAAATTGCTTCAATAGCCTTTTATTTCTAAGTCTCCGCCTCCTGCGATTACATTTAGAAGAAGTATTTATAGACTCAGGACAGACCCTGATCTTTTCAGAAATATCTTCTTCTCAAACCCTAAATCTTATCATCTTAAACCCTAGTACCGGGTTTTACAATATAAAGCCATTTAAAAATAAAGTTTTGATAAAACTTAACCATTATGCAAATCAGTGCGAGTCACTTGCCATAAATGGAGAAGGCAGAAATTTAATGCCACTTGCATCCACCCACAACTGTGTGTAAATGTCCTCATTAATTCCCTCGGGAAATTTGGATGAGTCACCACTTCTACGACATTTCATCTCCGCAGAGCCATCCCTGAGTTGAAAATGTCTGCACGCCATTAATTCTGCCATAAATTTTCATTAAATGCATCCATCGGCAAATTTCGGTAACTATGTGTAGATATTTTCATTTTTCGGCCAATTCTCGACATACTCCATTAAATGGGCAGCTGCTTAGTCATCGTAAAGTCTCTTTGCGGCCAGATCTGTAAAATTTGGATGAAACAACAATTCTCGGCATCTCTCATTTCAATATGGCGGTCTTCGATTAATTTGCACTTAACTTTGTCTTCTTGGCCATTTCTCCCGTTATCATGCAAGTGCCAGATGGCTTCTTGCATAAAAGACAAAAGAAGGATTAGTATTTTAATAATATTAAATCAAAACTTTAAAGTTAAATCAAAACCCTAAAGTTTAATCAAAACCCTAAAGTTCATTATACGTAGGCTTGCTTTGTTTTGACACGTGTCGCAAAAAATCGTGACACGTGTCCACTTCCAGCTGTTTTCCATTCTGTGCTATTTTCTTGCCATGGCCGTGAAAATGCGACATGTCGCGAAATCACGATCCGCACGAGCGGACAGTCCCACGTGCTTGGGCTTCTTTGCCATTCCTGCCGCAAAAATGCGACATGTCGCGATTTCGCGACATGTCGCGAAATCACGACTTGTTTCTCCCCCTTCGGCACTTTCTTCCTTTCATGCAGAGAAAACGTGACATGTCACGATTTCGTGACATGTCACGAAATCGCGCCCCTTTTCTGGCCTCGGCAACTTTCTTGCTTTCAAGCAGCGAAAACTCGACATGTCGTGAAATCATGCCCTTTCTAGCCTCGCGCGCTTTTTTGCTCATCATGGCCGCGAAACCGCGACATGTCACGATTTTGCGACATGTTGCGAAATCGTGACCCTTTTCTGCCTTTGCCTCCTCGCTCCATGCGTCGCGAAAATGCGACATGTCATGATTTCGCGACATGTCACGAAATCGCGACCCTTCCTGTGCCTCGGCAACTTTTCTTCTCCATGGCCATGAAAACGTGACATGTCACGAAATCGTGCCCTTTTCTTGCCTTAGCCACTTTTTTGCATTTGATTCCTCTTACTGTCATCTTCTTCTCTGATTGCTTTGCTTGCGACATGTCGCGAAATCGCGACGGTCCGTATGCCTTGGGCCCCTTCTTGAAAAACGTCACGATTTCACGATGTCACGATTTCGCTACATGTTTGTGACTTGCGCCTTTTCTCTCCAATGTGCCGCAAAAATGCGACATGTCGCGATTTCGCGACATGTCATGAAATCGTGCCCCCTTTCATGCCTTGGTCCCATGCGCCAATACTTGTCACGATTTCACGACTTCCCGAAGACGTCACGATTTCGCTACACTTTCTTGCCTTAACCACTTTCTCGCTCTGGCAGCCGTGAAGCGTGACATGTCACGATTTCTTGACATGTCACGAAATCATGCCCTTTTTTGCCCTTTGCTTCCTTTTGCCTCCTGCTACAGCGAAAATGCGACATGTCACGATTTCGCGACATGTCGCGATTTTGCGACGTTCCGTATGCATTTGCTTTCTCTCTCCAGACTCGTCGCGATTTCATGACATTTCCAAAAATGGAAAGTGTCGCGATATCGCGACATTTCCAAAAATGGAAGTGTCGCGATTTCGCTACGTTTTTGTGACTTGGCCGATTTTTCCAAAACCCGTCGCGATATCGCGACATTTCCAAAAATGGAAGTGTCGCGATATCGCGACATTTCCAAAAATGGAAAGTTTTGGCTTCTAATGAATTTATCTGTCTGTATTCTGCATTTTTTTCATATCAGTGAAAGATTTTCTTTACTCAGCAATGATTCTAACATGTGAAAAATGAATTCTGAAATAAATCAAAGCCAGATGCAAGAATACTTGGATACTTTGATACAAGCAAAACTTGAAGAAGAAGGAGGCAAGCAAATTTGGAATTTAAAACCTGGAAAACATCAAGAGGGTCCTTACTACTGCAAAATGAAAGCTCAATATTTTCAAAGGATGGAAATTCATTTTTCAGTGGGGGTGTGTTGCTTCTCAACACACTATATGCTCAACCATATAATGTATGTCATTATCACAAAAAATCCTCTACATGTTTGATGCATTACACTTACACAAATACCCTCACAACAAAATGACTAATGCTATTAATGGAATTCAATCTCAAATTCATAAACAAAAAATCCATAAAGGGCAAGTCATCATTTACCAATTCACTAAAGCTTCTCTTCAAGATGATAAACCTCTTATCATAGAATTTCCAGACAACTCTGTCTTTAGTATTACCAATCTCAAAGAGCATGTCAAACCTGAAGATAAATTTAATATCACCCTTTTCTTTAATTGGTTTAACTATGAATAAGGGGGAGCTGTAGGAATTATTTTCTTCACACCTCAAGGGGTTCCCATCCCTTCATCATTCAAGCTTGACTTCCCTTGTACCAATAAAAATGCAAAGTATGAGGTATTAATTTTAGACCTTCAAACCGTTATGGTCATGCACATTAGAAATAGAATTTTCCTCTGTCATCCTTCATTTTTATCCAACCATTATCCAACATCTTAATAAGATATAATCATGAATATATTACCAACACATGATGCCACACTTACAATGGAGACACTAAAAGCTATTGCAGAATGGTTGGATGAAAACAAGGCGTGCTCATAATCAAAAATTCAAAAAGAGAAAAAAAGAAAATCAAACATAGAGCACACTCATGTCACAACCATTTTTTATTTTTCAATCAACCACTTACCACATGTATCCTCATTTTCATTTTTCTTTCCTCCTTATTTCTCTTCTCTCATTTCTCGCACGTCACTCCTTTTTGTATGATCATGATTCAAGTAGATGTGTGCCATGGAAAAATGTGCTCCTCCTCCTTCTTTTATCTCATTCTCCATTTCATATTATTTCTCTCTTTTCTTTCTTGTTCCTTCTATATCATTTTTCATGCCACCACTAGCTCATTACCCCTTCATTTTTCACTTTTATTTTTTAACCTAATGCTCTTTTGATCATTGTTAAATTAATCACATAATATTTTGATTGTATTAATCAAGAGTGTGTTCATAGTCATAGTTGTCTAACCTCTTTATATGCACTTTTCACCACATCCACTATGTCCACCATTCATAGTTTACCATGCTTTATCTCTTTCCTCTCATATATTTGGAGAATATTTAAGTTATTTTGATCGTTCAACCATACCTAGTGTCTCAATAAACCTCCATTTGAAAGTCATTTATTTCTTGATTGCTATAGGCCTTCCTAGTTATATAAGGTTTCCTCTTGGACCATGCATATTTCACATATTAATTATATTTTGAGTCTAGGAAAGATAAAGCCATGCATACCTTTAATCCATAATTTTTTTTCCCTTCTCATCATATCATACCATAATCCAACCCCAAAGATCCATTTTGCAAAAAAAAAAACATCATTATTTCTATCAATTATAATGGATCCTTTGTAATTGTAGACATCTCTATTGGATCTATAGACACTTGGTTGGTAGTGGAGCAACATCAAATGATTATGGTCTATATCCATCAAGGCTATAGATGCCTAATTATCAATGGAGTATACCCTCATCTGGTGACATGTTTGCCACATTAGCAATCTTTTTTTGTATAGACCTATGTTCGCTCACATTTGAGCTAGCTTATAATATCTTGAGTTACAATTGTTCAGTCCTACCTCACTCAATATAAAAAATAAACATCACTGCACACACATTGGTCTTTGAACTTGACTCCACCAGTTTGTCTTAGTATCTTTAAGAACTTATTTTATCAATAGATGAGTTTGGTTGATGTCACTAGGGTATTTGAGCTTCCTAAAAGCACTTGTTGATACTTCCTTTCCTAGGATATATAAGTTGATAAATCATGCCACCTTTTTTCTTATAGTTTATTTATACCCTATCTCCATAATGTTGCATTCAATCCATCCTATTCTATAGTTATATCAGTTCCATTATATTGCCCTTGGTTAATAAATAACTTCACAAGTAAGTGATACATTGTTAAGAATTTTTGAAAAAAATGAACATGCATTATTTCATAACCATTACATTTCATGTCCGTCACATTTATTATTTCATTAATATAACCATATATCATGAGTATCATCACATGCATCTCATTTAAATCACTATATCTATCCATGCATCATCAATTAATTTGCATCATCCATCATCAATTAATTCACATCATCCATAATCATAAATTCATAGCCCATCACATCATCATTATAAGCACACAACAATTTTGCACAAAATATATATGTATATATCATATCATCTTAATAATGTTAGGCTTGCAAGCTATATCATCATGGCCTAGCGGCCTACAAAATTGTGGTCACATAGTCACAACATCTAACCTCTAGGTTTCCTATCATTTATCTTATCACCCCCTCTCACCTTGATCTACTCCCACTTTGCTACACCTATCGCTTATCCCATCGAGAGGATCTAACATCCAAATCTCATGATATAGATGGCTCTTTGATCCATGGCCTTACCATGGCAACTAAGGGTCCACTAGCTATGCTTTGTTGTAACCCTATCAATGTTGGCCATGGAGGGACATCCAATTCCTCCCTAATAAATTTCTCCTCCATATCCATGGATCTGTTTACCTCCAATTATCATTGTTCCATGGCCCTCATGTATCTATGCTAGACTAATTATTACCTCTACTTGTGCTCTAGCTAACTCAACCAATAATGCCTTTCTAGTCCTCTATAGTTATTCCATCTCAACTACAATTTACTCCCTCTCTACCATTGATACATCTAGTTGATGGCACATAACCTTCCTCTCAACCAACTTCATCTCTACCTATTGTCGTATCTCATCGTACTTGGTCATTTCTACTAGTCTATCCTCCTAAAGTTGTGCTAGTATCCACACTATCATGTCTTGCTTGTCCATCTCCTCCTCTCCCCCCTCTACTCCCTCCTTTATATTGAATTTTATTAGAGCCCATTATCACTCTACCTTTGCAAACCTTGATTCCATATAACCTAGATCCACTCGTAGGATGTCCCACTTTTCTTGAAGCTCTATTACATCCTTATTAACTACTCTAGGTGGTTCTCCTCCACTATCCACCTATCATCATCATACTAGTGGATTTTATGGCTCCTTTTCTTCCTCTATATCACTAGCCACATCCATTACTTCCTCACTCCTTACGATATGCTTGCCACCCACCCTCTCTATTGGCCCTCTAGGCTCACCTCACTAGATCACCCTCTTGGATTCACAATTCTATGTCACCCACCATACGTCATACTTTGGGGTTATCTCAAAATTATCTATGTTTTCTACCTTAGTATCCTTGTATTTCTCTTCCTTGACTACCTCTACCTATGAAAGTGGTAAGACAACCTCATCATACTATCTCCTATAGATGATAGGTGGCTTTGGAACCCCCTATCACAAACTAAACTATTGTAGCACCCTAATAAACTAGAATAGCTCATGCTTTATCCCATGTCAACAATCAACCACCTCATCCATTCCACCTGACTCAGGTGTATACCATCCTCTTCCTAGGTGGACCTTCCCTCCATGGCCTCCATATCACTATCTATTATCTCAACTTTACCATATCTATCAATAGTACTCCAAACCCTTCTTTTATGGTCATCCTCATGGTCCTTCCCTATCATATTTCCATCTCAAAACATAGGGTTTCTTGACCACTACATCTCCCTTCAACTCACACGGTAATCCCATTGGTTGGCATACCATGAAGTGCTCCCACCCCCAAACCTACAACAATACATTGCAACCCAATTCCATCCTCCTTCCTTGCCACACATGATATAGATTTGATGTACAATCATGTTAATAAATCTGATGCACATGTATATATTATCAATTTCTCAATAAACTATGCCATAAATCTCAACATATTCTATAGAAACCAAATTCCATTCAAATATAGTAGTATCACATTCGATATTAGAAACATCACAACCAAATATTGTGGTGTTACCTCCTTGTATCATACCCTACCAAGTACTATATCCCATTAGTTCTTGTATCCATTGTATTCCACTCATCATTGTATACCTCCATCAACACCTATTCCCTGTCTATGGTTGCACAGATAGGGATACCCTCCATTGATAACTAAAATATGTGGAACACATCCTCCAAATTCATCGTCATATCCTCTATAGAGAGGTGGAAATTACCCTTATCTAGGTCCCATAACTTTGCTAACATATAAAGATACCCTTGATCTATGTGTATAAGCTCAATCCATACCACTTCCTTCAAACCAATCCCATCCAACCACTCCTAGTTTACCTCCATCAACTTGTCCTTGGCACTTGGAAATATAATGCCAAATTGGTGTCATGGTTGTAGCATCCTCAATTTAAATCATCACAACAAATTCATCAACTCACCATTTTCATTTCATATATCATAAAATAAAAAAATAAAAACAAAATCTATATCATCGCAAAAAAAAACAACCTTTTCCTCCATTCCACACTATCGTAATTTTAAATCTCATCCATCATTTCAAAAATTCCACATTTCAAAGAAAAAAATATTCTTCCTTTTTTCCCATCACGTCACTTCACAATATAACCCACAATTTTAATTGCTAATTTCTTAGTTTATCAAAAAACAAATCTCCTCATTTGGGGCATTTAAAATTTTAAAAAGGTGCAAAACAAGTGTAAAAATTCAATAAAACACAACAAATCAAAAGGGAACCATGGTACTTAATAAATATACACACCCTCCAAATATTTTTTCCATGCTCATTCCTACCATCTCTTCTGTCACCTTCTTCTCTTTCTCTCTCCTTCACTACTGCCCTTTGTAGTTGCCAAAATGAACCCCTTAGCGCTATTTATAGATTTGTGCTAGTAAATGCCCAAATAGGTCCTCGACCACCTTGGGTGTTCACCAAGGTGCAAGGAAACAACCCTAGATGGTTACCAAGGTGAAATGCAACCACCCTAGGCCATTTTTAAGGTGCCTAACAACCACCCTAGGTAGTTTCCAATGGGTGTTTCTTCACAAAAAAACCTAAATTTTGTAACTGACTCCACCTTCATATTTTGAGCACCTTCTCTTATTTCATGTTGCAAGTTTCATCCATATTTTGTGTATCGACTCATTTTTTTGACTAATTTCTTTCCATCCACTCATCATTTGATGGGTTTGATAGGTACCTACAAATTTTATTCCAAATTAGTTCAATACAAAAACACCTAATTTTGGAGTTGTGTGTGTTCAAGAATATTTGCTCAAGGCTATCACTAACACCCTTATATTGGGGAACATAACATAACTCATATTTTCTCTTTCAGAATTTCTAATCAAAACCCTAATTCCAAGACTTAAAATTCTAATCAAATCAATATTATCAATTCATCAAAGGAAAAGATTCAAGGATATTTGCTACTTTTATAACTAGGGCATCATCAATTATTCTTGACTTGAGATAATATTGTGTTGCTCTCCTCAAGATAAATATCACTTTCATAATTCTCCAGTCATTGTCGATGTCCATCATCAATCCAACAATCTATGTCATCATTTTTGCACCATATTGTGTTTTTATACAATATGGTACAAAAGGAGCATCTGTAGACACCTAAAAAGTGTCACATTTGTAATGGTTAATATTAATATTTAATAATGTGTACAATTATTTTAATTAATATATTGTAAACTTATAATTTTTATTTTCCTAACCCGCTTTAGCCCCTTCCTATGCCTAATCATGGTCATCATGAGACCACTCTATTTTTTTAGCTTTGGTATAAGCTAAATTTGGTTGGCATTTATTTTCCCTCTTTAATCCACATTCCAAGTGCATTCAATGCATTAGGATGAGGATTCCCTCCACTTGGGTACTTTGATGAGAAATATCAATTTAGTGGGTGAGGAATCTCTCCACAAAAGGGTATTAATGAGGCATGTCATAATGCACCATGGCTTGTAATAATGCATTATGACATGTCATATTGTGTCATGGCACATCATAAGGTATTATGGCATGTCATAAGGTGTCATTGAACAACATATCCCAAATGAGAAAATTTGCATATTTGTCCACCCAAGTGGGGAATCCCTAAGATACCTCTCTTATTAACCCAAGCCACTTCTCACCCCTCTTATTACCTCATCACTCTCCTCCACCCATGGGAGACTTTACAAATAGGTCCCCATTTTCATTTTCATGTGTGCACAAAAATATAACAAAACTCTGCTCAAATTTCATTTGATTTTACTGTGTATGTGTTTGACATTGTGGTTGTAGGTTTATAATTTAGAGAGCTCGAAGGCTTCAACACTAGAGTATCTTGGAATTGCTCACTAATATTTCTTTTGTAGCCACACCTATGGTAGATATCAAATACTACATCAGATATATGACAAAGATCCCAAAACAAATCTAAGAAGGCTCGAATTCAGGATTAAAACCCTCTACTAGATAATAGTCTCAACCACCCATGGTAGTTAACCAGATTCCCAACCACACAAGATAGTTATCCAGAGGTACTACTATCTGAGACAATTATCCAAAAGCACAACCACATAGGGCAATTACCCAGAGAGCCAACCACCATGGATGTTTGAGCTTCAAGACAAACAATAGCTCCATACCAACCATAGAATACATAGAAAGGTAAATCAAGTATTTTATTAGATTTGATAGTTATTTGACATAGTTTTGTAATTTTTGCATTCCATTTTGTATGACTATGTAATATTTTAATTGCTATTTATAATCTTCTTTCATGATTTTGAGCCTCATCTTGAAAGGCCCTGCATATGGTATTGACATTGTTATTGTGAGCATATGTGTAGGTATTGGATACATATGGAAGCTTGAGAGGTTAAGAAATGCACCTTCTAAAACCTTCCATAACCCATTATGTGCTTGAGGGGTGTTGGGTGCCAAAAATTGGTTAAATTTGTCCTAAATATGTCATAACACTTGCATTTAAATTGTCAAACCAGGGAGCTCATAGACTTTCGAAGTGCCACGGGTGAGACTGTTCACACTACAGTTTTTGAGATGAATCCATTCAACTATAATTGGGGGTGTTTGTGAAACAACAATTGGTTTTTCCACACAAATAAAACTCATGTCTAAATAAAATACGTAAAGATAAACACACCACTCTTGAAAGCTGCAAATACACCTATGTAATTAAAAATCACACCATTCGAAAGTAGATAAATTTAATCTAAGAAATAAACATACTATCATGCATAATTAAACCTATGAAAATAACTAATATTAGGGGAGGAATACTAGCTTGGAGTGGACCCAAGATCCAGTAGATCCCACCCAATAAATCACATAGACAACGCACAAATAAAGAATGTTCAAGCTTTTATTAACAGTGCAATGAAATATTACATGCGATAATGTTCTATAAAAAATATACCTCCCCTACTATAGAGAATTCCATGTGTTTATATAACACACATAGGTCTTCCTATTGTAGTTCTATTACAATAGGCACCTCGATTTAGTCTAAACTGGGACAGTTCAGTTACTGTAACCAATGCACAATAATCAACTCTACGTTGTTTCCTAGTAATTGGACAATTTTTCTTTCATTACAGTTCTACTTCGTGATTGGTTACGTGTTCATCCACTCTAGCTGAGATAGCTCATTCATTTAGTGGTTTCCATAGATGACATGGAACAGTGATCAATGGGGTCCTCCAATCATTGGTCAATATGCATAATTTGGGTGTCTGCTTGAGTAAGGCACCTACTTCAGTCAGGTGCCTACCTTAGTAAGGCACCTACCTTAGTAAGGTACCTACTTGAGTAAGGTGCCTACCTCAATAAGGTTCCTACTTTAATAAGGCACCTACCTCAATAAGGCACCTACCTCAGTAAGGCACCTACTTTAGTAAGGCACCTACCTTAGTAAGGCACCTACTTTAGTAAGGCACCTACTTGAGTAAGATGCCTACCTCGATAAGGCACCTACTTGAGTAAGGTGCCTACCTCAGTAAGGCACATACCTCAGTAAGACACCTACCTTAGTAAGGTTCCTACTTGAGTAAGACACCTACTTTAGTATTCCTTTAGTCTATTTGAGAAAAATCATTCCAGGTCCATTTAGGACCTCGACTAAGAAAAAGATGATAAAAATAGGTAAATAACTACACAAAACATACTTCATGCATGGATTAGATAATACACATGATTTAATTAAATTAATACATAATATTTTATAAAAATATACAACTCATGATATATTGTCATGCAAAAACCATTAGTACTTATACAAAAATATGAGCATATCTAGTGCTCATCATCCCCCCATGCCTAATATGTGCCACACCCTCATGGCACCTAAAACTAGTAATCACCTCCTCTGCATAGGCCACTACTCCCTATTTCCTTTTCTTATTGGTGGCCTTGGCTTTCCCTCTATCCTAAGACTTACATTTTTTCTGAGGGGTCCTGGTTTATTATGGGGCATCCCTAGGTTGTACTACCCTTTGGCTATGTTGGCTTTCAGTGATGTTGGATTGGCATTCATTCTACATTAGCTTCTTGTTACACTGGCTATGCTATCCTGGTATGCTTGGCCTGGTGCCTTTCTTGGGTGCTACAAACACAATGATTTCTCCTCTCTAGAATGTCACCTTTGCCTCCTGCCATAGGTCAGTGTGTTGAGGGTGTAATTCTTCAAAGGGAATATTAGAGTCATCCCTATTTTGAATGACCATGTTGGCCTTGTACAACCAAAGTTCTTCAGGGGTGAGGCCAACATTTTATTTTGCAATTGCTACTGCCTCTACCTCTGGGTTGTATATCCCTTGTCTTTCCAACCATTTCCTCATATTGGATAGTTAGCCCTATGAAAAACCATAGATTTCCCAAAATTGGTTATTTGTAGTAGGGTCCACACAGATGCTAGACCCTCTTTCGGCCTTCTTGGTAGCTTTCCTAGTTTTCTTTGCCTCCTCAAACTCCTTATGGAGCTATTAAAATTGTTCTTTCTGCTCAGTGAAGGCCCACATGCCTGCTTCCCATTCTTCATCTAAGTGGGGGTTTGGTTTGGCAAATGTGACTTTGCCCTTTCTTTTGACCTTCATCTGTGATGATTGAGGTACCTTCCTCTTCCTCCTATATGGTATTGTGGTGGCCTATGTGGGGATATACTCCTTTCTCATAGAATATGCCTCCCTATTAGAGGATCTGAGGATCTGACCTTCTAGTCTGAGGTCCTCCATAGCTGTTCCCCTCATTCCATGGTCATACGACACATACTCTTCTATTTCTTGATTGCTCGACACCTACTTCTTTGGTTCTTCTAGTGGTGGTCCCTCAATTTTGGGTACCTGGTGCTCCATATAATCCTCTTTGGACTCAGGTTTAGGGTCTTACCCTTGGCTCTATCTTGAAGGCTCCTCATCATCATCATCGTCAATGTTGATAATAAGGGTTTCTGTTTGAAAATTAGAATTCCCATGTTCCTCTACAATTACTTTGTTAGAACTGCACAAGCCTTCTCCTACCTTGAATTTCTCATTTTAGGCATTTGATCTAACTGCCCCATATGAGAATACCCTTTCTGGTGAGGTTGGAGAATTTTTGGGCACCTCAATTGTCCAATCTATTTTGGTAGAGGCATCCCACCTCTTGATCACCCTAGTCTATAGCTTTTGGTTCTTTGCCCTGAGCTACTGGATCAATTGTTGTAATTGGGTGACGTTGGCCTCCTACCTTTGAATATTTCTCATTGTAATATCCTTATACTCCTTGAGTAGTACCTACATCATGAAATTTTTGCCCATCTCAGTGCAGTCCTCTCCTATTGGCACCTCAGATTGCTCTTGTAGGACTGGTGAGGACTGTGGGTCTTGTGGACTATAAGTGAACAAATTCTATAGGGTTTGGGCCACAAATATGAGATTTGTGTCTTCCTCTTCTTCCTCTCTTAAGAGTATTAGATGTCGTAGGCATATCTAACCACGTATGCACTCTATCTGTCGACCTGTAGGTTCGAGGTTGGAGGATTCTCGCCTATCCTCAATATAATTTGGTAGAGAAATATGCCCCTCCTTTGTAGCATCTAGTGAAGTTTAGGGTTGTTCTCCTTTGGGAATTCCTCCCAATTTAGCCTCATACTTAGCCTTTTATACCACCTAATCTTGCACATCTATGTGTTTGGCCCCTTCTTCTTCAACAACTTCTCGTAATTTGGCCACTTGCTTTGCTTTGGCTACCACTTGCTCTTGTGCACCAGAGTGTTTGGATCCTACTACCGAAGAGCTTCCTTTGTGTTCTTTTGCATGGCATATTAGGGCTATAATTAGATCATGGTGGGCTAGGGTAGAGGCTAACCCTATTTGGTACCATGATGTCTCATCATGTAGGGCATTTTCTAGATAGAACGAGACATTAATTTCTTGCTCGTGCACTAGGTGCTTCAAGAACTACATATGGTTTGCATTCAGGTGTGAATACTTCCCAGTGCATGTGAAGTATCTCATAACCTACTCAAAAAACTTCCTCAGGTGCATCAAGATTCCCTACTTTGGGAGGCCCCCATGGTCGCATCGGATATTCCTCTATTTGAGCAACAATTCTATGCATTGTTTTGTTGCACCATCTTTATAGGTGCATTCCCTAGTGAGAGGGAGATCGGTGACATGAGCAATGTGCTTCAGAGTGACTAAAATCTCTAGTTCACATAGCTGAGAAACTCCTATACTTACAGTGGTAGCAAACTCCTTTGCTACCTCTATATCCTAGCCTTGGCTAACCAGGCAATAGTAATTAAACCACCTAGCTACTTCAAACCAGTTGCGAACTTCTCCCCTAATACCCTCAGTATCACTGGCTTTAAGCTTTTTGAGTGCATAATTCTTTAAACATATCCCCATGGCAAATTCTCTACTAATTTTGACTAGCTTGATGCTCTGCTCTTAGTAAGGCACTTTTTTATAAATTCAAGCACCTAACTCTAGAAATTGTTTCCGCATTGGGATTGGAAAGGTATGCCACCTAACTTAATTTTTGGCATGATGTATTAGACATGAGAGGTGAATTAAAAGTATTGCATCGAAATTATTTTTAGAGAATCATATCATATGAAAAATTACATATATATGATGAGCAAGGTGCAACCCAAGTATTGTCATTGTTAACACAGTCAGGTTGATCAGTTGATGCAATGGACAGGAGTTCATTAATGACCAAAGTGCAATGGATAGGAGTTCATTGATGAGCAAGGTGCAGCTAAAGTATTGTCATTGTTGTCAGCACAGATAGAGGATCGGTTGATGCAATGGATAGGAGTGTAGAGGTCATTAGTTAGATCGGTTGATGAAGTGAACAAGAGTTTAGAGCAGTCACAGCATGTCCAGTGAATTTCCAAGGAGACAAAAGTGGCCCATATGCAAAATATCAAAGAAAAAGACAAGTAAGAAAAGTGTCACGATATCGCGACATGTTGAGCAAGCATGAGAAACTGTCGCGATATCATGACATGTTGAGAAGCTGGAAAAGAAACTATTGCGATATTGCGACATGTTGAGAAGCTAGAAAAGAAACTGTCACGATTTCATGACACATCGAAGGAGAGAGAAAATGCTGGAAAAACTGTCATGATTTCATGACATGATGGAAGAAAAGAAGCCAAGTGGAAAAACTATCACGATTTCATGACATGTTGGCAAAGAAAAATCCAAGTGGAAAAACTGTCATGATTTCACATGTTGGTAGAGAAAAAGCCAAGAGGAAAAACTGTCATGATTCCGTGACATGTTAGAAGAGAGAGAAAGCGCAAGGAAAACTGTCATGATTTTGTGACATGTTGGAAGCAAAGAAGGCAAGAAGAAAAACTATCGCGATTTCACGACATGTTTGGAGAAAAGGCGCAGGCAAAGAAAACTGTCATGATTTCGTGACATGTTTGGAGAGAAGGCACAGGCAAAGAAAACTGTCGTGATTTCATGACATGTTTGGAAAGAAGGCACAAGAAAAGAAAACTATTGCGATTTCGTGACATGTTTGAGAGAAAGAGCTTGCAAGGAAAAGTGTTGCGATTTCGTGACAATTTGCAAGAAGGATGGTACAGACAAAAAAGTGTCACAATTTCATGACAGGTTCAAGAGAAAGAGCTCACAAAGAAAAGTGTCACAATTTCATGATAATTTGCAAGAAGAAGTGCTAAGGAGAAAAAGTGTCGCGATATCACAACATGTCGGGTTTTCGCGATCCGATGACAAGAGAAAGCGCTAAGGAGAAAAAGTGTTGCGATTTCATGACATATTGTAGGAGAGAGAAGGCAAGATAAAAAGTGTCGTAATTTCATGACATATTGCATGAGGAAGAGCTCGAGAGAAAAAGTGTCACGATATCGTGACATGTCACATTTTTGTGAACTGAAGAGAAGAGAAGAGTTAAGGAGAAAAGATGTCACGATTTCACATGTCGCATTTTCGCGACAACAATAGAGAGGAAGACTCCGAAGGATGAAGTGTCACGATTTCGTGATAGAAGCATAATGAAAGAGCATGGGAGCAGAAGCGTCATGATTTCATGACAAATTTAAGGAGGAAGAGCTCAAAGGCAAAAGCGTCACAATTTCGTGACTTGTTCTATTTTCGCAGGCGTAAGGCAGAGAAAAGCACAAGGCAACAAAAGTGTCATGATTTCGTGACATGTTCTATTTTTGCTAGTGCTTGCATAGAAGAGTGTATGGAAGTGATAGGTGTTGTGATTTCGTGACATGTCATGTTTTTTCTAGTGCAAGCAGAGAAGAGTGTAAGGAAGCGAAAGTGTCACAATTTCGTGACATGTTCTGCTTTCGCGGGTGGAAGCCGAGAAGAGGTTAAGAAAGCGAAAAGTGTCACGATATCATGACATGCTATGTTTTCACGGTCAAACGCCAAGGAAAAGTAAAAGGGGCAGAAAAGTTGCGATATCACGACATATCATAGTTTTGTGGGTAAAATCCAAGAAGCATACACAGGGATAGTTACAGAATAAAATCAGGCAGATAAAATAAGAAGAGTTAACTGGATTCAGAACTGCAGTTGCGGGGGTGTTGCAAAGACAATCATGTAGTTAAATAAGAATAGTGAACTGAAGTAATTATGGCAGTTACAGGGGCAGTTATAGTGACAGTAAATAGAAGTCATTACTACAGTGATAGGGGTCATTATAAAGAAATTTCATGCAACGGTGGTTACTGAAAGTCGTCAGAAGAAGACCAAGAGTTGGACAGAGAAATGTTTCAAAGAACCACTCTATTAATAAGATTGCATGTGAGAATAAAGAAGTCATTTTCTATTAATAAGATGCATGTGAAAATATAGAAGTTAAAAATAGAGAGAGAACACTGATATAAAAGCAGGTTTGTATGAAGAATCGAGGTTGAGCTCCATGCGGGAAGAGAGAGCAGCGTGTTGAAGAATAAGGGGAAAGTGTTGTAAAAAGAGAATAGATAGAGCGTTGTTGTGAGGGGAAAAGAGCTTCTGGATAGTGAGATAGTGCTGTGGGATGTAAGAGAGCTATAAGTGAGAAGAGAAAGTCAAACACAGGGGCTGAAAGAAAGCAGCAAGAGTGAGCCATAAAATAGTTGAGCTTTGTGCGGTAAGAGAGTGTTGTGTTCTGAACGGGGTGATAGAGTAGTGTGTTGCTGTATAGAAGGATAGTGCGGTGAGGTCATTACAAAGCTAGAAGAATGCTGTAAGAAGTACAGAGTTGTGAGAGCTACAAGAGTAAGTTATAAGAAAGGGTTGTAAGTGTGCAGTAAGTAGAGCTGTAAAAGAGTGTATGCTTCCATGAGAGTGATTTAAGTTAAGATAGACCAATGAGGGTCTTGTATCACAGAAGGCATTTTTATGTCAATCAAGATTTAAAATAGAAATCCAAGTTGGTGCTTGGAATCAGGGGTTGGTGCTCCTTCCGGTTGGTGCTAGTAAATTAGGGGTTGGTGCTCCTTCCAGTGGATGTTGGTAAATTGATTGTAAAGTTGGTGCTTTGCAATGGCTGGACTTGGATGGGAGTCCAAGCAGCCTATTTTGAGGAGTAGCCAAAACTGGTGAACCTCATTACATCGTGTGTTATGTGATGCTCTCTTGTGGTACTTGTTGTTTCTGGTTTTAAGATTTCATTGTTTTGGATTTAAGAGTTAAAGTTTTAAGTTTTAAATAGCTACACTGATTCACCCCCCATCTCAGTGCCATTGTAATACTAACAATTGGTATCAGAGCCAAGTTCCTAGTTCAGGCTAAATCAGTCAAGGTTGATCTTGGATTAATACACAATGGTTAAGAAGAATAGATCCTCCTCCAAAAAGGCATCTCAGCCAATTTTAGTTCATGTGGAAGAGAAAACTGAACTAGAGAAGGTAGAAGAAGTGGATTCTGAAGTATGCAATGAAAACCCGGAGATTGAAGTAGATCTAGAAGGTGAGTTGATAGCCGCACTTGAAGAGTTGAGTATAGAAAATAAAAAGAACAAAAGAATGTCTAAGAAGTTAGAAGAATATGGGGATGAGATTGAAGATCTCTTCCTACAAGTTCAAAAGGCCAAGAAATTAAAAGAAGCCTTGAAGACACATCTGGATGATGAGGATGATGTATGCAACACAAGTAAAGAGGAATCTAACAAAGTTATTGTTGATCTAAAGCTACAAGTAGAACAGTACAAAAGGATTGAAGATATTCTCAGGTCTCAAATCAATGAGAAAGAGATTGTTTGCTGCCAACAAGAAGAAGAGATTGTTTCATTGAAGAAACAACTAGAAGAGGTGAGATTTACAAGAGCACAGATTTGCTAGATAAAATGATAAAGCAACCAAGAAGCTCCATGGCTAATTCTGGTCTTGGATATGAAGCTGAACAACCATCATCTTCCAAAAATGCAGAGAAGAAGTTCACTGATAAAGGAAAGAAGAAAGAAAAGTCTGAAGCTGAATCTTCAAAAGGAAGAAAATATCAAATAAGATCTACAGCAAAGCAACCACCACAAAATAGGTTCTCTCACTCTCACTCTTTTCATAATAATGCTTTTAACGGCTATTGTTTTAGATGCAGCCATTATGGTCACCAGGCAATTTATTATGGACTGAACAATAGATCAAAAAGTTATGCTGATAAAAACACATCTGCTTTCCTGAGTAAACACCCTGTGCAATGTTTTAAATGTAATGGCCATGGGCACATAGCAAGGTTTTGTCCAAGCACTTCTATATCCAATCTAATGCAAGACCATAGATTTCATCATGCACACAGAATGCAATGCAGACAGGGAACAAAACATGTGCAATTTTTTAAATGTAATGGTCAAGGGCACATAGCAAGGTTCTGTCCAAGCACTTATGTATCTAATCTAAGGAAAAACCCTAGATTTCTTCAGACACAAAGAGGGAAACACAGACAAGGAACATATCATGTGCATAAAAGAAAAGAAAATAATCATCCATCAAGAATGCATAAGAGACAACCCCACAAGAGAAATGTTCAAGTTCACAAACAAGGGCAAAATAGGGATGTAGTTGAAAAACTCAAGCCCAAGTTCAGGAAAGTTTGGAGAAAGGTAGAAGAAATGAAATCATGTCTCCTTGGACTGAAGGAGGTTACTCCACCATTGCTCTAAGAAACTCCAGGTGGAACATCCTCATGGGGAGCAATATTAAAGTTTTATTTTAAATGCTCCTATGTATTTTTCTAGGTATCTGAGGATGAAAAACCAGCAGTCAAGAAATTGTTGTACAGTTGTCAAAGTTTTTGTCGATTTATGTAGTGGACTGTGGAAGTACCATGAAGGGTTGTGATTAAATTGAGAGCTGGCACCCTTGGTAGTTTTGATATTTGTCATTGTTATATTGTTGATGATTCTTCTACCACTGTTCAAAATTACGGATCATAACAGTTTAGATTTTTTGGTTTAATGAAAGAATGTGTGCGTGCCCTAGCTACGTACTTGTGTTTTGATGCAGTAGTTGATAGGCATTATCTGAGATAGAACATGCAGCAAAGAGATGCCAGAGTCAAAGCAAATAGTTACACTAGCACCCAGTTCATCAAGAGTGCCAAGTGGCACATGCAAGGTAGAGACGTTGAGAGAATAGCGCCCAAGTGGTGAAGCGTCAAGGAGGACAAGATGCCTATGCACCTAAGAAATTCTTGCATTATTTGAGGAATGCAATATATTGCTTGAGGAAGCAGAATACCGAGAGTTGATGACTGGGCGCAGTTTGAGGTTCCAACGCTAGAGGTAATGGTCCAAAAGTATGAGTTTGAGTAAGGTGTAAAAGGATATATTGTTTGTATGCTTTATATTTTTTTGTAGTTGACTTCTAAGGATTGGAGTCATAAGGTGCTTTATGGTATAAATATGTTTGTGGTTACTTTTATGATCTAACCCTAACTTGGTGGCAAAGTTGAGGGTGGTGTTGGTAATAGGTTGAAGAACTATTCTCTTCTTCCTCAAACAAAGAGGAAGCATGTTGCACTAGGGTTTATGTTAGTAAGTCTTGCTACTTGCATTGAGATGGTGAAACCCTTAGTTGGTTGTTTTGAGATTGATGATTGAGTTGCTTTCATAGAGGTTGTTTTGATCAAGTTAATGCTTTACTTGATACATGATTTGGGCTTACTCCATTGAGATTGATTTGAGCAAGTTATTCTTTGAATTTGTTGATTTATGTTGGTGACTGTTTTGTTCAAATACCTTTGGAAGGAAAAGGATGTCTACTAGTTTCCTTTTCATGTAGTGACTGGTTGAATGCTTCAAGGTTAATATTGAGTTGAATGATGTTGGTTAAACCTTGTCTATAAGCATTGTTGTTAGAGCACTAATTGGTTTAGAATATCCAAGATGCATGGTGGAGATGTATGCAGATGCTACTGGAATTGCAGAACAAAAATTTGGCTATATAAGATTATTGTATGCCTTCACTAACAATGGACAAGTTTGAGTTTGCAAAGCAATAGAGGGTTCACAGAAGACAGTGGTCCAGTCATGTTCTTACACATGTTATATTGGTGAATTTGACAGTGATGGTGTCATTCACTGGTTATTACTGCTATTCACATTGTTGATTTTGTTGATGCCTATTATGCTTATCATGATGTTGTCAATCAGTGAAATGAAGTGGTCTTGGACTCAGGGGGAGCATTTATGCATTTTTTTATCATATTGCTCATGATTATTCTTTTTGCTAACTATAATAATTTTTGCCTAAGAATGTTGTGCATGGACTCAGGGGAGTTTTTGTAGCCGCCCTTTGGTATTATTGTCAAAGGGGGAGAAGAATTACAGGTAATTGCACATAATTACATGTGTTTCCAAAAATTCCAAAGGGGGAGATTAATGAGCAAGGTGCAACCCAAGTATTGTCATTGTTGTCAACATAGTCAGGTTGATCAGTTGATGCAATGGACATGAGTTTGTTGATGACCAAAGTGCAATGGACATGAGTTCATTGATGAGCAAGGTGCAGCCAAAGTATTGTCATTGTTTTCAACACAGACAGAGGATCGGTTGATGCAATGGACATGAGTGCAAAGGTCATTAGCTAGATTGGTTGATGAAGTGAACAAGAATTTAGAGTAGTCAGAGCATGTACAGTGAATTTCCAAGGAGACAGAAGTGGCCCATATGCAAAAGCTCAAAGAAAAAGACAAGTAAGAAAAGTGTCACGATATTGTGACATGTTGAGAAGCTGGAAAAGAAACTATCATGATATCGTGACATGTTGAGAAGTTGGAAAAGAAACTGTCATGATATTGCGACATGTTGAGAAGTTGGAAAAGAAATTGTCACAATTTTGTGACACATCAAAGGAGAGAGAAAATGCTGGCAAAACTGTCACGATTTCATGACATGTTGGAAGAAAATAAGCCAAGTAGAAAAACTGTCACGATTTCGTGACATGTTGGCAGAGAAAAATCCAAGTGGAAAAACTGTCATGATTTTGTGACATGCTAGTAGAGAAAAATCCAAGAGGAAAAATTGTTGCGATTTCGTGACATGTTAGAAGAGAGAGAAAGCACAAGGAAAATTGTCATGATTTCACAACATGTTGGAAGCAAAGAAGGCAAGAAGAAAAACTGTCATGATTTCGTGACATGTTTGGAGAAAATGCGCAGGCAAAGAAAATTGTCGCGATTTTGTGACATGTTTGGAGAGAAGGCATAGGCAAAGAAAACTATCACGATTTCGTGACATGTTTGGAAAGAAGGCGCAAGCAAAGAAAATTGTCGTGATTTCGTGACATGTTTGAGAGAAAGAGCTTGCAAGGAAAAGTGTTGCGATTTCGCAACAATTTGCAAGAAGGATGGTACGGATGAAAAAGTGTCACGATTTTGCGACAGGTTCGAGAGAAAGAGCTCGCAAAGAAAAGTGTCACAATTTCATGACAAGTTGCAAGAAGAAGCGCTAAGGAGAAAAAGTGTCACAATATCATGACATGTCGGGTTTTCATGATCCGATGACAAGAGAAAGCGCTAAGGAGAAAAAGTGTCACGATTTCGTGACATATTACAGGAGAGAGAAGGTAAGATAAAAAGTGTCACGATTTCATGACATATTGCATGAGGAAGAGCTTGAGAGAAAAAGTGTCATGATATCACGACATGTCACATTTTCGTGACTTGAAGAGAAGAGAAGAGCTAAGGAGAAAAGATGTCGTGATTTCATGACATGTCACATTTTCACGACAGCAGTAGAGAGGAAGACTCTGAAGGATGAAGTGTCATGATTTCGTGACAGAAGCATAACGAAAGAGCATGGAAGCAGAAGCATCACGATTTCATGAAAAATTCAAGGAGGAAGAGCTCAAAGGCAAAAGCATCATGATTTCGTGACATGTTCCATTTTCACGAGCGTAAGGCAAAGAAAAACACAAGGCAACGAAAGTGTCACGATTTTGCGACATGTTCTATTTTCGCTAGTGCTTGCAGAGAAGAGTGTATAGAAGCAAAAGGTGTCATGATTTTGTGACATGTCATGTTTTCGCTAGTGCAAGCAAAGAAGAGTGCAAGGAATCGAAAGTGTCATGATTTCACATGTTCTACTTTCATGGGTGGAAGCCGAGAAGAGGTTAAGAAAGAAAAAAGTGTTGTGATATCGTGACATGCTATGTTTTTGCGGTCAAACACCAAGGAAAAGTCAAAGGGGCAAAAATGTCATGATATTGCAACATGTCATAGTTTTGTGGGTAAAAGCCAAGAAGCATACACAGGGATAGTTGCAGAATAAAACCAGGCAGATAAAATAAGAAGAGTTAACTGGATTCAAAACTGCAGTTGCAGGGGGTGTTGCAAAGACAATCATGCAGTTAAATAAGAATAGTGAACTGAAGTAATTATGGTAGTTACAGGGGCAGTTATAGTGACAGTAAATAGAAGTCATTACTGCAGTGATAGGGGTCATTATAAAGAAATTTCATGCAACAGTGGTTACTAGAAGTCGTCAGAAGAAGACCAAGAGTTGGACAGAGAAACGTTTCAAAGAACCGCTCTATTAATAAGATTGCATGTGAGAATAAAGAAGCCATTTCTATTAATAAGCTGCATGCGAAAATATAGAAGTTAAAAATAGAGAGAGAACACTGTTATAAAAGCAGGTTTGTATGAAGAATCGGGGTTGAGCTCCATGTGGGAAGAGAGAGTATCGTGTTGAAGAATAAGGGGAAAGTGCTGCAAAAATAGAATAAACAGAGCATTGCTGTGAGGGGAAAAGAGTCGTCGGATAGTGAGATAGTGCTACGGGCTGTAAGAGAGCTATAAGTGAGAAGAGAAAGCTGAACACAGGGGCTGAAAGAAAGCAGCAAGAGTGAGTCATAAAATAGTTGAGCTTTATGCGGTAAGAGAGTGTTGTGTTCTGAACGGGGTGATAGAGCAGTGTGTTGCTGTATAGAGGGATAGTGCGGTGGGTCGTTACAAATACGGAAGAATGCTATAAGAAGTACGGAGTCGTGAGAGCTGAAAGAGTAAGTTATAAGAAAGGGTTGTAAGTGTGCAGTAAGTAGAGCTGTAAAAGAGTGTATGCTTCCATGAGATTGATTTGAGTTAAGATAAACCAGTGAGGGTCTTGTATCATAGAAGGTATTGTTATGTCAATCAAGATTTAAAATAGAAATCCAAGTTGGTGCTTGGAATCAGGGGTTGGTGCTCCTTCCAGTTGGTGTTGGTAAATTAGGGGTTGGTGCTCCTTCTAGTGGATGCTGGTAAATTGATTGTAAAGTTGGTGCTTTACAATGGTTGGATTTGGATGGGAGTCCAAGTAGCCTATTTTGAGGAGTAGCCAAAATTGGTGAACCTCGTTACATCATGTGTTATGCGATGCTCTCTTGTGGTACTTGTTGTTTCTGGTTTTAAGATTTCATTGTTTTGGCTTTAAGAGTTAAAGTGTTATGTTTTAAATAGCTGCACTGATTCACCCTCCCTCTCAGTGCCATTGTAAGACTAACAATATATTTAAAAGAAACCATGCGCATACTTGATTGGTCATTTCATGTTGCGTGGAGTATGTCAATTTGGTGCTTGATAATGTATTTCCCCTGTGTTGATTACATCGCCTTGGGTACTACAATTCTGGTTCACTCAAGGTCCTACGCTAAAAATGTGGTGGATCCTATTGGTTCAAGTTGGGATGCATATCTCCTCAACAGTTGGCCTTGGGACATGCAAAGATCCTATCCAATAATTTTAAAATATTTTTGGGTGCTTTTCGGATTTCCATCATGTGAGACAATGGTGTTGGCTTTGGTTTCTCCACATACTACCAAGTTGCACATGTGCTTTTGACTCAATTGATATTCTTGCTTGAGTAAGGCATATGCTTGGTGCCTACTTGAGTAAGGCACCTGCTTGATGCCTACTTGAGTAAGGCACCTACTTGAGTAAGGTGCCTGCTTGGTGTCTGCTTGAGTAAGATGCTTGAGTAAGGCACATACCTTAGTAAGGTGCCTACTTTAGTTAGGTTCCTACTTGAGTAAGGTGCCTACCTTAGTAAGGTTCCTACTTAAGTAAGGCGTCTATTTGAGTAAGGTACCTACCTTAGTGATGTGCCTACCTCAGTAAGGTGCCTACTTGAGTAAGGTGCCTACCTTAGTAAGGCACCACTTGATCATAATTTTTTTATTGCTGGATAACATCATGGTGCTTTAACAAATCCTTTTTTTAAATAACACAATGCCTCCATAGTGGTGCCTCCATTGAAATATATATATATATATATATATATATATATATATATATATATATATATTTAAAAAAAAAAAACACCTCTAGAGTGGCACCTCCTTGGTAGAGTAATGTTAGTAATTTCAGGCTAACATTTTTGACTCTCTCGAATCCCCATCCAAGTCAGGATCCTCAAACCCTAATGCTAAAATTACTGTAAGCCCCATGGGCATCACAAATCCAAACCCTAATGCACGATCTCTAGAATCCACATCCAAGTTAGGATCCTTAAACCCCAATGTTGGAAATACTTCAAGCCCAGTGGGCATCCCAAAGCCAAACCCTAATGCTAAATAACTTAGGAAGAAAGTTGAGGCATTGGAAAATAAAAAATCTCATCTCCCTAACATCATCACTAGGAGCCAAGTGAATCCTACTGAGGGGCCATCCCACAGACCAGGGGAATACAGGAAAAATGGAAAATATTTGGATGTAGGGGTGGAGATATGTGAAACTCTTCAGACTGAGGAATATGGCAGTCTGGTTTTGCAACAAATTACCTCCCCTCATTTTAGTCCTAAACAAACCAGGAGCACTGTGAAGTCTCCTATAGATTTTTGCAGTGAAAAAATAAGAGGGAGAATATCAAATCTTGAGCATCAAAAAATTAAAACTGATAATGACATTGCCAATGGAAAATAGAGAATCTTATTTCAATAGGTTATTTCGGGTTTTGAAGACAACAAATTAGGAAAACCCCCTCAAGGGAGGGGGAGAGGAAGAAATCCCAAACAATCTAAATGAATTTCCTCTCATGGAACATGAGAGGCCGAAATGGCCTGCCCAAACACAGGGAAGTCAATGCAATAAGAAATCAAGTGAATCCAACTATTATCATGTTGCAAGAAACAAAAACTGATGATATTTAGTAAAAAAAATAGCAAAAAAATCTAGAATCAAGGGGATATGGTTTGCAAATCATCCAGAGGAGCATCTGGAGGCCTTATGACTTTGTGGGATCCCCGAATAGTAGAAGGCACCATTATTCAGAAAGATGACAGGGTTCTTAGTGTTTTATTTAAGGAAATAAATAGCAATAGGTCATGGATCCTTTCAAATATTTATGCCTCGACTTCAATTCAAGGGAGAGCTCTAATGTGGGAGTACTTAGGCAATCTGAGTGAAATCTTCCATAATGTCCCCTAGATTCTAGCTAGGGATTTTAACACTCCTCTTTACCCTTCAGAAAAAATGGGTGGAAATGGACCACCTATCAGGAGCATGGATGAGTTCAATGACTTTGTGAACTCCAACATGTTTATGGATGTAAAAATTAGAGGAGCAAATTATACCTGGAGCAATCGGTGGATAGGGTGTCATCTCATTCAAGAAAGGCTTGATAGGTTTTTTCTATCAAAGGAGGCTATAACTTTGTTCGGTGATTCTACCCTACAAGCCCTTCCTAAAATTGCCTCTGATCATAATCCCATTTTTTTGGAGATCCCTAAAACTCTATCCTTCAAGAAACCTTTCAGATTTCAATCTATGTGGATCAAACATTCCAGTTTTAGAGATAACTTAAGTCAGTGGTGGCAGCAGCCTGTCAGGGGTAGTGCAGCTTTTAAAATTGTTGGAAAATTAAAGTTTGTTAAGGAAAAGCTTCGAACTTGGAACAAAGAGGTCTTTGGGAACCTCTTTGAAAATAAAAAATAGGTTGTTGAAAGTTTGAAGATAATTGATCAGAGGATCCAACATGGTGATGTTGATGAAACTACTAGGCAGGAGGAACAGACAAAACTAGTAGAGTTTCATAACATTTTTGCCTATGAGGAAATCTATTGGAGGCAAAAATCAAGGGCTCTTTGGTTGAAATATGGAGATTCAAATTCCAATTTTTTTCACATCACCATGCTTAGAAATAGAAGCAATAACAAGATAAAATTAAAAAAAAAGCAGATGGTTCTATTACTCAAGACTTAACAGAAATCAGAAAGGAGGTAGTAACTTATTTCAATTCTATCCTTGGTCAGGAATCATAGTGCAATGAGGAGGCCAAAGATATTCTCTTGCAATACATTCCTAGCATAATAAATAAGGATATAAACCTTAAACTTCTAGCTCCCTTTTTTGATGAGTAAATTAAGGAAGCCTTGTTTAGCATGGAGCCAAACAAAGCCCCAGGACCCGACGGCTTTCCCCCTCATTTCTATCAAGATTTTTGGGACATCATAAGTGAGGATGTAATTTTTGCTATCATAGAATTCCAAGCAAGCAATCATATCCCAAAAGGTATCAACTTTACTTTTATTTCTCTAATTCCTAAGAAGCAAACCCCTGAATCTATGGTTGACTTTAGGCCAATAAGTCTATGCAATGTTTCTTACAAGATCCTAACTAAAGCCATTGCAAATAGAATGAGAGATATTCTTCCTCGCATCATAGATCCATGCCAGGGAAGCTCTGTCTAGGGTAGGTCAATATTGGATGGAGTTATCATAATTCATGAAGCTCTGCACTCTACTCATAAGACTAACAAGTTTGTTTTTGCCCTCAAGCTTGATATGAACAAAGCATTTGATAGGCTAAATTGGGACTTTCTGATTGTTGTCCTCCTTAAGTTTGGTTTTCACCACCAATGGGTTAATTTGATCAAAGAATGTATTTCTAAAGCATGGTTCTCTATTCTAGTTAATGGAACAACTACTGGTTACTTTCAAAGTCATAGAGGAATTCGGTAGGGGGACCCTATCAGCCCCATGTTATTTATCATTATGGTAGAAGCTTTAGGTAGAACCATAAAAAATGCTTGCATTTCAAGGCTAATATCAGGAATCAAGGTAACATCTCTCACTAGGGCTGTTTCTCACCAATAATTCATCGATGATACCCTTATATTGACTAAGGCATCGGTGGTTGAGGCCAAAATAATTAAATACATCCTGCAACTCTACAAGGACGTTGCTGGTCAAAAAGTTAATTTCAGTAAAAGCAAGTTATATTTCTTGAACACCCCCATTCAAAAGCAAGGAAGGATTTCAAAAATTTTAGGGTGTGATATAGCAAACCTCCCCACTTCGTATCTTGGTCTCCCTCTTTTCATTGGTTCTCCTAGAGAGTCAATGTGGGACAAGGTTATTGAAAGAATTCAAAAAACAACTTGCTGGATGGAAAGGTCATCTTCTATCTCAAGCAGGAAAGCTGACCCTCACTAAGGCCTCTCTTCAGAGCATTCCAGTCTATTTCCTCTCCATTTTCAAAGCCCCTGTGAAGGTTTTCCAAAAAATTGAGAAACTCAAAAAGAATTTTTATGGACTGGATTAGAGGAGAAAAAAAGGATACACCTTGTAGGATGGACCAAAGTGTGTAGACCCAAGGAAAATGGGGGCTTAGGTCTGAGGAGAATTGCTCATATAAATTTAGCTTTACTAGCTAAGTAGGCATGGTGTCTCATTTCTGGTGAAGAAAATGAATGGACAACTATCATCAAATGAAAGTATCTTCAAAATATGAAATTTCTAAGTGACTCAGTTCCAATTAGAGGTTCTGCTTTTTGGAAAGCAATTCTTAATTGTAAGGAAATCATCAAAAAATGTTTAATATGGGTTTTAGGCAATGGTGAGAGGATAAATTTCTGGAATGATAGGTGGGCTAAGGATGAACCACTGATGCAATATCCTAACTTAGCCCGAATCAGAGATATCATAGAAGAACTCATTGGCAGAAAAGTCTTTGATTATATGGTTGAGGATAGAGGTAGAATGAAGTGGAAACAAATAAGAATTCAGGGATTTCAAGTAGAATCAAATGATCTTTGTAACATTCTCGGGCAACATTTTATCCCCATGAGACCCAAGGAAGATCAAGTGACCTGGGCTCCTACAGAAAATGGGCAATTCACTATTAAATCAGCTTACAAGCTTCTGCTTGATGACAAGGATTTTGTCCTCCAAAAGGACTTAGTTTGGATAAAAAATTTAATTCCAAAAATTGCAATCTTTTCATGGTTGGTTATCCAAGGAAGAATTCTAACCATTGATAATATGATGCGTAAAGGTATTTGTATCACTAATCGTTGTTATCTATGCAGGGCTAATTGGGAGACCATTTATCACATTTTCCTTGAATGCCATTTTTCCTTGACTGTCCTAAGTGGGGTTTTTTAGGCCTTTAATATTTCATGGGTTAAAACAACCATCATACTTGATTTGTTTGTCCAGTGGCCTTACTCCTTTTCAAGCCAAAGACTTAGATACATGTGGAAAATTTGTCTCAATCACTATCTTTGGCAGGTGTGGTTAGAAAGGAACCATAGAGTCTTTAATGAGTCTATCCATGATCATCAAACTATCATTGCCAGGATCCTATCCTTTTCCAACGAGAATGTGAACCTTATCCCTTTTGATAGTTGTAAACCTCATCTGTAGGAGACCATGATTGCTCAATATTTAAGCTTAACCTTGTTAGATGAGTCTGTGCCTAGGGTAGTCAACCCCAGAGCCAATGTTAAGTGGTCTCCACCTCCTACGGGTTGGTTTAAGCTTAATTTTGATGGAGTAGCTAAGGAAAATCCTAGAAAAGTAGGCATTGGTGGCATTGTGCGAGATCATAATGGGAATATGATGCTTGCATTTTCCAAATATTTGGGAACAAGGATGAACAACAAAGCTGAAGCTAGAGCTATGTGGAGAGGCCTTCAAATGACTCAAGACTTAGAAGGCAATTTGATCATAGAAGGAGACTCTATGCATGTTATAAATATCCTCAATAATTGGAAAACACCTCCTTGGAGGATTAAAACAATTTTTGAAGAGGCTAGGATCCTTTTCTAGGGAAGACAGGATAGAAAATCCCAACATGTCTTTCGAGAAGCTAACAAAATTGTTGATAAGCTGGCCAATTTGGGTGTCGATGGTGACAGACTTTTCAAATGGGAACACGGTGTCCCGAGTGAAGTAGAGGAGCTTATTCAACAAGAATTCCAAGAATGATAGTTGAATTTACCAACAAGGAAGGCATTGTAAGTTCGAAGGCTAGGAGTATTCCCATCTCTTTTTTGAATTGGACTCATAATAAAAATTATCTGAGTTATCAGTCTTTGTGGATGCTGCTTGGAAATACCACAAAGACTAATTGGGATAGTCACATGTCAGATAACATGGCTCCTAGTTGTCTTAGTAATTTGAGGTTGGTTGATAATCACAGTGAAGGAAACAAATGACAATATAAGACTTCAAACCAAAGACACGTGGACCACCAGATAGCCATCGCCATAAATCTAGCCAGCAGGTTCACTTCTCCAAGGCTGATTGGCCAAGATAGTATGTGGTACCAAAGCATGTCATATACGAAAGAAAGCAATCACCAAAGAATTATTAAGAGTAACTATCAATATAGAGCTTGTGGGAGTTTTTTTCAGTACTCTACTATGTGTGTCTGTAGCTTTTTTTTCTCCATTGTCTCAAGGAAGGGATCCGTGTTTGTTTCTTTTTTGTAATTATGATGCATGTGTGTTTTCTCGGGGTATACCCAAAATTTTGTATGGGAAGTTTCTTTTTGATAACAGGCTATGTGCCTTACTGGATGTAATGGATTTGGCGGCATGTAGATTTTACATATATAGGATCCTTAGTAAGGATATGTTCATCAATAGCCCTGGGCTGATTTTTGTAAAAGGTTTTGGGTCAACCTGTAAAACTCGGTATTAATGCTATAGTATCTTATCTACCAAAAAGAAATATTGCTTGGAACACAATAAATGACAAGAAATATAAAATTAACATCACACACTGCACGATTCACTTGTTAACAGTAGTGGTTGTATTTCATCACCATCCATTGCTTGAGATTTGGTGATGGTGGCAGTGATTTCCATCCACCAATATCTGCCCTAGAAACCATAGGATTACCCCCGAGAAAACTTGTTGGAGGTCATTACCAAAAAGAATCTCGTTGTCTCAGCCAACCATAGCTTTTTTCCTTTGTTTTCTTTAAATAATATTAAGTTACATCAAAACACACAAGCCTACAACTCTAAAAAGAATCTCACATTAACAAAATAAAATAATTAATGAACAAGGTAAGCCACACATGGTAAAACCTAGGATTGGTTGTTTTCTTTTACTTTAAATTCTATAAGAGTTTTTAGTTTGTGTAATTTTGATAAGCTTTAAATTTTTGGTTTAAATACTTTATGGTACTAACAAGACAATAAAAGAAAGTAATAAACCAATATTGCTTAATGGAAAACATTTCCCATTCTCCTGCTACTTTGGTAGCCAACCTATCCAGTATGGTTCAGACCACTTCATATGGATCATCATATCCATCCCTACCTCAACTAGGATCCCTTCCACACAATGTGGAGACATCCACCATCCACATAGACATGGACAAAGTGAAGGCCATCTACAAGTTTTCCAACTATGTCTTAGAGCCCCTTAGCCAAGAGGGTTTTGAAGAACCCAAATTGGATACATCTTACCCAACCCAAGGACATCATAATTCTTCTTATGAATTTGGTATACCTTCTTACACGAGCCAATCACAACAAAATCCAAGTGTTCCTAACACTTACCCCACATCCACCTATTCCAACCCATTGTATGAGGATTATGTCAATGTTGCCTCACAAGTTTACAACCCCCAAGTTGTCACATCAAATGCAACTTGCTCCATGCCCATGTCTTCACATCCACATTCATCCACCCCTCCATCATCTAATCTAACCACAATCACATTATTGGACACCTGGTTAGATCAAGAACTTACAGACACATTAGGTCTCATAAACAGGTTTCTCTCACAATGAACAAGAGGTAAACAGCCAGTCCATATAGACCCTATGCTCCATGTTGTTCCAACCCAACCCATGGTAACCAACCAAACCCAACTTGGATACCCCAATCTTCATAGGTTTCCATTTCCATACCTCCATCAAACCATTCCATTCCTATGAGTCCACTCATCCATAGTCCTCATACATCATATCCTTTTCTTCATTCACAATCATTTCCTCACCAACCCCATCATCATAAAATTCATTCCATGACCCCCAATTCATCACATCTCCAACAACACATTTAATTTCATCCATCCATTAATCCATTCACCACGTCTCAATTCGCTCAACAAGCCAACCAAGGCTTACAATCATATTTTCAACACACTAAAATTCTACAACAAATCTTAACTCGACTCATCAACATTGAGTTACAGTTGAGTCATCTTCAGCAACCACAATAGTTGACACATCCACGTTCACAATCTACATCTCAGGTTTTTACACTTGTACCACAAATTCAAAGTCCAACACAATTGGACACAAGAACCAAGTGCCCCAAAAAGCCTCATCGCAACTACACAAGACTTTAAGAATCTTATGCAACCATTTTTCAAAGGCTTTATGAAGCACAAAATATTGTACTACCAAAAATCAAAGCAAGTGATCTTAACAAGCCACATGGAAAAAATTATAAGAAGCACTTGTATTGTTCTTATCATCAATAAGCGGGCCATGACATCAAAAATTATAAATTATTCAAAAATGTTGTCCAAGACCTTATTGATCTAAAAGTCTTCACCCCAAATGATCCAACTAACTCATCTGATCAAGGCATCGGTACCAACTCAATCACCAAGGACAGTGAGGACTCTTAGGATATCACATCCTCCTAGACATCCACATCATTTCAATTTAAAAAAAAAACCCAAAGGTTCCTAATACCTTTGGTCACATTCAATTTTCAAAAAATCCCCAAAGGTTCCTAATCCCTTGGGTCACATTCAATTTCAAAAAGCCCTAAAGTTCCTAACCCCTTTGGTCACATTCAATTTTCAAAAAGCCCCAAAGGCACTCAATCCCTTTGGTCACATCAAAATTCAAAATAAAAAAGCTCCAAAGGTACTCAATCCCTTTGGTCACATTCCAATTTCAAAAAGTTCCAAAGGTACCTAACCCCTTTGGTCACATTCAATTTTCAAAAATCCCCAAAGGTCCTTTGGTCACATTCAATTTCAAAAAAATCCCCAAAGGTACTCAATCCCTTTGGTCACATCAAATTTCAATTTAAAAACAAATACCCAAAGGTCTTAACCCCTTTGGTCATATTCAATTTTCAAAATGCCCCAAAGGCACTCAATCCCTTTGGTCACATCAAATTTCAATTTCAAAAAGGCCCAAAGGTACTCAATACCTTTGGTCACATCAAATTTCAATTTCAAAAAGCCCCAAAGGTCTTAATCCCTTTGGTCACATCAAATTTCAATTTCAAAAAGCCCCAAAGGTACTCAATCCCTTTGGTCACATCAAATTTCAATTTCAAAAAGTCCCAAAGGTCTTAACCCCATTGGTCACATTCAATTTTCAAAAATCCCCAAAGGTCTTAATCCCTTTGGTCACATAAAATTTCAAGTTCAAAAATCCCCAAAGGTCCTAATCCCTTTGGTCACACATTTCAATTTCAAAAAGCCCCAAAGGTCCTAATCCCTTTGGTCACACATTCAACTTCAAAAAGCCCCAAAGGTTCCTAATCCCTTTGGTCACATTCAATTTTCAAAAATCCCCAAAGGTTCCCAGTCCCTTTGGTCACAACAAATTTGAATCTCAAAAAACCCCAAAGGTACTCAATCCCTTTGGTCACATCAAACTCCAAAATCAAAAAGTCCCAAAGGTACTCAATCCCTTTGGTCACATCAAAATTCAAAATAAAAAATCTCCAAACGTACTCAATCCCTTTGGTCACATCAAATTCCAAAATCAAAAAGCCCCAAAGGTACTCAATCCCTTTGGTCACATCAAAATTCAAAATCAAAAAGCTCCAAAGGTACTCAATCCCTTTGGTCACATCAAATTCCAAAATCAAAAAGCCCCAAAGGTACTCAATCCCTTTGGTCACATCAAAATTCAAAATTAAAAAGCTCCAAATCTACTCAATCCCTTTGGTCACATTCCAATTTCAACAAATCCCAAAGGCACCTAATCCCTTTGGCCACATTTCATTTCCAAAAAGCTCCAAAGGCATTTAACCCCTTTGGTCATCAACTTATCAGGCTAGGGAAAGAAAAACACCCTGAACCACTAAGCATCATACACTTGAAAATCATTCCATGCTTAATGTGATTGATATATGTGTATATATACATGGATTTTACAAAAAAAAAAAAAAAACAAATAATTCACATAGGCATTCCCACATTGCATACATTCCATTTGCATTTACATTTAGGCATTTGACATGCATTTTCATTTTTTGCATTCATGCATTGTTTCATTCGCATACATTGTACAATTACCATTTGCATATCAACACTCCATTGCATTAGGCATATACATTTGCATTCATCCCATCCAATGTTCAATGATCTTGCATGGTAATGATGATATGGCCATAAACAAAAAGTCAAGTTATATAAATTGGGGGTACCTAGTTTAAAGAAATCATGCAACTTTCACAAAAGATATAAGCCAACAATACCATATGTCAAAATCACAAAGCCTAGATTTTCAGTCACTCAGCCATTACTATTGTAGAAAGCAACCTCCAAGTGGATTTCCAATTTTATTTAGGACCAAAAACACACTTTACACACTAAGAAAGTCTTGAGCATTGCTGATTTATCCCGAATACAATATTGAACCAATCACATTCCATCACATCTTAAAAATATTATGAGCCAAGGAGGGTTAGTATTATACTTGGGTAGTACCTTGAGGTGAAAAGGAATATTCCTCATTCATCCCATCATGCAACATAGTCTAAAGAAAAAATAGTGGTGCTCACCACTACCACAATTGCTCTTCAAACATAAACACAAAAGCATAGAGTTGTAAGGATAGGGTCAAAATTCTCATCATACTTCGGTTGAGAATCTGATTCCCTAAAGCTCTATACAAAATTAACAAATAAAATTCCACACCCTTGATCACTAAAGTCGTAAGGATTCATACTACATGTCCCTGAGAAGTATGGGTAGTCATCCCCAAGGCCTAAAATATCAATCCCATTGGACTATGGAGTGAATCTCCACCAGGGCTATAGACGCCTGACTAGCAATGGAGTAAGCTCATGCGGGGTGACATGTCTCCCTGGCAAACAGAGAGACCTCTAACCACACATAAGGATAGGCTAGCCTCTGGGTCATCTCCATAATAGGTCATGCCTAATTTACTCATAATGGGTTAATGAACTTCACATGCACACACACTATTTCTTGATTGGATAGGGTCATTGTCACACTCAATATTTGGTATATGAACCTCACTTGCACACACATTGGTCCTAAATAAAGTTAGACAACATTTAGTGATGTTGGTTGATAATACTAGTATGTTTGAGTCTTTGAAAATCCTATAGTACTCATTCCATATCAACATCCATATCTTCTTCCATATCAACATCCATATCTTCTTTCATGTCAACATCCATGTCTTCCATAGTCAAGTTGCATAACACCACCAAATTTGGTACCCCCGATGGCTAAAAAATAGACAACAAAAATGGCCAAGAAAAATTCTAAACTATAAAATATCATAAGAACAACATGCATTCCTATCATATAAGTTTACATTCATTTACCATTAGCTTACATTAATCAGCCATATAAGCATTTGCCATTGCATTAACACAAAAATACGACACAAAAATCAAAGCCATGTATATATATATATATATATATATATATTTTTTTTATCTAACTCGCATATGCAAATATTTCTAGAAAGTTCAAACATCATCATAACTAGGGGGTGCTCAAGGTTTCACACCTTTCCCCCAATCAAACAAACATCAGCACAACTTGGGGGTGTTCAAGGTTTCACACCTTTCCCCTAATCAAACATCATCACAACTTGGGGGTGTTCAAGGTTTCACACCTTCCCCACCAATGCAATAAACAATTCAATCATGCAATCACATCGCATCATCAACAAGTCAATTGCTAGGTTCAAAAGACTACGTGATTTTGTTAAAGGTTGCACCCTTTGCCTTGCAAATCACATCATCAACAAGTCAATTGCTAGGTTCAAAATATTGCATTCTTTTGTCAAAGGTTGTGCCCTTTACCTTGCATTCAAATCATCCACATCACTTGCTAGGTTTAAAAGACTGCGTTCTTTTGTCAAAGGTTGTGCCCTTTGCCTTGCATTCACATCATCCTAATAGCAAAAATCCCTTCATATGTTGGGGTAAAAATAGATAACACTTACATTTAACATCATCTATTCATTTATCATTATACAACATTCATAAGTGAACCTTGTATTTAGTGGTTTATCCTAGAAACTTGGCGGTTGCAGTGACTGGTTATCCATGCAATCCGGTAGGATGGATAGATTACCATAAGGACACTTACATCATCAAAAATCCCTTTATCTGTTAAGGGAAAATAATAGATCATCTTATTTTCCTCATCAAAAACCCCTTCATCTATTAGGGAAAAATAGATACACTCATCACATATTACAAATTGCAAAAATCCCTTCATCTATTGGGGAAAAATAGATAACATTCACATTCAACATCATCCATTCATTTATCATTATGCAACATTCATAAGTGAACCTTGTATTTAGTGGTTTATCCTAGTAACCTAGCGGTTGCAGCGACTAGTTATCCATACAATATAGTAGGATGGATAGATCACCATAAGAACACTTATATCAAAAACCCCTTTATCTTTTAAGGGCAAGGAATAGAAACAAATCAAATCATTTTACAAAACCCCTTCATCTATTAGGGTAATAATAGAAACATTCATCATATTTTCACATCGTCAAAAACCCTTTTATCTGTTAAGGGCAAAGAACAAACACAAATCATAACTCATCATCATTAATGTCCTTGTTTATGGGGCTAGAAACACAGATAAAATCATAATGTCTTGGTTCGTCGGGCTAGAAACATGAGCAAAATTATAACTCATCATCATCATCCATTAATTTATCATTATGCAACATTCATAAGTAAACCTTGTATTTAGTGGTTTATCTTAGAAACATGGTAGTTGCAGCGACTGGTTATCCATGCAATCCGATAGGATGGGTAGATTACCATAAGGACACTTACCTCATCAAAAACCCCTTTATCTGTTAAGGGCAAAGAACAGACACAAATCATTTCATTTTTCATCATCAAAAACCCCTTTATCTATTAAGGGTAAAGAATAGACACAAATAATTTCATTTTTAAAAACCCCTTCATTTGTTAAGGGAAAAGAACAAACATAATAATTTCATTTTTCATCATCAAAAATCCCTTCATCTGTTAGGGCAAAAATAGATACATTCATCACATGTTCACATTTCAAAATCCCCTTCATCTATTAGGGCAAAAACGGACACATTCATCAAAAACCCCTTCATCTGTTAGGGTAAAAATAGATACATTCATAAAAAACCCCTTCATATATTAGGGCAAAAATAGATACATTCATCAAAAACCCCTTCATCTATTGGGGCAAAAATAGATACATTCATCACATGCTCACATTTCAAAATCCCCTTCATCTGTTAGGGCAAAAATAAACACATTCATCAAAAACCCCTTCATCTGTTAGGGCAAAAATAGATACATTCATCAAAAACCCCTTCATATATTAGGGCAAAAACAAATACTTTTATCACATTTTACCATTTCAAAAACCCCTCATTTGTTGGGGCAAAAATAGATTCAATCATTGGCATCCATACATTCCAAATGTAGCTTACCTCCACAAAATTACTTCACATTGCATCCATCCATACATTTCTCATCATCACATTCCTTTCATCAAACATCCTTCCATAAACATCCATCATTCTATAAGCACTTTCTTCCAAATTGTGTCAAATTCCAAGTGAATCTTGTATATAGTGGTTTGTTCTATATACTTGTCGATTGCAGCAATTCAGGTCCATGCAATTCGGTAAGATGAAAAAATTACCATAAGAACACTTTGTCATATTCATTATTCCATATCTCATTATCTGAAAATCAAAATCAAATTTGGTCATTCTAAATTAAGGGTGAAACCTTGCCAAGAACAAATTGCTCAAAAGTAGTCATTGATGTCCTCTTCCATGGGGCAAGAAAACATGGATAATTAATATCAAAATCACTCATTCATATGACTATAGTCACAAGACATGTAAGCCTCACCAGGTTGATTGGTTCCATTGTGGAATTGGTGAAGAATTTTCCACAGTCACTGTTTGGCCCCTATGTTGACTCAGTCATCCTGCATCTTCATAATCTGCATACTCAATAATGCCTATAGGGCATCTTATTCAACAACATCGAATCATACCAAAATTTGGGGCAACTACAATTTGATTATGATTTACCACAATGGGATAACATCTTACATGATCATGACATACACACTGGATAAAAACCCCCTCTCAACCGTTAGGGCAAAAATGGTAGCACATTTTACATCATTCATATCATCCACAATCACATGGTATTTTACACCAACCCCCTTTTTCCACTGTTGGGGCAAAAATGGTATCATATTTTACATCATTCATATCTTCTACAATCACATAACATTTCATCACATCATTCATCACTTGCACAAAATTCTTTTTCAATTGGCTTGTGAGATGCTTCTCATTCACCAATTGAGGGGGTAAGCTACGCAAAAACTTAAAAAAATCTTTATTCTTTTGCCTTCAATGCTAGTGCTCAAATCCAACAAGAGAAGTTGCTTATGTGCCCACAACCCAGGCAGGTGTCTCATATTTTTGCACCATATTGTGTTTCATGCAACATGGTACAAAAAGGGCATCTTTAGACACCAAATTCTAGCCGTTAATCCACCATCCTAACCATACCACCACCCACTTGTCCACCATACACCCTTACCACCAATTATTTAGCCTAATTCCACCTTTCTCGTAATTTCCTAACCTAATTGGGCTTATTTTAATATTATTTTATATTTAATATAATATATTTATTATAAAATATATATTTATAAACCCAATTAACCTCAGATGTCCGATCTAATATAATCTCCACTGTCCATCTTCATTAATCCATGCCACATCTAAAGTGTAATATCAGCCCTAGGATCTGATTTAATCTTAGCCACACGATTAAAAGGCTAAAACCCTAAGAAAACCCTAGGTTGGATTATAAGTAAAGAGCATTCATAATGCTCAAACCCTAGAATGGTATTATGCTAGAATGTTCATGCCCCTGAAGATATTAAGCCCCTATAAAGCAAAAGGTTAGAGAGCCCTGAAGATCCAAAACCCTAGCTTGCCATAGGACTTACCCCATTCCTGCCACTTCCACACCCATCCATCGTCGTCACAATCCATCAACCACTTCCTATCACTGCCATTATTCTCCCCCATCTATTGCGATCTACTTCTATAGATTTACCCTATCCCGTAGGTGCCCATCGGATCTTGCCAAGATCATTATAGAGCCTACCAAGCGCACACCATAGCCTTCCATATTCTATAGGTACACACCAGAGCCTACCATTTTTTGCAGGTGCAAGCCAGAGCCTATCGTATCCTGCAGGTGCACGCCAGAGCCTACCAAGTTTGTGCTAGAAACTTATGAAGCACCCACTAGAGCCTATCGTCATCATAAAACCCTAATCATAGTTTGTTGCATCAACAGATCTACAATAAAGCAACATCAGACCATTGAGAACTCTAGAAAAATTTACTTGGATGAGGTCTCCCCATGTCTGCTTTGTATTCCACCAGTAAGCTTTTAGACCTATGGTATGGGTACAATCAGTGGTCATTAGCTGTTAGAATGGTGTTGCTATAGTCAATTTTCTTGATGCACACAACACCATTTCTAATGATTTCTACCACTTCATACGATCCCATTCATCTTTGCATCAGTTTTCCCTTTCGCTCTTAAAACCTGGAGTCGTACAATAGTACCCAATATTCTTCTTTGAATGGTTTTTTTTTTAATGTGGTGATCATGCCACTGCTTCCATTGCCTCTACATGATTTCTATTCTCTATAGGGCATCCATTCAAAATTTGTCTAGGTAGTTCAGCTATCGAATTCATTCCTTTTATATTTTGTCCAGGCTTAGGTCTAGTTCTACCACCATTCTGAGTGTCTTAACCTCAAACTCGATGGGCATCATTGCATATTTTCCATATACCAGTCAGAAGGGTGTAAATCATGTGGCAATTTCCACATTGTATTATACACCCATACTACCTTCGATATTATTGCAACCCAATATTTCCTATGCTACTGCATAGTTTTCATCAGGATGTTTTCAATTTCCTTGTTGGTCACTTCCACCTGCCCATTCTCCTATGAATGGTAGGGGGTAGTCCTATTGTGTTGAACCCTATATTGGTCCATCAGCTCCTCAATTATCCTGGAGGTAAATTGGGGTCCTTGGTCCATTTTTATTTCCTTGGGCACCTCAAACCTTATAAAAATATGGGTGAATAGGAATTCGGCTACTATCCCCTCCTTGGAGTCTCTCAATACTTGGACTTTGATCCATTTAGTAACATAGTTTGTGTAGACTAGAATATATCTCCTTCCATCTGAAGGTGGGTTGATGAGTCCTACAAAATCCATACCCCACTTATCTAAGGGCTCAATATGTACGTGAGGTTGAAGGGGCATCTTGTCCCTATGGGCCAGCCTGCCCATCCTCTAGAATTCATCACACCTATTGGTGTATGTGGCTACGTCTTTGAACAAAGTGGGTCAATAGTACCTAGTTTGTAACACTTTATAGGTAGTCCTTCTCCCTAAAAAATACCCTCTACATGGCTCGCTATGATAGGCCTTGAGTATCTCCAAAAAATCATGCTCTGATATGCACCTCCTTATGGTCTAGTCGGGCCTTGTTTTGAATAGGAGGTTGTCAATCCATTGAAAGGAAGCACTCTTTTCAATCACCCCTTGCTTCTATCTAAGGGGATATTCTAACGATGGCCAAATAGTTAGAAATATCTGCATACCATGGTGTCTATTTGTTGATGATGAAAAAATGCTCATCTAGGAACTGGTCCTCTACCACTATGTGATCTACTGGTATTAATCTATATAGGAAGTCTATGACTACGTTGTCCTTCCCAGGCTTATCAACTATGATAATATTGAACTCCTATAGTAACAAAAGCCACCTGATGATCCTACCACTAATCATTGGTTTACTCATTAGGTACCTAATGACCACATGGTCTATATGAATGAACACCTTAGTGGTAGAATTTGTTGATGGTGTGCACCACTATGAGAAATCCTTTTTTTATTACCATATAATTGAGCTCAGCCCCTGCTAATTTCTTACTAATGTAATAAATGACATAGAATTCTTTGCCATCCTTCTACCCAAGGATTGCTCCAATTGCATTATTGGATGCATCACAATATATATGAAATAGGATAACCCAATTTAGGCATTGCAAAACTAGGGCAAAAATCATCTTCTCCTTTAGCATCTAAAATGCTTGCTCGCAATCCTCCATACAGATGAATTCTATGTCCTTCATCAGTAGGGTGTACAATGGTTTGGCGATCTTACTGAAATCGATGATGAATCACCTGTAATACCCGATAGAGTCGAGAAAACTCCTTACTTCCCTCTACATTTTTGGGTTGGGTAAGTCTTTAATAACTTATATTTTCTTTTGAGCCACTTTAATCCCTTCTACCAAGAGATGATGTCCCAATACTATAACTTCATGCATCATTATAAAACATTTCTTATTGTTGAGGGATAAGTTATTCTCTTTGCATATCTTGAGCACACATTCCAAGTTTGTTGTCACTTCTTCAAATGTTTCTTCATAAATGGTGAAGTCATCCATATATACCTCATCTGCCTTCCCTATCATATCCAAAAATATGCTCAACACTACCCTTTGGAAGGTGTCTGGTGTGTTGCACAACCCGAAGGGTAGCACCCTATAAATAAATTTTCTCCATGGGCAGGTAAACGTTGTCTTGTTTTGGTCCTCCTCCTCAATATGGATTTGGTTGTACCCACTAAATATGTCATTTTTCTTGGTCAACTTGGGTTTACCCAATGTGTCCATGGACTGAGCAGGGGGAGAGATTGTCAATCTCTTGATGTTCTAGCTATTCAAAATGGTCATTATTCCATCATGGAAGCTGATGTAGGGATCAACCGTAGCTAGCCATGGCCTCCCCAAGATGAGTGGGTAACCACCCAATCCTATTTTTTATTGTAGCAATAGGAATTATTTTGGGTATTCCCATGCATCGATTGTTATGATGATGCCCTCGAGCATCCCTTCTAGCGCTACGAATGACCGATCGACCTATTGCAACACTATCTTGGTGGGTTTCATGTTTGTGAGCTTTAGCTTTTGCATGGTCTCCTATGACATCACGTTGATGGCTGCACCTAGGTCAACTAAGGTGTTTGCCAATGAATGTCCTCCTATTTTCACCATCAACATCGAGCTACCTAGGTTTGCATATTTGGGATGATATGCATTCCCCATCATTAAGTTAGCCAATTTTCCCATGATATTGATGGTTTGTGTCATCTTACATCCTAGTTTCCTCAGACACAACTCCTTTATAATTTTGGTGTATATCTGCATGTCTCAGATAGCTTGAAAAAGTGGGATAGTAACTATTAGATTCCTCAAGCTAGAGAGGATGTCAAATTCTGGTTGTGTCATCTTTCTCAACTCCTACAACTGTTTAGGGAATGGCGCCTCTATTTTATCAATAACTTTTTTTTCTCCACCTCTTATATAAGAGGGGAGTCTCCTATATTTTCCTCCTATTCTGCCAAGGGAGGTGCTTCTACTCCTAGATGCTTGCCTGATCTAAGTTGAATAGGATTACAACTAATATGATATATTGGATACATCTCTCCTTCTACTTGGTATGTCAGTTGGTTTACCTTATTATTTGGGTTCACTATTGGTTGTGCTAGTAACTGCACAAGTCTCACCACATGTAGGGCCAGTAGGCTTTGCTAAGGTGGAACCTGTGCCATGTTTTGTGGAGTGGAATTCCATAGACCATGGTTTCTCTATTGTTGTCTAGAATATTGATATGGAATCCATGGTTGCTGATTGGGAAATGCAGCTCCTGGAGGCACATTCATCTAAGGTGGTGGTCCCTACCATCCCATATTGGGTAGTTGTGGTTGACCTTGTGGCATATATGGTCCTCCTCCATAGGGTGGCATCCCCATGGGCATATTCCCCATAGGGATTTACTACCAAATTATTTGGTTGCCCATAAAATAGGCTTTAGTTAGGTCAGTATCCTCCTTGGGTAGTTGTGGGTATAGTCGAGTTTTGTGATTCTATTGGCAAATTGTGCATACTCTAACCTTGTTCTCTGGGCACGCATTCCTAGCATGCTTTCCTTTACATTTTGGATAGAAATAGGTCAACACTACATCATTCTCTTTTTTCTTCTTCTCCAACAAAAGCATATCCAACTGTAGTGTTAGAGAGGATAGTGTTTTGCTCTTTAAATCTTCCAACATGTTGCCTATATCTACTTTTGTAACTGATGTGGTCACCTTCATGGTCTTGGGAGCTGTATTGCCTCTCCTCTGCGATTAATTCTAACATAGTTGTTAGATATCTTCCATCGCGTGATGGTAAATGTCTCCTCCTGAAATCATGTTTAGCACTTCCAGTGACTCGTTTTTGAGTCCTCTTAAAAAATGCTTTTGAGGGACTTATCTCCTAGCTTTGTGTGAGGAGAGCATTGCAGGTTGAAATTGAATATCTCCCAGTATTCTTCTAGAGACTCATCCTCCTTCTGTGTCATGTTGAGGACTTCCTCTCTAGAATCACGTGCTCTACCAATGTCCTAGTACTACTCTAGAAAGAGCTTCCTCATCTCTTCCCATGTGGTGATTTGCTTGTTCCCCAACCTAATAAACCATCATAGAGTTGAGTCATCTAATGTCAATGGAAAGATTTTTAGCTTATGAGCATCTAATTTATAGTTGACAAACCTACACAACACATCAAATTTAAACAAAAATAGGTCAGGGTCTTCGGTTGGATATCCCCTGAAGGTAGGGAGATGGGTAGGGGATATATTCTTCATTTTGGTTTCCCATGCTCCCTCTCCTATCGGGAAGCTGAATCCATATGAGACTTATTCAACCCATTTTTCAGGAAATATGGTCTTTAATGTAGCTTCTATGCCCTTTTTATCATTCAAAAAAATTTGAATTAGAACCTCTAAGTCAACTGGTGTTACGGTCTGATCCTCTATGGATTTCCATAGCATGGGTTCCTACGAGGGTGTTATTTTAAACAACGGGTTTAGGATGATCTGTTCTTTCCCAAGTTGATGAGATAAGGAGGCACTTTGCACAAAGTGAGGATGCTCACTCCAGTGGATAGTTGGTGATGAGTCAGGAGAATCTAATTCAAACTCTAGGTCTTTGACTAACTCTAACTTTTTTGATGGGCTCTATCTTATAAAATGACCATAGGGTACTCTTTTTCTTGGCATCAAGCAAAAGGTTTAAAGGGGTAATGTAATCATTCTACTAGTGATGCTTCCTTGGAAATAGCACCAAAATGTTGGGTACCAAATATTGGTCAAATTTATCCTAAATATGTCATAGCACTTGCATTTAAATTGTCAAACCAGGGAGCTCCTAGACTTTCGAAGTGCCATGGGTGAGACTATTCACACTAAAGTTTTTGAGATGAATTCATTCAACTATCATTGGGGATGTTTGTGAAATATAAATTAGTTTATCCACACCAATAAAACTCATGCATAAATAAAATACATAAATATAAACACACCACTCTGAAAGCTGCAAATACACCTACGTAATTAAAAAGCACACCATTCGAAAGTAGATAAATTTAATCTAAGAAATAAACATACTATCATGCATAATTAAACCTATGAAAATAACTAATATTAGGGGAGGAATACTATCTTTGAGTGGGCTCTAGATCCAACAGATCCTACCCAATAGATCACAAATACAATGCACGGATAAAGAAATCTTAGGCTTTTATTAACAGTGTAGTAAAATATTACATGTGATAATGTTCTATGAAAAATATGCCTCCCCTACTATAGATAAGTCCATGTGTTTATATAACACACATAGTTCTTCTTGTTGTGGTTCTGTTACAATAGGCACCCTGGTTACAGTCTAAACTAGGACAGTTTAGTTACTGTAATCGATGCATGATAATCAGCTCTATGTCGTTTCCTAGCAATCGAATGATTTCCATTTCATTAAGGTTCTACTTCATGAGTGGTTATGTGTTCATACACTCTGGTTGGGATAGCTCATTCATTCAGTATTTTACCACAAATGATGTGGAACGGTGGTCAACAGGGTCCTCCAATCGTTGGTCAATACACATAATCTGAGCACCTGCTTGAGTAAGGCGCCTATTTGAGTCAGACACCTACCTCAGTAAGGTGCCTACCTCAGTAAGATGCCTACCTTAGTAAGGTTCCTACCTCAGTAAGGTGCCTACTTGAGTAAGGTGCCTACCTCAGTAAGGTGCCTACTTGAGTAAGGTGCCTACCTCAATAAGGTGCCTACTTGAGTAAGGTGCCTACTTGAGTAAGGTGCCTACCTCAGTAAGGCACCTACCTTAGTAAGGTACCTACTCTAGTAATGTGCCTACTTGATTAATGAACCTACCTTAGTAAGGCACCTACCTCAGTAAGGCACCTACCTCAGTAAGGCACCTACTTCAGTATACCTTTAGTCTGTTTGAGTGGAATCGTACCAAGTCCATATAGGACCTCGATTGAGCAAAAGATGACAAAATCAGGTAAATAACTACACAAAATACACTTCACACATGGATTAGATAATACACATGATTTCATTAAATAATAATATTTCATAAAAATATACAACTCATGATATATTTTTGTGCAAAAACCGTTAGTACTTATACAAAAATATGAGCATATCTGGTGCTCATCAAGGAGATAACTTACGATACCATATATCTTACTTGTAAAAGAAAATCCTTCATTTTGGAAGGTCGATTATAGTCGAAAATAATAATTTATAAAAGATATAGTTTATCAATATCAAATTTATTACAAATCTCTTTTATTGTATTTTATCTATTTTCAATTATTATGGTGAATTTCCTCTTTCACACAAATAATAATGGATCTTGTTTTGAGGATGCTAAGCCAGAAGATGGAGCTTGAAGAGGGAAGTGAATCTACCAAGAAATTTTTCTTATTTAATAAGTATTTAGCTAAGAGGATGTGAACCTAGCCTACTTCCAACCTTGCTTATTCATTAAGAATTTATTCATGTGCTTTAACCTTCTAAAACCAAGGCCTCTAGACTCTTTTATCTTACACACTTAATACCAGGAGACAAGGTGGAATGTCTTTTTCTTCTCAAAACTAGACCATAGGAAATATTTTTGAAAGTTTTCAATATTTTGAGAAACTTTATCCAAAAATTTGAAGAGAGAAAGGAAATAAATAGGAATGAATTAAAGGGTAGACTTACCAAGCTGAGCTTTACCTACCTATATAAGAAGAGTCCTTTTCCAAATTGTCAATTTTTTTGAATCCTCTTTAAAACCAAATCCCATAAATTCTCTTTCAATTTATCTTTGAACAAGGGAATATTTAGAACAATAGAAGGAAACTCAACAACATCACAATCCAAGATCCTATCTCTCAATAATTTCCATTTTTGGGGGGGTATTGAGAAAAAAATTACTCTGTAAGAAATTGATCTTCTAGCCCATTGCTTTTTCAAAGGAGGACAATATCTCCTTTCACTTCTAAGCTTGAGGAATAGAGGTAGAGGTAGTAACAAGAGTATCATCCACAAATTTTTGGTGAGAAATAGGATCTAGAAAATATATGTTTGATGTCATTAATAGTTGGTGTTGCTTTAAGAGAGCTACCCAAAGCTTTAGCCATCAAGATGAAGAGAAATGGAAATAGAGGTTCCCCCTAATGCAAGCCCCTAAAGATCTTGAAATATCTAGTAGTAGACTCATTAATAATGACTAAGAATCTAGTGTATGAGATACACTCCTTAACTAGGCTTTACCAATTTTTATGGAATTCAAACTTGTTCATCACTTTCAAGAGGAAATTCCAAAAAACTCTATCATAAGACTTAGTCATGTCAAGATTAATAAAAATACCCACTCGTCCACTTTTAATGACTAAAATGAATAAGCTCACGAATTGTAATAAAACCATCCAAAATTTTCCTTCCTACCACAAAGCCTCCTTGAGTTAAGTCTATTATTCTAGGTAAGAATTTTTTAACCCTATTAGCCAAAAAATTGTAATAGAATTTTGTAAATAGTATTACAAAGAATAATAGGTCTAAAGTCATTAAATTTCTTATCCCTTGAGGATTTGGGAATAATAACTAGGAAGGTGGAGTTCACATCCCTAGGAATGAAGCCCATTCTTTGGATCTCCTTCATGGAATTTCCTCTCTTTACCCACTATATGCAAAAATTTCATGAAAAAAATGGGGGTAAACCATTAGGTCTAGCATCTTTCAAGCTATCCATGGAGAAAACAACCCTCATGATCTTATTATCCTTAAATGAAATGATAAGAAATGAATTCTTGTCCTTTGATATTAGGGGGAATATTGGTAAGCAAGCTTCTAACAACTAGGTCATTGTCATCATCCTTGTCACACAGGAGAGATTCAAAAAATTTGATAGCTTCATACCTGATTTCATGAATCTCTACTATTTTAGAGCCATCCGCTTTCAAAATTTCTTTGATTCCATCAAAACTCCTATGGCTTAGAGTAGAAGCATGGAAAAATTTGGTGTTATGATCCATTTACTGAGCCATAAAACCCTAAAATTTTATTTCTAGAGCAACTCCTCGTTAGCTAAAGAATTATGAAAATTAGCCAATAAGGCTTTATCCTTATCTCTAATCTCCAAAAACGGATTCTCTAATTAAATGAACTATTATATTTTCTTTAATTGTGCTCTTAGGGACACTTTATTTTGAAGGATGTGCCCAAAGACATCTTTGTTCCAATATTTTAGGTTAAACTTGATCCACCTAAGATTATCTATGATTTGAGAAATTAGAGGACCAAAGGAGCTAAGAGACCATAATTCCTTAATATTGGCTTCAAGGTCTAGGTGTTGAGTCCACATTACCTCAAATTTGAAGGTTCTAGGGAACTTTTTGGGATTTTGTAATAATTCCAACAATAAAGGGTTATGATATGAACCCACTTTAGGAAGGGAACATAAGGAGGCATCCCCCAAAAAGGGTAGGGTTTCTTTAGAGATAAGAATTCTATCTAATATAATCTAGATAATTTGGTTACCAAGCCTTCTATTACTCCAAGTGTACTTATTTCCTTTATGATCTAGGTACATTAACTCATTTTGGTTCATAAAAAGGGCAAAATATTTCATACCTCTCAAAAAATAGCATTTCCTCCTTTCTTATTAGACTAGTAAAGGGGTGAATTAAAGTCTTCCACCAAAATCCAAATTTCACTTTTAAATGACTCTCATAGAACTCAAGGAGTCCCAAAGAATACTTCCATTAGTATAGGAATTTGGAGCATAAATATTTGACAGGACCCACATCTACTTAATTTCCTTAAAATAGAAGAGAATCTTGGTAACTTTATCAGAAGTTGAAATAATTAACCTAGATATTTTATTAGTGTCCTAAACACACAGTTGACCCCTAGAGGTCTCATGAGCTAGACTAGCTACAAAATTTACATTCCTCCATATGACATTCCTAATTGAGAATTTTACATTCCTCCACTTTAGTTTCTTGAAGGAGGATAATATCTAGCAAAAATTATTTTCTTAAGGATTCCACCAATCTCTATTTTGTATGGTGATTCAGGCCTCTTATATTCCAAGATAGGATCTTTATTTATGGGATTTAGAGAAGGTTTTATTTCCACCCCCATACTGGTGTGGAGATTGAGAACTGAAGGAAGTGATCTTCAACTACTTTTCCAAAGAAACCTTACCATCTTCCAACCCCAATAAAAGTTAAGTTCCATTAGCTCTCTAAGTCTATTTACTTTTTGCTGGTCTTTATTCGTAGGCTTTCCAAATTTTCATTCCATCCCCACATAAATGAGCCTTTGTTATAACTATGAGTTTTGGAGCCATGGGAATGATTTTACAGCTTTCATTTATCAACCCATACCTCAGTAGGAGACATGGGGGAATTATCAAGACATGAAGTTAAATCAATACTAGACTCAACAAAAAACTTAAAAATGAATTTTAGACATTCAAAAGAATTTTTCTCATTCAACAAAGGCAAGGGAGGTAAGGGGTTAACCTGAGAGGATTATTTTTGTCCCATAGTCTCTATGATAGAAGGGGGCTTGAAATATCCATCCTAGAACTTATGTGATCACCTTAATTTTTTAGCAAGAGTGATGGAGTCCTTGCTACCCTGACCTCTTGAGTAGAGGATTTAGCTTCCTTTTTCTTTGAATTCTCATAGATAGATTTTTCCTTAGGATTTGTCTTAGACTAGACTTTATTTATTGGTTTATTATTTTAGCACTAATCCAAGAGTAGAAATCCTATCAGTTTTCATAGATAATGGTCTGGGTCTAGGACCACAAAATTGAGTTGTGCTCAGTAGGAGATAGGAAATAAATTTCTAGATCAACATTGTTACACATTCTCATAAAAATTATTCTTTAATTTTCACTCGTAGTAGGGTCTACTAGGATAAGTTCACCCATCACCTTAGTAATACCTCTCAGGATATCATTATGGCAAAAGTGAAAGGGTAGTCCAGGGAGCCTAACCTAGAGGGGTGTCATGTTAATTTTCTATGTGTTTGGGGTAGAATCCACTCTCTAGAATCAAAGAATGAGGTTATGCTTACCAAAAATCCATGGGTTGCCGCTCAAGATATGCCTAAAATCATCTTCTCAATTAAAATTAAACATAAAAAAAGTCTTTTGGAAGAGCTATAATTTCTAACTATGCCTAAGGCTTCCAGTTAGAAAAATACCCATCTTTTGATGGCATCTAAATTAGGCCGCACTCCAAGATACTTCCCACCAGTTTAAAAGCACCCTAGTCCATTGTCAGCTTCAAAATCTCCTTAGGGACATAGAGTTTATTTTGGTTTGGTGAAAGGTCAAATAACATGGTTGAAGTACTTTTTCTTGAAAATTTTGAAACTATTATAGCATACAAGGAGGCTTCAAGATCAAAAGGTTTTTAGGTCATGGGTGGGATCCCAACACTTGTATCTGTAGCAATCTCGAGGAAGCGACGTGCCGACCCCGCTGAATTTTTCCTACTTGTTATTTAATTGAATCTATTTAATATTTTAAGAATGCATCTAAATGAAAGACATAAAATAAGATATAACCAAAATGCGAAGAAATAAATGAATGAATTCTCTTTGTATTGATATTTCTGAATTTTGATTACATATAAATCCCTCTAAGGTATACCCTTTGTTTGATACATGATTTTACACAAGGAGGGCAACATATGTATAAAATATCCCCCTTGCAAAGGGGTGGCATGCTTATAAAGGCTTCTTGATGATGCACATGGAAATGTATGAGGGCTTACAAATGCCTCCTTCTCTAGGTCTTTTTCCTAGAGGGATCCTCTTGCTTTCGTATGTTGTAGATGTGTCCAATGAACCTATGGCCCTGTAAGAAATGAAAAAACAACACACTCTTAGATGTCCGAGATTGCCTCCCCGAATGAGGTTGTTAGCAATGAGTATACTTAAATGGAAGCAAGTGCAAATGAAACTAAGACTATGAAGTGATTCTATGCTAATGATATGCTAATATGAAGAAAATAGAATAATGAAACAAATGTCTAAAACCCTAAGCTAGACCTGTGGGCCACTGTCCAAGATAGTGGTCGCTAAATCAAATCTTGTCTTCTTTGCCCCAAGGCTATGGATCAAATCTTGTATCCGATGTTGAAATGGTGGTCGCTTTGCTCAATGTGTTGAATATCTTATATGTGGTAAAACCTCAAAAGGCTAGCACTTCATTGCTCCTCCAAGGTGCTCCAATATGCTCTCCAATTTGTCAGGGCTTCATCATAAATATGATCTCCAAGAGAATCTTTTCAATTCTCAAAAGCTCTCCTCAATGACCTAGTGTGTTCCTGTAAATGGTACTTTTCATGACCCTTGGTGTCTCTAGGATTGTACCTTTTAAAGTGTGTGAAACCCTAGTTCTATGTTCAAAACCCTACGATTGAATCCCTAATGTGTAGTGAATGCTAACATGAGAAGCCTTTGTATTTTCTATGTTTAAAGACTAGTTAACTAAAGTCTAAATTCAGACTCAAGTCTCCCATGTGAACTAGTTGTGAAGGTGAATGCAAAGTTGCTCTCACTTACCTTTATTGCATGCATACTACCACTTCCACCCATTATTAGGCCTAGTTTTTGGCAAAATGCTTTTTATGACTTAGTCGTTGTCATCTATAGTGACTAAGATTTGGTCATTGTCATCTACAGTGGCTAATTTTTAGTCGCTCCAAACTCGAGGGACCAAGGTCCAACCACTCTGGTTTACAATGGCTAAGCTTGGATGGGCTCATAATGCCCCAGTGAGAACCACTTTTGATACTTGGAAAGTCCAATATTTTGTCATATGGTCTATGAATGTGCCTATGTGAGTAACTCTCCTAAAAATGACATGTTTTAGGTGTCTACAGATGCCCCTTTTTGTGATTCGCTATGTGGTAGCATAACGCTAAGAAAAAATGTAGACTGATCTATTTGTAGGGTGTGTGATGATTAGTGGTCTGATCAATGGTGGATGGTCCAATCACGCAAGATGACATGCATCCTTTGAATCATTGCTTCAACATTTAGAAGGCTTAACTTAGATCAGTGGCTTGCACATGTTCAATTGCACTCATTCCTCAAACTCAATCGGGTAGCTTCAGCTGCTATAATAGTTTTGACCAGTAGGAGAGCTAAAAATTGAAGATGTCATGTTTGTTTATGTTCCCAAAAAATAAGAGAAAGTTTTGTAATTTTTGTATGCAATGATTCATAGGATGAACACGATTTTGATATGATCGAGTGATCTTTTGTTGATTTTGACTATGATTATTTTGAAGATTTGAACTACCTCCTCACACAATGAATTGGTGAGGAAATGACAATCAATAAAGCAAAAAATTGCTTGACCAATATGACTAATTTGGTTCCTTTCTAGCATTTGTTCTTTTAATGGGTGAACCCCCATCCAAGTGTGATTCCAATTGTTTATGACAATCATTCATCCCTATCTTGGGGAGTGGTCTAGCTATCAATAGCCTTCTTAGGGAGTTAGGATGAGTGATTCTATTTATGCTCATATTGTATCACTTTGGCTCAATGTTTTTGATGTCATAAGGGAATTAGGATGATCCTATCATACCTGTGGATCAGTACAACCATCTTGATCTTCTTTGAGTTTTAAGGTGATACATCATGACTCCAAAATGAATGTTTTGCCCCAAGTAGCCTAACTTACTCATCTCATCAAATTGCATGGAGTGCAAGTTGTTGTAGTCACCAAGTTGATAGAGTAAGTAACTGGATATGAGGCTTGTTTGATAATTTATTTTTAGATGTTTTTTTATTATTTTGATCATTATAATGACTGTGAGCCATCAAAATATGTTTATTTGATGTTTTTGTTACTTCTCGTGGAGGGAATCTACTTATTTTTTCCTAGGATGTTGGCCATTGTCAGGTCCAATGACCCCCAAATATTTTCTCATGGTTTCTCTTGTCCTGAGTGGCCAAGAAATTTGGGACACTGATGAAAGCAGTGACCAAGGTAAATTGAGATAATATAAAATGACCTAGGGTTTTGACTTTTCATTTTCACCAGCTGGCAGTTTTGCTTATTAGAGCTTTTGGAGTGAAAGTGGCATTTGCCACTTGGAGTGCTTCTATGATTTGGAGAATCATGGTTGTACAGTGTGAGGCATCATCGAGCAAAGGAGTCAAAGCTTCTCGAGTACTCTCTTAAACCTTAACCTTGCTTGTTTTTGTTTGGGTAAAACTAAACCACATTAAGTAATTGGTAAATGAACCTTATTAAGCTTGTTGGTAATTAATTAAACCTGTAGTTAGGCTTAGTTTAGGATTTAATGTGGTGGACTTATCCCCATTTTGTATTTTTGTTATTTTTTTGGTATTTTTGGCCTAGGGCATACACAGTTGTTGTGTCACCCATTGGTCGTTGTCGATCAGAGCGACCAAAATGGCCTACAACTTGGCCGTTGTCGCTGGTAGTGACCGATTTGAATCCCAATGGTTGAAAATATGATCGTTGGGGCTTGGTTGCTCTAAGCTTCATCAGCCAATTTTTGGTTATTGTAGGCGATAGCAACTAAGAACACTTAGATTTTTTTTCTTGCATTTTAGAAGTGATTAGTTGATTTTTTTGAGTTTTTGACTTGCTTTTTGAATTTTATTTCATGATTAGATGCACTTATTTCTCTCTTACCTAGAATTTCAGACCAGCCTATCGTTATTTGCATTGTTTTCATGTTTTATTATGATTTATATCTTATATGCATTGTAGTTATGCTTTGTTTTTCTATTTTGACTTTATATTATCACTACTCAGGATTGGGACCTGAAGCTCATGAATGACCTTCTACCTCATGGACTGGGCTTGGCTTAAGGTCCGAGGACTCCAGTATGTCACTAGGCTACCCTACATCATGTCAGATCAGGCCTACCTCATGACTTTGGTCCATCTATGGGACCCTCAGAACAACACCTTCCACATTTTGATCGACAAGATGACTATCATGTTGGAGGATGTGTATAGGATTTTTTAGCTTCCTTTTTATGAAGTGGCCATTGTCTCCTTGGCCACTAATAATCATGAGGTTGTCTTTGCTTAGGTGTTCAAAGGAAATTCTATGGACGTATTCAAGGACACCAATTCTAGAGGAGTGTCTATTATACAGTGGTACCGGGAGATGATCTTTGAGAGGCATGCAATATTGCTGATGGTCATCAAAAACATTTTGATTCTAGATTGCTCAGGCTTGAGTTTCCCATGGAACCTCCTTGTGATGGTTCAAGACTTGATGTACAATGATGTGCCTATTATCTATGCATGGGGTAGATCTCTATTGGCCCAATGCTATGATGAGTTATACCATATCCACTTACGGGGTCACATCAGCATTGCTTGCAGCTTGTTGTTACAGGTTTGGAGATGGGAGCACATCAAGATATATCATCCCAAGGGGGTTTCTACTAGGATCATAGTCATAGAGGAGTGGATACAATGCTATGTTGTTAGATGGGCTTGAGAGCATGAGGAGCGCAAGAGCTATTCTCATGTGTGGGAGCTCCCCCATTACATTGCTACTTTTACTAGGCTAAAGGTCGAAGATGTCATATGGTGGCCATATCACGAGTGCCCAGCCTGGGATGATCTGGCCAGTTTCACAACTAGGATGTGTTGTGAGCGGTGGCTCATTGGCTACAAGGTTGGCATCCAAGAGCATTTCTTCTACTCTCGGGTTCTTCGTCAGTATGGGCTGCAATAGGATGTGCCTCTTGTTCCATTTTTGTATAGGTGCCTCATGACAGAGGAATATATACCCCCATTATGGATCATAGATCTGTCAGATGATGAGGAGGCCCCAACTATTAACTTAAGAGTTATTGGGTGAGTTATAGAGGCATTTTCTAAATGGTGGGGGGATCGGATGTGGCATGGTAATGGCAACTTGGGTCATGAGGATGATGGTGGGGATGATGGTGCAGATCCTATAGGGTGCAGAGTCTAAGCCAATATTGAGGTATAGGGCCATCCAATAGAGTAGGTGGTAGTAGAGGAATAGGAGGCTCCTAAGGAGGAGGAGGAGCTAGATCCTAAGGAGAGAGATTCTCCCTTGAGAGTATGATTTCACGAGGTCGAGGTTGAGCTTCAGTCAACTAATATTTTGGTCTAGTAGCAGGATGCCACTATAGAGTAGCTCACAACACAGATACAAACTCTAGAAGCTAATATTGGGGGTGGTTCTACTAGGATGCAGTTTTTTTTCCTCCTTCTACACCACAGGGTGCTACAGGGACATATTTAGGGGCAGAGGTTCTACACCTGCGGTCACTGTTAGATGAGTACGATGAGAAGATCTCTGGTCATGTTTCCCATATATCCTCTCTCTAGATGTAGCGTAGGAGGTATGGGATTGTTCCTAGGTGTTATAATCCTGCTATAAAATAAACTCAAATAACACACTCTCACACGATTGCTTGGAATAATCTCACATAAACATCATATTAATATAACAAAAATTTGCATAAAGGAACAATCTCACAATAATACAGAATCACAGGCGTCTTCGATGGGGCAACCTCCTTCAATACTTCATTAATTTGCAAAAATATGGTTACATTGGTGCCTTTTCGAGTATTTAAGGAGTTTCCTTCCAATGTTGGCTTACATGCAAAATGCCACCTGTATTACATGCATAATGCCACTCGAATTACATGCATAGTGCCACTTTGAATTACATGCACAATGCCACTTGAATTACATGCATAATGCCACATTAATTACATGCACAATGCCACCTTACCTAACCTATCTACCATGTGTTACATAAAAAGGGTGCCATTTGTCATAGGCACTACCTAAGCTAAAACTTAGAACATTACAAAATATTAATCATGGGTACTACCCCCGTTCACTAGGATTTATTACATTAGGGAAGTTATTACATTAAGGGTTAGGATGAGATCCTAACATGCCCTTCTCCTTAAAGAAGCTTTGTCCTCAAATCTGAAAATGAGGAAACTATTGTTGGAGTTGATGGAGAGAGTCTCATGTAGCATCCTTAGGTTGAAGTCCATGCCACTGAACCAGGACCTCTGTAATGGTACGGTTGCGCAGAGTGCGAGTTCGACAATCCAGCAGCTGATTCGGTGCAAGTAAGATGGAGCCTTCTTCATCTAATTTAGGGAGTTTTGATTGAACCTATACCTTTGTACCCACAACTTTCTTGAGAAGGGAAACATGAAAAACAGGGTGGATCTTGGAAGTGGGGGGAAGAGCCAATTTGTAAGTTGTTGGACCAATCCGTTGTAGAACCTTATAAGGACCATAGAATTTTGGAGTGAGCTTCGACACTGTGGAGTTGTAGGGATGATTGTTTGTATGGGCATAGCGAAGGAAGATCATATCACCCACATCAAAACTGTGCTCAGATGTCGATCAGCTTGTTGGCACATCCGATTCTAGGCCATGTTCAAATTTTGCTTAAGTTGGCGAAGGACCTTGGTGTGTTGACTCAGAGCATTGTCGACGGCCTGGACCTTGGAGCTGCCTAGAATGTAGGAGGAAGGCGTGAGTGGAGGGTGCCCGTAAATTGCCTCAAACGATGTGAGTTTGGTGGTGGTATGATAGGAAGTGTTGTACCACCATTCGGCCAAGGAAAGCCATTTTTCCCAATGAGTAGGATGATCGGAGGCAAAGCAATGAAGGTAGGTTTCCAAGCATTTATTAACAACCTCTGTTTGACCATCCATTTGCGGATGGTAGGCTGAACTCATTTTGAGCTGAGTCCCCTCCAACTTAAACAACTCTTGCCAAAAATTGCTAGTAAAGGTGGGATCACGATCAGATACAATGGAGGTTGGCATGCCATGAAGGCGAAATATGGAGTCAAGAAAAATTTGGGCAATAGTGGATCTTGTGTAAGGATGGGTTAGGGCACAAAAGTGAGCATACTTTGAAAGGTGGTCCACTACCATGAAAATAATATACTTGCCTCCAGATTTAGGTAGCCCTTCTATGAAGTTCATGGAGATGTCAGTCCACACCTGATCTGGTATCGACAATGGTTGAAGAGTGCCCGAAGAGCACACTATTTCTCCTTTCATCCTTTTACATGTGTCGCAGTCTGCTACAAAAGAGTGAATGTCCTATTTCATACCTTTTTAAAAGGTGCGCTTGAGTCGCTCATAAGTTTTTAGGAACCCTTAATGGCTAGCAGATGGAGTAGCATGTGATTCCTTCATGAGGAGCTCTCGAAGTGGAGACTTAGGAGGAAGAACCAGGCGTTGATGGTAACGCAGATCCTGGCCATCCCAACTATATCATGGTGTATACTTTGGATCATCCCTAAGTGAAGCAACCAAGTCTTTCAAATCTGCATCCTGAAGTATTTCCTGATGTAAGGGCTCAATCCATTGGGGCAATGGTGCAGATATGGCACACAACATACTAAGGGTCTCAAATTTGCGAGAGAGAGCATATGCCACAATATTTTCCTTCCCTTTTTTATACGTGATGTCATAATCATAGCCCATGAGTTTTGATACCCACTTTTGTTGCTTAGGGGTGGCAACCCATTGCTCTAGAAAGTATTTCAGACTTTGGTGATCTGTTTTGATGGAGAAATGGTGCCCAATGAGGTAAGGTCGCCAATGCAGGACTGCATGCAATATTGCTAACATTTCCTTGGCATATGTGGATTTCCACAAATTGCGATCAGATAGGGCTTTGCTGGTAAAATCCAAAGGACATCCTTCTTGCATCAATACTACCCCAATACCACGACCAGAAGTGTCACTTTCAATGACAATTTTTTTAGAGAAGTCTGGCATGGCTAAAACTGGAGTGGTGGTCATGGCATGCTTGAGGTCCAGGAATGCTTGCTCAATCGGCCCTGTCCAAGTAAAAGAATCCTTCTTCAACATGGAGGTGAGGGGGGCGGCTATATTTCCATAATTGCAGACAAATTTACGATAATATCCTGTAAGCCTTAAAAATCCTCGAAGCCCCTTGAGTGTGCGAGCTTGGATCTTCTTAGGGTCAACCTTGACACCATCCTTTGAGACAATGTGTCCTAGATACTCTACTTTAGTCAAACCAAAGGAACACTTGGACCTCTTTGTAAACAGTTTATGGTTGGCCAGTAGTTGGAGGGTTTGATCTACATGCTTGAAATGCTCATCCCATGTGTGACTGTAAATCAAGATGTCATCGAAGAACACAAGGATGAACTTTCGCAAAAAAGGGCGAAAGATGTTCATCAGGCTTTGGAATGTGGAAGGAGCATTTGTGAGACCAAATGGCATTACCAAGAATTCATAATGACCTTCATGAGTACTAAAAGAAATTTTAGGAATATCTTCATCCCTGAGCCGGATCTGATGGTACCCAAACCGGAGGTCTATCTTGGTGAAGTACGTGGTCCCATGTAATTCATCTAGTAATTCATCAACCACAGGGATAGGAAATTTATCCTTGATAGTTATCTTGTTGAGTTCTCGATAGTCAATACACAATCGCCAAGAACCATCCTTCTTGAGGACCAGTAAGACTGGTGCAGAGTAGGGACTGGTACTAGGCCGAATGACACCCGCCTTGAGTAATTCCTGTATCATCTTCTCAATCTCTGACTTCATGGCATGGGGGTACCTGTATGGTCTGATATTGGGAGGTGTACTATCTGGAAATAATGGAATGGCATGGTCGTGAGAGCGATGCGGTGGTAGTGCGGTTTGTTCTAAAAAGATGGCCTCATGTTTGTGAAGAATCTGTTGCATGTCTGGTGGGATTTCACCCACTGGGGATGTGGATGGTTGGATGGAGAATAGTTGTGCAATGACCCCACATGATGATTTCTTTAGCAATTTATCCATGCTGTTTGAACTGATAATTTGAGGTGTTCCTGCTGGGGAGCCCTTGATGATGTGTGTTTGTCCTTTCTGGGAGAACTACATCTAAAGTTTAGCAAAGTTCCAACTGATAGTGCCCAACGTACTCAACCATTGAGATCCTAAAAGAATATCACATCCACCCAACTGGAGGGCAAACATGTCCTGCTTGAGTTCATAGTCCCCTATCTTGATTTTAACATTGCGACACTTTTCTTTACAAGGTAAGGTTCCCCCATTGTCTACCATGACCTCAAAGGAATTACAAGTGTGGATATAGCAATTTTCCCGTTGAGCAACTCTAGGGTCAATGAAGTTGTGTGTGCTTCCCGAATCCAGAAGGATGGAAAGACATTGGCCCTTGAAAAATCTCGTAACCTTCATGGTTTGAGGAGTAGTAATGCCTGCAAGGGCATGGACTGTAATTGCTGTCTCAGGTTCCTGTTTCACTTCTTCTTGTGGAGGAGGTGTTTCTGGAGGGTCCTCATCCTCATAACTCTTGTCAGAGGTAACAGGTTCTTCAACATCTATCAAGAACAATTTCTTGTGTGCACACTTATGCCCTTTGAAAAACTTTTCATCACAATTATAGCATAATCCTTGGGCACGACATGCATCCATCTCTTCGGTGGTGAGGCGCTTGGGTGCAGCAGGTTTATTATCAGTTGGGTGTTGGGATCTAGGAGGAAATGAAGGTCTATTTTGAGGAAACTTTGATGGGCTTCTTTGGGTAGAGAGTTTAGATTCGGCCAAACGGGCCAAACTGATAGCTTCCATCATAGTTCATGGTTTCAACATTTTTACTTCTGCTTGGAGTTCCATCTTCAACCCACTGATATAACAACTCTGGAAGAACCCTTCACTCAATCCTCTTGTCTTATTGGCCAATTTTTCAAATTGAGCTTGGTACTCTTGGACTGACCCTGTTTGTTGTAATTTGGTCAAGGCTCCTATAAAGTCCTCATACTCACTAGGACCAAATCGAGTGAGTAGTTGGGATTCAAAATCCTCCCAAGAGAGATTTGGGTAGGCAACACGTAACCATTGAAACTAGTGTAGAGCCTCAGACTCCAAGTTAAAGGAAGCCATATGGACTCGATGAAATACGGGTACATTATGAAGTCGAAAGAATTGGTCAACCCGACATAGCCACCCATCAACATCCTTCCCACTAAATTTGGGAAAGTCCAATTTGGGCATTCTAAAGGGTGGATCATGGTCATGATTCCTTGCAGAACTCTCAGCTTGGTATTCTAATTTGGGTGGTCCTCTTCTCAGTTTGTTGTCTACTTCTGTCAATGCTTCTTCTAAGCGGTTGCTAGTGGCCTCATGCTCTAGGCGAAGACCTTGGACTTCTTCCTGTATGGAGTGAAAAGCCGAGTTCAAGTTCTCAATGGCTTTTGTTAGGGATTCCAAGTGTTCTAGTTCCTTTTGGTGTCCACGGGTACCCTGGGCCATTTTTTAAACCTTTTGTGACCAATTACTAAAAATAAAATTGAGTTTTCCCAAAAAAGTGCTTGGGTGCTATATATCAAAACGATCAGCTCAAGGAGGTGGTCACAATGAGCTATATCTCTTAACACTACTTTTTGGCACCCCAGACTTTTTTTTTTTTTTCTCCTGTTTTGCTAAGTCTAACGGTGTTTATAGTTTCTAATTCTGAGCTACTGAGAGCAAAAGTTGGGTACTGGAGCACTATCTATAACTGGCCTCATTTCATACTCAAGATTCTCTGTATTTTGTAGGTGACTGTTATGACGGTTTGTTCGACCACGAAGAGCTGTGAATTACTCTCACTGCTGTCTTGACCTCTCTGACCTAACTGACCTGACTGTGACTGCCATTATAAATTTAACTATTATTCTCCAGACTATCAACTTAAGTTTCACCCTCATGGCTTATCCCGAATGCATGTCCTTTATATTATTTTTTTAGTAGAGGACTCCTTTCTCATATGCTCACTTTTGAAATGCAGGTTTAAAAACATGGATGTTTGAATTTTTTATTTTTTTTTGCGTTTTTTATAGGTTGAATTTTTAATAGAACCAGGGAATTCTAAGTATAGGAGTATGTACCACCCATAGGCCCTCTAATATACCGACAGTGATGAACAATAGTGCTCGGACCAATATTTCAGGCCACTACTCAAGGAGGATTCCACACATACCCTTGAGCACACTACCTGCCTCTCTGACAATACGGGAGGGTAATCGTCTAGGATGCTATGTCCCATAGACTATGAGTAATACAAGGCCGAAGAGCTTCCTAATGGCTAAAAGTTTATTTAATCCTAAATGGTCTCCCGATATACCCGAAGATACGTGGGAGCTCAAGTCCGTGCACGAGTTCTGTCTGAGGCCTGGGTATTGGAGCCTGATCGCCCCTCACTTCACTAGACACTTTATGGGCTATCTAGCTTAGCCAATAATGACAAATCCTTCATGATATTTTAAAACCCCCAGTACAGGGTTTCTACCTACTCAACTAAAAAGATTTTTTTTTTTTGGTCTGAAAAAAAAAATGCACTATATTTTTTTGGATTTTTTTTTTTATATAAGGAAAAATAGAAATGGGAAAAACACATAGAATTTATACCTAACAGGCAGATTGGATGGCCAGAATTGTTGCAGTTGTAGTAGAACTTAGCCTTGGAAAGTGCTCTGATACCACTTGTTAGAATCCTGCTATAAAATAAACTCAAATAACACACTCTCACACGATTGCTTGGAATAAACTCACATAAACATCATATTAATATAACAAAAATTTGCATAAAGGAACAATCTCACAATAAGACAGAATCGCAGGCCTCTTCGAGGGGGCAACCTCCTTCAATACTTCATTAATTTACAAAAAGATGGTTACATTGGTGCCTTTTCGGGTATTTAAGGAGTTTCCTTCCAAGGTTGTCTTACATGCAAAATGCCACCTGTATTACATGCATAATGCCACCCAAATTACATGCATAGTGCCACTTTGAATTACTTGCACAATGCCACTCGAATTACATGCATAATGCCACATGAATTACATGCACAATGCCACCTTACCTAACCTATCTACCATGTGTTACATAAAAAGGGTGCCATTTGTCATAGGCACTACCTAAGCTAAAACTTAGAACATTAAAAAATATTAATCATGGGTACCACCCCCGTTCACTAGGAATTATTACATTAGGGAAGTTATTACATTAAGGGTTAGGATGAGATCCTAACACTAGGTAGGCACTAGGTGTAGGTGGTTCATAGGTCAATGGGTGCTCTACCTCAAGGTAGTCTTTTGTCCATCTTATCCAAAAGAATCTAACTTTGACAGAGAGACCAGTAGGTTCACACCACTCCACCCATGACACGGCCATAGGGGGAGGTGATGCAAGGGGTGCAAGCCTCGTATCTTGACTGATGATGGACTTTGATTTATTTTTAAGGTTGGCTTGACCTATATGACTATAGCCCATGGGCATTTTGTACCTCTATGGACCTGATACACACATTTATATGATAGTTTTACATTATGACTCATTATGTGTATCTGTTGGTCATGAATCCGCCTAGTCATATAAAATGCATCCTAGACCCGGACAACATTGAAATGCCAAGAGAAAGAGAAGTCTCCCGATACAATCTCTAGAAAGGGCTGGCTCCCAAACTAATCTAAACTTGTTTGAAGATAAGGATGCGGGAAAGAAATGGAAAATGCAAAAAGAAATGGAAATAACATAAAGAGATGGAAATATGGCTGAAGCCAATAGTTTATAGGGAGAACAACCTCAGATAGTAAATAACCTCAACTAGGTCCTAAAGATAAGTAGCAACTAATTCTTAGAATGCACATACAAAAATTGGATCAAATATTGACCATAAGTTTACCTTCAATTATACTTCAAATGTTCAAATGAAACATAGCCAAATTCAGAACAGCAGAATTCAACTCATATTTTAACACTGGACTAAGCAGAAGTAAATCACACAAAAAATAATCACATGAACAACAATTTGGATCACCAACTCAAAAGACACTTAAGAATAGAGCAAAATGCACTTAGGATTTTTGCTTCAATTTTTGTAAGAAGGTCCTCACTTTTTTCTTTGAGATATACATTAGTATTTATAGAGGTCTTCCCTCTTCCTTTCGAATCACAACATTTAAAACATAAAACAGATTTTGAAGAGGCAATCCATAAAATATGCACTTGAAAAGAGAAATAATCCCCCTTAATCTGCCTCAAAGAAATGACATTCCATGTTTTTATGGATCAAAACTGAAAATCAAACAAAAACAAGGGACCATATTTCTTCATTAAATGACCGTTCTCGGGGCATGCTTGAATTTTTTAGGAGATCACAAACAGGATCTTTTAATATCGGAGGCATCTTTAATTTTGGTGGCATCGAAAACTGCCTGATTTAACATGTTCTTCCATCTTGCGCACATAGGTAAACAACAAAACATTTAATCTTGGAGCCTCTTTGACCTTGATCTCAAAATAAGTTGAAGAGCTTTTAAAACATTACTTTGTTCGATCCTTATCTTCTCCTCATGTTCTCCTATGCAATTTTGAAGGAAAATGCGGATAGAACTTTATCAGGCCTTTGTTGTTGCTTCTATCGCGAAAATGTGATAGGTCACGAAAATGTGACATGTCGCGATATCGCAACATTTTCAACTTACTACTTTCTCTTGTTGCCACTAGTCATGAAAATGCGACATGTCGCGATATCGTGACATCTTCTCTTCATTTAGATTTCTCTTCTTGCACTTTCATGAAAACGTGACAAGTCACAAAATCATGACAATCTGCCTTCATTTTGTTTTGTCCCCATGACATGTCGCGAAATCATGACATTCTCCTTTGTTTTGGATTTTTCATTGCTTCCTATTGTGAAAATGTAACATGCTATGAAATCACGACATCTTCCTCTTGGCGCTGTCTTGTCTGCTTTCTCACCACAAAATCATGACATGTCGCTAGATCACAACAATTTCTTCCTCTTGGCTCCTTTTCTGCTTTACACCCATGAAAATGCACCATGTCATGAAATCATGACATCCTCCTCTTTCTTGGCCCTTACACTACCTTTAGTAGTGAAAACATGACGTATCATGAAATCGCGACATCCTCCACTTTGTTGGCTTTCATCTTCTTGCAAGTGGTGCAAATGTGACATGTCGCAAAATCATGACATTCCGTACTTGGCACTGTCCTTCCCGCTGTTTCACTGTGAAAATGCGACATGTCATGATATCGTGAAAATCCTTCTGCCTGGATTCATTTCCAAAAATGTCATGAAATCATGACATCTTTCTCCCACCTTGTGTTTATCTTCAGCACTTCCGTGAAAACGCACCATGTCGCGAAATCGTGACATCTTCCTCCATTTGTCTTTGTCTCCAAGACATGTCGTGAAATTGCGACAATTTTCTTTGGACTTGTAATTTTTAGTCGTCTCCTCACGAAAATATGACATGTCATGATATCGCGACAATTTTTTGTCTTCTCCTTCATTGCCACTTTCTATCATGAAAATTTGACATGTCGCGATATCGCGACATTCCGTACCATCTTGCTCCTTCCTCGCTTTCCTGCTGTGAGAATGTGACATGTCATGATATCATGACATTTTTCCTTGGCGCTCCCCTTTGCTGTTGTATGTCATGATATCATGACATTTTTCTATCACTTTGCTTCATTGCCACTGCAAGTCGCAAAAATGCGACATGTCGCGATATCGTGACAACTTTTCACTTTTCACTTCCTCACCGCAACAAGTCACAAAAATGTGACATGTCACAATGTCATGACAACCTTGCCGTTACTACTTCCTTTTGCTGCTCCTAGTGCAAAAATCCAACATGTCGCGATATCATGATAGTTTTACTTCCTTGCTCCCTTCCTCGCTTGCCAGCGCAAAACTACAACAGGTAGCGATAATGCGACATGTCGCGATATTGCAACACTTTTAACTTTTCACTTACAAACAGAGGAGTGAGTATCTCTACACTCTGTGCATTATTTTGCATGAACAACAACAAAAGAAAAATAAATGTGGCAAAAATGCCAACAGTATCATTTATTGCTCATATTTTTGTTGTTATTTTATTTTATGATGCGATGTGATGACGGCATTATGATGACTTGATGTATATGTTATATGATAGATGATATTGTGGATGTTTATATGGATGCTTATATGATATTATGTGATGTATCATGAGTTGATCTAATTATGGATTTATGATTGTATGCAAATGGATATTGCCTATATGCTTTATGATGTGCTTTATGATGTAATGATGGATGATTGATGACTTGTGTATTTGTGGATGCAATTGTTTGTTAAACGCATGTTTAATTTTGCTTTAATTGTATGCATCTAACTTATGTAATGATATGGTATGAATGAACCTTTATGCTTTAATAACTTAAAACATAAATACTGCAAATGAGTTTAACAATCTAAATGGGTGATATCACAAAAATTAAAAAAATAATCATGAATTTAAATAACCACTCTTATCATAATAATTGATTAAGTATTCATATGTGAGATGTAATGGCATGAAATGTATGTATTTTCTTGATAAGTTTCTATAAATTTTAATATACAAAATAGTTAGTGGCCATATACATATCATTTCTAATATATATCCGATATCTATCCTACTCTATTTATACCCCCTAATTTATAGAATCTTACAAATAAAATGATGGTGTGATTGATGATATGATTTGTTGTTATATAAGAAATTTTGAGGTTTTCTTGAAATTCAAACACTCTATTCACCCTATCAACAATTATGTATTTACCATATAAGGCTTTTGAAAAGTACGACTTTCATCATGGACCTAGATACTCAATATCCCTGTGTGTGCAAATAAATATATTTATATAGAACTCAAATATTTCCTCTGATGTCAAGCGGGATTCTTTTATCCCATTGCTAATATCAGGGATCCTTAAGTGTTCATCTCATTATTATGTTGGACTTAGTTGGACTATACCACTAGGTAGTATTGGGTTACCTAAAGCTAGCTCATCCACATGCAAATATTGGTCTACATAAATGCATAGACATATCCTCAAGCATAAGGATATCACCCTTACCAAGTTGGCTGTGCACCAAACCTATAATGGGGATTGCCTTCCAGTTTTGTATAATATTGAGAATTCTAGGGATTCAAGCTCCATTCCCTTCTTTTCTTCCTTTTGATATGGGATACTTGCTTGTGTTTAGTGATGAAAATCACTGTTTATTTTTGACTAATTTTTTTTGTTTCTTTTGAGCAAGGGATTCTTGTAGTGATGATAATCACTATTTATTTATTTTTTGTCCTTTTGATACTTTGAACTATGACTTTGGGATGTTGATGTATGAATTTTGAGGATTTTGAAATTTTTTTTACTCTAGGATTTTTTCTTGTTTTGATTAAAGCAAGGGATTTCTAGGTAGGGCGGAGCTTATCCTTTTGTCGATTCTTAGCACTTTTGAACCGGTCACATAGGGGGATAAGAAAGAAGACCCTTTTCACTTTAGGTAACCTAACCACTTTTATAGCTTTCATATTTCCCTTGTATCGACTAGATTTTAGTGTTTGTAATTAGTGATGAGATCCTAAAATATGCTAGGCTTTGTCACCACTAGACCTTACTCTCTACTAACCAATATGGCTTTCCACAAAATTTTATAAGGATACTAGGCATGGTTGAATAACCAAAAAACCATAATATATTATGTATAGCAATAGGTAATGGTTGTGTTGACAAACACAATTACACATATGGATGAACGGATGTAGATGAATTTTGAATGTTTGTGTTTATGATACAAACTGTGGCATCGCTTGTACGATTGTGATTATGACATATGCAAATATAATGGATATGAATGTATAATGCAATGGAACTATGTGGATGCAAATGTACGATGCAGATTTTTTTATTTATTTTTTATTTTTGCGTTTTTTTTTTGTATTTTTTTTTGTATTTTTGCTTAATTTGACCAAAGGGCTTATTTTGCCTTTGGGGCTTTTGATTTTTAACCAAGTAGTGAAGAACACAAGCTTATACTGAGAGGGGGGGTGAACAATATAAGACCTCTTTTTACTTTTTCCTTTATACTTCAAAACAGTAAAGCAATATATCCAAAGCAATATCAAAGCAATGCACAAAACCATCCACAAAGTGACACAACAATTTACATGGTTCATCCACAAAACTTTTCTCTAAAAGTTATCTCAAAGTTCTTTGGGAAACCTTCCCAATTACAATGTTTATGAGCCTCGGCTCAAAGGAGAAACCTTCCCCCAATCTGAATTTATGAGCCTCTTGCTCAAAGGAGATACCTTCCCCTACCTCTCGCTTCGGTCGGTGATCCTCTAGAAGACCTCTCGCCTCTCGCTGCCCTTAGCAAATGGAACTCTATCCACAGAAGACACCTGTCTTCCCTGCTCTGGTTGGAGACCTCTGTCCTCAACTCTATCACCTCAAAGCTGGTCCTCGAATTTGCACTAAACACAGTCCTTCGATCTAGCACAAATGTCCTCGTCCTCTGTCTTTGATCAACACCAAACACAGTCCTTCGGTTTGGCACAAATCTGTCCTCAGGTTCTTCTCATAGAACCAATGCACCTCTGTCCTCAAGTTCTCTGATAGAACTATCAACCTCAGCTTCACAAGTCCTCTGCTAGGACCTGTCCAAATCTGCTCACAAGTCCCCACAGAACCTGTCCAAAACCTGCTCACAAGTTTATCAAGAACACTTGCTTGGCATGAACCCACAAAGAGAATGGTTAGAGACCCAATGTGATTCATCCACCTCATAGAAGCATAAAGAGAATTGTTAGAGACTCAATATGATTCTCAACTCATAGAAGCATAAAGAGAATTGTTAGAGACTCAATATGTTCTATACTTAACTCCCAATCTCAATCTCAACTCAATCTCAAATCTCAAAAGAATAAGATAGATGTAGTATGCTTTTCTCAAGAACATGAAACACAACCCAACAATTGCCAACCATGCAATATCTCATATAACAATGATACTCATGTTCTTTCCAACAACCAATATCTTTTCTCAACCAATTAGGGCTTCAACAACAATGCTCAAAGACAAGGTTTAACCAACATCATTCAACTCAACATTAACCTTGAAGCATTCAACCAATCATCACAAGAAAAGGAAACAAGTAGAAATCCTTTTCCCTCCAAAGATATTTGAACAAAACAGCCACCAACACAATATCACCAAATGCATAGAATAACTTGTTCAAATCAACTCAATGGAGTAAGCCCAATATCATGTATCAAGTAAAGCATTAACTTGATCAACACAACCACTATGGAAGCAACTCATCCATCAATATCAAAACAGCCAACTAAGGGTTTCACCAACTCAAAGCAAGTAGCAAGACTCACAATCATAAACCCTAGTGCACAATGCTTCCACTACCTCAAACCAGAATTATGCATTCACCAAAACTCTCATCAATGATAACAATGCATAAGTAGTCTTCAACAAACCAAAAACTAGGATTTACCCCCAACCAAAGGAAACCTTGTTGAAAACCTTTTCACTCCAATCTTATTTCAGGAATAACATACACCACTCATTACTCATAAGAAGAATGTGCCCATACCTTATTGAAGTGAAGGAACCCCTTTGGAAATCTGCCACCATCACAACATTCTTTTGCCAATCTTCACAAGGGTTAGTAGATCACAAAATAATCAACATTATTCCACCTTTCAATAATCATCACCAAAGCCTTTAATTGCACAACTCCCTTATCTCTCCTAAAACCACTTGTACCATAAAATAAAATAAATCACAACATTGCATAACCTTATAACTCCCAAAACCACTTATACAATAAATTACTTCATAATCCAACAATAAAGTAATAATAAACAATCTTTATAGCATACCTTTTATTGCAACAACATATTGTAGATTCCAAGATTTAATCAAATTAAAACATATACACATAACCCTTATAACTCCCAAAATCATGTGCCAAGCATACCTTATAAAAATTATTATATTGCCTCAAGTGCACCCACCTTACTTTGAACCCGTGTCATCACTCATGCAAACATCGAGGAGCATGCACTTCTATTTCTCCACTAAAAAACCGATGCGTCTTCCTAGTCAAAGAAAAGGATTGCGTAGCGATTCGAACACTTAACTTCTCGGCTGCTACGCGCTTTGAACGCTTTCCTTCCACCTAGGCTATCTGCCCATGTAAGACGAAAAAGGTGTGCTTCGATTTTAGTCTTTTCGTTGGCCTTGGAATACGTAGAAACTTGTCCTCTTCTTTGCTCCCTCACGTGTTCGAGCGGATGCGAATACATTTTATCCTTAGCCTTGCATTAACCGCTCTCCTTTGTATCTTTGCAAACTTTACTTCCTTCTCCCTTTCGATTTCATCAAAGGTTCACTGCTATTTTTTCATCGAAAATCATTCTATCTCAACATTCTTCTTATTGATATCCTTTTTCCACACACTTAAATGAATTTATTAGCCTCATTATATATGCACTTTCATTTCGCCCTTTATTTCCAAATACGTCGGCATTTCCAACCATGACGGAAAATACTTTAATTTAATTTTAAAATATTAATTTAAATTTTAAATAAATAAAATTTAAACTAAATATTTAAAATTAAATATCTTCATCACCGGGGCACCTTTTTCAACGAAACGAAGAGCCAACTTGGGTTTTAAGAAAAACCCATTTCAAATATGTTGTCCATGGTTTTAAATAAAACCTTTTATTTTGTCTGCCTTGGTTTTCACAAAAACCCTTCCGCTTCTTGACATCAATGACAACATCAACACTTGAGCAAAGGCAATGTACCCAATGTACCCAAAATTGCCAACAATCTCCCCCTTTGTCATTGATGGCAAAACTTTACTAAAAACACATCTTCAAGAGCCAAAACTGAAATCACTCTCTTTGAAGTTTTGCTCCCCCGACTTGAAGCTTTCCTCTTCACTTGAAGCTCTCCCCCTTACTCATATCTCTCCCCCTTTGTCATCAATGGCAAAGGGCCACCTTTGGGGCTCGAAACTAAGAATGAGCCTCTTAGCTTAGTCCCTCCCCCACCTCCCGATGAGGTGATTAATTCTGGGGTGGGAGTAAAACTCCCATTAGGCACTGATCATCATCAGCGTCTATAACTTCCTTGTCGGGCCTTCTCTTGAACTCTTTTTCCATATTCTTGTTCCTGTCATTGTTCTGATCCTTGGACCTGATCATGCCACTGTTCCTGTTCCTGTATTCTAGAATTTTAGCTCTACACTGTCTAGCTATGTGACCTTCATTGTTGCACTTGTAACAAGTAACAATGTTATTTCTTTGAGGCATACCTGTTCTTTGAATCCACCTGTTCTGACTAAACCTGTTCCTGTTGTTTGCCTTGCAATGAACTGCCTTGTGCCCAAACTGATTGCAAGAGTAGCAATACCCATAAAAGAAATCACCACTTCTAAAACTGTTATTTACCTTCTTCACCCGAGCCATGCAATGTACAACCATGTGACCAAACCTGTGACAAGCAAAACATCTGCCTTGAAACTTTCCTTTATTTGACTTCTTAGGTCCTGAAAACTTCTCCTTCTTCTCATTTCGAAATCTATTTTCTGTTTCTATGCATCTATCATTCAAGGACTCATGATCTGAAATACTTTCCTCATTAGAACTCTCTTCCTTTTGGAATCTCTTACTAGACTCTCCAACTTGTTTCTTGTGAGGCTTAACAAAACCAAGACCTGTTTTATCTGTTGGATTTCTTTGACTTTGGATGAGAGACTTAACCTTTTTGGAGCTTTCTTGAAACCTCGTATGCCTTATCCTTGTACTCTTTATTTTCCTCTTTCAACGAAGCCATTTTCTGTTCTAATTCACTATACTCAAGCACCTTAGATTCTAACTCATTCTTGAGTTCTTGTGCATTAGCCATAGAGACATCAAGACTTTCTATAAGTTCATCTCTCTCCATACAACATTCATCTAACTTATCCTTGAGTCTAGCATTCTTCTTTCTTTCCTTTTTCAAAACACTAAGAGCATTTGTAAGTTCACATTCAAGATCTTCTCTATTTGATTGCACTTTGAATTATCAAGGCCTTTTTCAGATTTCTTATCACTAGAGGTGCTACCCTTTTCAAAAACCATACATGCATCTTCCTTATCATTTTCTGAAGCATCCTCATACATACTAACAACCAATTCATTATTTGTGCAATCATCCTCAAGGTGACCAAAATTTCCACATCTAAGACATTTCATGATAATGAATCTATGTTTCGGTTCTTCCTCTTTTTCTGATATGAACAACATCTCATTTTCATTATCACTTGAAGAACTTTCACTATCACTGCTAGAACACTTACTTGCTTTGTCTAGGTAGAAGCTCTTCTTGTGCTTGTGAGAATACCTCTTTCCTTTATTGTTGTGCTCATATTTGTTCTTCCTTTGATGCCTATGCCTTTCAGAATCCTTGCTCTTACAATCCTGTTTAACTTCATCACTTTCATCCTTGGCAACAGTATAGTTAGTAGCATAATGACCAAACTTTCCACAATTGAAACATCTCACGTTTTTCATATTTTTGTGCTTTCTAAAGAACTTGCCTTTCTTGTTGTAATATGCCTCTTCATCACCAGAAGACTCATCACTCTCTTGAAGCTGTTTACCTTTGGAATTCTTGGTAGTCTTGAAAGTTGCCTCCTTCTTGACATCAACCTTCACTTGAGTTCTCAACTCAAATGCTGCAAGTATACTATGGAGCTCATATTTTTTCAACTTATCCAAATCTTTAGCTTCCTCAATAGCAGAAATATTTTCACTAAATCTATTAGGAAGAGATCTTAAAATCTTATCACAAACATCATTTTCAGCAAGCTCAAGACCTAAGTCTTTCATGGAGTTAACAACTTCATCCATACGAAGCATGTAGTCACTAATATTTTCATCATCATTCATTTTGAGTTGTTCAAACATACCTTTGAAGTGTCTCAACTTGGCCTTTCGGACATTTGTATCACTCGTATGAACCACCTTCAACGATTTCCACATTTCACTAGCTCGTCTTGCAGTGAATCACTTTGGTGAGATCTGCTTTCTGTAAGCCTTTCAGGATTGCATTCATTGCTTTTGAATTGTTGTGATGTAGGAGCCTTTCTTCTTTAGTATTAGGACCATGTTCAGGAATAGTGTACTCATCTTCAATTACTTCCCAAACCTCATTCCCAAGTGCCATTAGATGAACCTTCATCCTTGCACTCCAAAGACCAAAATCTGACCCATCAAGAATAGGTGTTGCATTGCCACTTGAATGATCCATTGTGTTCTTTACTAGCTTTTCCTTCAAGTCGTTAAACCTTTCCGAAGGAACCCGCTCCGATACCAATTGAAGAACACAAGCTTATACTGAGAGGGGGGTGAACAGTATAAGACCTCTTTTTACTTTTTCCTTTATACTTCAAAATAGTAAAGCAATATATCCAAAGCAATATCAAAGCAATGCACAAAACCATCCACAAAGTGACACAACAATTTACATGGTTCATCCACAAAACTTTTCTCTAAAAGTTATCTCAAAGTTCTTTGGGAAACCTTCCCAATTACAATGTTTATGAGCCTCGGCTCAAAGGAGAAACCTTCCCCCAATCTGAATTTATGAGCCTCTGCTCAAAGGAGATACCTTCCCCTACCTCTGCTCTCGGCTGGTGATCCTCTAGAAGACCTCTCGCCTCCGCTGCCCTTAGCAAATGGAACTCTATCCACAGAAGACACTTGTCTTCCCTGCTCTGGCTGGAGACCTCTGTCCTCAACTCTATCACCTCAAAGTTGGTCCTCGAATTTGCACTAAACACAATCCTTCGGTCTAGCACAAATGTCCTCGTCCTCTGTCTTTGATCAGCACCAAACACAGTCCTTCGGTCTGGCACAAATCTGTCCTCAGGTTCTTCTCATAGAACCAATGCACCTCTGTCCTCAAGTTCTCTGATAGAACTATCAACCTCGGCTTCACAAGTCCTCTGCTAAGACCTGTCCAAATCTGCTCACAAGTCCCCAATGGGAACCTGTCCAAAACTCGCTCACAAGTTTATCAAGAACACTTGCTTGGCATGAACCCACAAAGAGAATGGTTAGAGACCCAATGTGATTCATCCACCTCATAGAAGCTATAAAGAGAATTGTTAGAGACTCAATATGTTCTATACTTAACTCCCAATCTCAATCTCAACTCAATCTCAAATCTCAAAAGAATAAGATAGATGTAGTATGCTTTTCTCAAGAACATGAAACACAACCCAACAATTGCCAACCATGCAATATCTCATATAACAATGATACTCATGTTCTTTCCAACAACCAATATCTTTTCTCAACCAATTAGGGCTTCAACAACAATGCTCAAAGACAAGGTTTAACCAACATCATTCAACTCAACATTAACCTTGAAGCATTCAACCAATCATCACAAGAAAAGGAAACAAGTAGAAATCCTTTTCCCTCCAAAGATATTTGAACAAAACAGCCACCAACACAATATCACCAAATGCATAGAATAACTTGTTCAAATCAACTCAATGGAGTAAGCCCAATATCATGTATCAAGTAAAGCATTAACTTGATCAACACAACCACTATGGAAGCACTCATCCATCAATATCAAAATAGCCAACTAAGGGTTTCACCAACTCAAAGCAAGTAGCAAGACTCACAATCATAAACCCTAGTGCACAATGCTTCCACTACCTCAAACCAGAATTATGCATTCACCAAAACTCTCATCAATGATAACAATGCATAAGTAGTCTTCAACAAACCAGAAACTAGGACTTACACCTAACCAAAAGAAACCTAGTTGAATACCTTTTCACTCCAATCTTATTTCAGGAATAACATACACCACTCATTACTCATAAGAAGAATGTGCCCATACCTTATTGAAGTGAAGGAACCCCTTTGGAAATCTGCCACCATCACAACATTCTTTTGCCAATCTTCACAAGGGTTAGTAGATCACAAAATAATCAACATTATTCCACCTTTCAATAATCATCACCAAAGCCTTTAATTGCACAACTCCCTTATCTCTCCTAAAACCACTTGTACCATAATAAAATAAAATAAATCACAACATTGCATAACCTTATAACTCCCAAAACCACTTATACCATAAATTACTTCATAATCCAACAATAAAGTAATAATAAACAATCTTTATAGCATACCTTTTATTGCAACAACATATTGTAGATTCCAAGATTTAATCAAATTAAAACATATACACATAACCCTTATAACTCCCAAAATCATGTGCCAAGCATACCTTATAAAAATTATTATATTGCCTCAAGTGCACCCACCTTACTTTGAACCCGTGTCATCACTCATGCAAAACATCGAGGAGCATGCACTTCTATTTCTCCACTAAAAAAACCGGCGCGTCTTCCTAGTCAAAGAAAAAGATTGCGTAGCGATTCGAACACTTAACTTCTCGGCTGCTACGCGCTTTGAACGCTTTCCTTCCACCTAGGCTATCTGCCCATGTAAGACGAAAAAGGTGTGCTACGATTTTAGTCTTTTCGTTGGCCTTGGAATACGCAAAAACTTGTCCTCTTCTTTGCTCCCTCACGTGTTCGAGCGGATGCGAATACCTTAGCCTTGCATTAATCGCTCTCCTTTGTATCTTTGCAAACTTTACTTCCTTCTTCGATTATTTCATCGAAGGCTATTTTCTCTTCCTCCTATATCGCCTTTTCCACACACTTAAATGGATTTAATAGCTTCATTATATATGCACTTTCACTTCGCCCTTTATTTCCAAATACGTCGGCATTTCCAACCACAACGGAAAGTACATTAATTTAATTTTAAAATATTAATTTAAATTTTAAATAAATAAAATTTAAACTAAATATTTAAAATTAAATATCTTCATCACCGGGGCACCTTTTTCAACGAAACGAAGAGCCAACTTGGGTTTTAAGAAAAACCCATTTCAAATCTGTTGTCCATGGTTTTAAATAAAACCTTTTATTTTGTCTGCCTTGGTTTTCACAAAAACCCTTCCGCTTCTTGACATCAATGACAACATCAACACTTGAGCAAAGGCAATGTACCCAATGTACCCAAAATTGCCAACAAGTAGCATGAAAATACCCTTGGATCATTTTTGATTGAAGTTGACCAAGCGGCTTGGATATCCTTAGATCATTTTTTATTGAATTTTACCAAGCAGTTTGAATACCCTTGGAGCATTTTGATTGAATTTGACCAAGCAGTTTGAATACCCTTGGAGAATTTTGATTGAATTTGACCAAGCGGTTAAAATACCCTTAGAGCATTTTTATTGAATTTGACCAAGCAGATTGAATACCCTTGGAGCATTTTGATTGAATTTGACCAAGCGGTTTGAATACCCTTGGAGCATTTTGATTGAATTTGACCAAGCGGTTTGAATACCCTTGGAGCATTTTGATTGAATTTGACCAAGTGGTTTGAATATCCTTGGAGCATTTTGATTGAATTTTACCAAGCGGTTTGAATACCCTTGGAGCATTTTGATTGAATTTGACCAAGCGGTTTGAATACCCTTGGAGCATTTTAATTGATTTTGAATTTTTTATGTTTTTATAAATTGTTTATATTTTGATTCTTTATGTTGTTTTATTTTTTTTATTTTTGACATATTTGAATGTTTTTGGATTTTATGACATATGTGAATGTTTTTGGATTTTATGACATATTTGAATGTTTTTGGATTTATGACATATTTGAATCTTTTTGGATTTTATGACATATTTGAATGTTTTTGGATTTTATAACATATTTGAATGTTTTTGTATTATATGTGTAAAATGCCTTTAAGTGAATGGTATTGAGAGGTTCAGGCTCTTCAAAACCATCCATTGATATAAGGTGATATGCTCTAGGCCCCACCCTTTATGAAACCATGTAGGGGCCTATCCAATTTTCCATGAATTTGTCTCACAAGTGTGGCGGTAAATTGGAATTTTATTGGTTCTCTTTGAGCACAAGATCCCTAATTTTGAAATATCTCAAGTGGACTTTACTATTGTAAGCTTGTTCAAGGTGATCTTGATAAACACGAAGATGCTCCAAAGCATTGACTCGACATTCATTAAGAAGCATCAACTGATCAAGGTGGCCTTGTCATGTGATATCATCTATGAAGTACTTTAATGCTATGCGTAGATTTGGAATTTCCAACTATAGGGGCATGATGGCCTCAACACCATAAACAAGTGAAAATGATGTTTCCCCTACGGGCGTCCGTACACTAGTCCTCTATGCCCATAGTGCCAGAGGTAATTGCATGTGCCAATCCTTGTGATTATCTTCCATCGTCTTCCTCAAGATGGAGACTATTGTTTTGTTTGAGACTTTTGCTTGTGGATAATATGGCATTGAAAAACTATAATGTATATGGTATTTGTTCATTAAATCATGCACATTTTTATTCTTGAAAGATGTCCCATTACCCAATATTATTTTCGAAGGGACCCCAAAATGACTTATGATATTGTGGAGTATAAACTCCAAAATCCTTGGTCCAGTTGTTGATGTTAATGGGATTGCTTCGACCCATTTGATGAAGTACTCAATGGTTGTGATGATGAACCTATGTCAGCCAGAGGATGGGGGTGATATTTTCCCAATTAAGTCTAGTCCCCATTGAGAGAATGGCCATGTTGCCTGGATGGGTTGCAAGGCTTACGTGGCAAGTGTGTGAGGTTTGCATGATGTTGGCACTTAATACATTTATTGACATACTTGCAATAGTCTTTTTCCATAGTGGGACAATAGTAACCCATTCTCAAGATGTGCTTAACTATGGCCATGCCACTAAAATGACCACCACACGTACCATCATGAGCTTGTGAAATCACCCAAGATGCTTCCTAGGGCTTAAGACAATGGAGTAGCACTCCATCATATCTTTGTCTATAAAGGATTTCTCCTAGAAAGATGTTTATTGTTACCTTATGTTTAAATGTTCACCTTTCAATATGTGATAGACCTTGAGGTACCATTCCAAGCTTCAAGAAGTCTCATAATTGGGAAAGCCAATCTTGATAAGCCATAGCCTCTATAGAAAAGATGACCTACTCCTCCTATGTTCCAGAACTAGTGAGCGTGGATTGAGGAACAACCCTATGGTGTATGGTTGTGCCACACTCTACAGGGCCTTTGGAGATCAAAGACCCCCAAGGTGTTGTTCGCAAGAAATTTCTAGCTGTGAAGGACCAATCCTAATTTGGTTCAATGTTGATCATGTTGACTGATTCTTGATTGTCTAAAGCCTCATGTTGTATTGATGAGTGGGAAAGCACTTTCACATGAATGGTTGTAAAATTATTATACCAATTTTGAGGGATTAAGGATCCCAAAGAGGCCATGGTGTCCACAAATCTATTTAACATGTGAGGGATTGCCTCGATGTCATACCATTATAGCCAAGCTAGGTAAGTGTCAACAAGTTCTTTGTAAGCTTTCAAGAGTGGGCACCTACATTGAAATAGTACTTTGACTTGGTTTACTATGAGAAAGGAGTCACCAAAGATATTAAATATTTTAATACCCATTTCTATGGCTTTTTGGAGTCACAAGATCAAAGCTTCATACTCTATATTGTTGTTTGTGCAAGGGAAGTCTAGTTTAAATGATAAGGGCAATGGAGAACCCTGTGGTGTAATGAAGACAATCCCTGCTCTATCCCCTTATTCACACTTTGAACCATCGAAGAGCAATGACATGTCTCTTTATTTCTTAGGTCCCTCAAATTATGGTGGATTTGATAATGTAAAGACCGCATTGTCAGGAAATTCTATGGTGAGAGGCTTGCTATCCTAAAGAGGTGTCTCTGCTAATTGACCAGCTATGACTTATCCCTGGATGGACTTTTGGATTATGAACTCTAGATGAAATTTTGTCAATATCATGATCCACTTTGCGGTACATGTATTGTGATATGTCTTGCTCATCATGTACTACAAAGGATTTTATTTTGATATAACATAGTTTGTATGGCTCAACATGTAGTGTCACAACTTTTGAGTCATGAAGACCACTGCTAAACACAACTTTTTGACATACGCATACCCTAGCTCATAACTCACCAAAGTGTGACTAATGTAATATATGGGTTGTTTTTTATCTTGTGTATTCTTTTGGGTTAACATGGTGCCCAAAGAAAAATTAGTAGCCGATATGTATAGTATAAATGGTATGTCTGGCCTTGGTGGAGCCAACACTGGCGATGTTACTAGGTAAGTTTTGATCTCTACAAAGGCTTGAAGGCACTCTTCATCCCAATGAAAAGGAACCTCTTTGCATAGCAACCAATTCATGGGTCGATATTTTTTTGATAATTACGTAATGAATCTTTTTATGGATGCTATCTTGCCTTGTAGGCTTCTTAGCTCCCTAATGTTGGTAGGGGTGAACATTTCCAATATAGCCTTTACCTTTGTAGGATCGACTTCAATACCTCTTTCAAAAACAATGAATCCCAAAAGCTTTCTAGAAGTTACACCAAAAACACACTTCTTAGGATTCAATCTGATGTTGTGCTCAATGAGGCAATTAAAAACTTTTCTAAGGACTTTAGCGTGTTCTTGCTACAACAAATACTTGGCAAGTAAGTCATCCATGTAATATTCTAAGATCTTATACATGTAGTCATGGAATTTGTATGTCATGGCTTGTTGATATATGGAACCAACATTCTTGAGGCCGAACGACATCACTTTGTAACAAAATTTCCCCCAAGTAGTAATGAAAGTAGCCTTATGTTGATCTTCGGGTTTAATCCAGATTTGATTGTATCTAAGAAAAATCATACATTAGGGAGAGCATCTCATGACCTACGGTGGCGTCTACAAGAGCATCTATGTTTAAAAATGGGAATGAACTCTTTGGAGTTTCCCTATTTAAGTCTCTTAAGTTTGTGCAAATATGGACTCTTCTATCAGGCTTCTCCATGGGTACCATGTTCAATACCCACTCAGGGTAGTCGATAGAAACTATGAAAACTGCATCTAACAATTTTTGCAATTTGTTCTTCACCATCAAAGCGATGATTGGATGCATTTTCCTTAGCTTTTTCTTGATTGGATTCTTCATGGGATCCAATGAAAGGTTGTGAACAACTAACTTTGGATCTATCCCAGGCATGTATTTGTAATTCCAAGAAAAAATATTTGGCCTCTCCTTGAGGAGAGGGATTATGATGGCTTTTTCCTTTGGAGATAGACTTTATCCGAACTTGACTTTCTTTGGTTGAGTAGGATCATCACTGATGTCCACCTCGAAAGTCATTTCTATAGCCATATGTGACCCATCCTCCAGCTGATGAGATTTCGATATCAAATGAATGTCATCAATGGGATTTACAGGTCCTACTGACTCGATATCCAGACCAGCATGGAACACATCATGTGCACAACCTAGTGCAAAATGAAATAGTTATAACATCTCTTCGTTAGGAAAAATATCCTTAGGCTCTATAGGTGAATCAGTGTGATCCCAATCAATAGCCTCTACATCAAGGTGTAATGATTTAGTGGGATCTTCTGGATTGTGAAGTGGAGTGGTCAAATCAATGGATATTACGTTGATGGATGGAATGAAATCCCCAAGACCATATGGGTGTAATTATTATCTCAAAGGTTTCCCTTCCATACTCATGATAAGGCTCCAGAGGAATGGAAATCTCTAGATCTGGCCCATGAGTGGGGTGGATAATAGGATCATTGGGCTCCAAGAGCTCTTTAAATGTAGGTGGAGGGGGATTGACCATGCGATGAATGGCATGTAAGTCAATAGGTCTCCCCATAAACTATAATCTAGGATCTATGGCATGAAGTTTCACTTCCCATTCTACTAGCATGTTGACTTGCTGCAAGTGGTGAGATCCAAAATAAGCCATTTCAATTTCATCTTCAAAGTCATCATCACTTATCCAAAAACCATTAGCATTGGTATGCGGTCCTAAGACAAGAGGCTCATGTCTTGGACTCAAGTAGGCCATCTCTGTTTCATACTCATATTCTTCATCACTTATGAAGAATCCATTTGCATTAGTGTGTGGCCCCAATATATGGGGCACGTATCTTGGCCTCAATTAGGCCATCTTCATTTCATCCTCATACTCTTTGTCACTTATGAAGATGCAATTTGCATTAGTTTCTTGCTCCAAGGTATGGGTTTGATGCCTTGGTTCTAAGTAGGCTCTTTATGTTGAGTCCTCTGACTCATAGCCACTATCATCTGATATGTATCCTCTCTCGTTGTGGCTAGACAGGTGTTGGCATTTTTGCCACATTATGTTGATTATTGATTATTCATGCATAAGATGTTGAAGTTCTCACTCCTTTATAGGTTTTGATGCAAAAAAAGCTAAGTCCGAAGACTGTCACGAAATCATGACAAAAAGTAGCATGGAGAGCATAGTTTGAAAACCGTCGCGATATCGCAACATTTCGCGTTATCGTGGGTCTGTTGAGGAGAGAGAAATCAAACGCAAAGTTGTCGCAATTTCGTGATGTGTTCCAAGATTGCGGTCAATGCAGTCAATGGCAGCAAGGGGGTAAAATCATCGTGATATCGCGACGTGTTGGATTTTCATAGTCAAAGTGGTCAATGAGGGTAGCGCAGCAAAATTGTCACGAAATTGCGACATGTTGCGTTTTTGTGACATGCGATGATCAGGGAGCATAATGTTAGAAATGGTCATGAAATCGTGACATAACCATGCAAAGGGTGATGACAATCAAATTCATCATGATTTCATGATAGAATAGTAAGCAAGGCACAAAAGGTGAAAGACATCATGAAATCGCGACGTGTTGCGTGGTCATGGTTAAGGTGGATAGAAAATTTTAAGGCACGAACGACATCGCGATTTCGTGACACTTTTAAAAAGAGACCAAGCACGAAGCAGACATCACGAAATCATGACAGGAAGTGGTAATAGTAGAGAACGCAGGAAAACGTCATGATTTCATGACACATTGGGCAAGAAAGACCAAGTGCAGAAAATTGTCGCGATTTCGCAACATGACGATTTTCACGATCGAAGAGCAGCAAAGTCCAAGGAGATAGAACTTGTCGCGATTTCGCGACATGATGAAGATTAAAGAACTACATGAGGAAGAATGTCACGTTTTCATGGGTTAGAAGCAGGACCATACAGAATGGATGAAAATTTTCATGAAATCGTGACATGTCGGATTTTTGTGACTTAGAAGAGAAGATTGAGCAACAAGTAGAAAGTGTAGCGATTTCGCGACTTGTCTGATTTTCGTGACCCCGAGATAAAACAAAGATGCCAATGGGAAAACATAGCGAAAGCGTGACTTGTCTTGTTTTTATGACATATAAGTGAGACAAAGCCAAAAGAGAGAAATGTGTAGCGAAATCGTGCCTTGTCACATTTTCACGAAAATAGAGCAGAATGGTACGGAACATCGTGATTTCGTGACGCATCGCATTTTTGCGGTTCAAGGTAGCAAAGGAAACAAAGGAGCCAAATACGTCACGATTTCATGACATGGATGGTTTTTGCGGTTCCAAAGTGATAAAGTGTAAGGAGCAAAAATATGTCGCGATTTCATGACCTATCACATTTTTGTGACCTGTTACAGTTTCGCACCAGAAAGCAGTTCAAACGGTCTAATAAAGTTTTGCAATTTCCAACAATTAAAAGCATTCCATAATTAAATGTTTTGCTACTTTTCGATGCGGGAAAGGTAGAATAACGTGTCCAAACCATCAAAATTAAATATTTCCATTATCCAAAGCTACTGTTCGTGATTTTTTTAATGGCTCAAGCATGTTTCAAGGATGGCCATTTAATGAAGATGACCGACTCCTCATTTCATTCAATTTCTAGTTTCTTCGAGGCTGGTTTAAGGGGATCATTTCCTTGTTTCCATTGCATATGTTGTAGATCTCGAGGAAGTTCATTGCAAGTTTTAAATGTTGTAAAGAAGCAAGGCTTCTATATAAATCAATGTAGATCTCAGAAAAAGGGATCGGGAGTTTGAGAGATAGGTTGCAAGAAAGTTTTCAAGTTCTTTGCATGAATGAAAGAGATTTGGCCTCTAATTTTGCAAATGTATTTTTGTGTGATTTTCTTCTATTTCTTGTATTTCTCAGTTATGCTCATCTTTCTAATCTACTATTAGATTTCAATTCTGCATCTGAGTTTGAATATCGCAAATAAGAAAGTGAGTTCTGGAATGCAATTCTGAAGGTTGTCTGCGCAAGGTCGTAAGGGGATTATGTTGTATTCTATTATTATTTATTGTTTATGTGCTTGAAGTTAGATTCTTGCTGAGTTTCTTTCCCTGATCATATAAGTTTGGCCTGTGGCCATATTTCCTGTCTCTTTCATGTATTTCCCATTTTTTTTTGCACATTTATAATTCCTTTCTAGTAACTTTAGTCTTAATCAAGCTAGAAATAGTAAGGGAACCAGCCCTCTCTAGAGATTGGTCTAGGAGACATTTCTTTCTCCCAACATTTCAATGTTGGCTAGGTCTAGGGTGCATAGACATAGAAAATCCTTTCTTGTGGTAGATTCATGACCAACAGTTTTTGGCATGCCCGGTGGGATAGACTGTTTCTATCTCAAAAAGATCCCATAGTATTGAGGGTTTAATGTTCAACTTCATGTCGTAGAGTTAGAACATTTGGTGACTCTGCAGTACCCAAAAATCTCTACACATGGATGCAGTGAAAGTTGTACTTCATGATCACGAGATCAAAGTCTAAAAAAGTTGAAGATCTTGTTGAGTTTTTTGAACTTCACAAAGACAAAAAGAGGTGAACACTCTAGGTTGGTTTCCCCATCACTTGCATCATCTGCCATATCCACACAAATCCCTAGTATTGTTACTAGTTTTCCATCTTCTTAGTTACATACACTAGTCCCAATGGCCCAGTATCCTCCACCCAGGTAGTTTTCAGCATGGAATAGCTCAGGGGCTTTGAATTTGCAGGCTCAAAATCTAGTTCCCTAGGCTGCTTTGAAAGCCTTGCCAACCTATGATGGTATGGGAAATACTACATATGAACATATTCATGATGTAGCTTCTCTGGTAGCCATTCATGATATAATAGATGAAGATGTGATGGTGAAGTTATTAGTGTTATCATTGAGAGGAAAATTGTTGTACTGGTATCGATCTCTGCAACCAGGCACTATTGCATCCTGGGATCAGCTAGGAGAACTGTTAGTGAAGAATTTTCATGAGCAAGCTGACCCATTTTCATTGTTGCACCAGTTTAATGCAATCCAAAGGCACTCGTAGGAGGCAATAGTAGATTTCAATGTTCGTTTCACCAGAAGCTGGTAGCGAGTGCCTGAAGGACTTCATCCTACCCCTAAGCAAGCTACGTTTTACTACCTTCGAGCATTCAATACAGACATTGGCTTGGCGATCAGGTAGTCCAATGTGATGACCTTCCTGAAACTATTCGAGCAAGCACAAAAGGTGGAGGCAGACTTGATTGTAATCGACAGGCTTCCCCCAAAGGTAGAAATGCCCATTTTACCTGATATTCCACAACATTTATATCCTAGTTCTTTTTTGCAATCTATGTCTTCTATGTACCCTGCTCCATCATGGAATTCCAGTGCACCTCAAATTGCACCTATCCTAGTTCCTCAACTGTCTACTTCAGCAAATTCCTAGTTTCCTGCACCTAGCATTCTGCCATTCCATGCTTCCACTTCATTCCCAGCATTACCGGCACCACTAGAACCTTTTCCCTTACTAGCACCTCCTACACCTGTAAATTCTGATCCTTATACGACACTCCTGCAAGAGGTAAAATCTACCAATTTGGCAATAAGAGCAATGGGTAATAAGATCACGCTTATTGAAAGGAATCAAGCTGAGCGATATTTCCAGCCTAGGATATTTCAACCTCCGTCGATTACTAGAGAACAAGCTGCTTCAATAAGCAAAGCACCCGAGAAGAACCTAACTGTTTTGGCAAATGAAGATGTAGTCCTTGCTGAAAGAACATATTGGTGTTCGACATGCAATGATCCCCATGGAGAGGACACTTGCATGGTTCATTTGAATTATGTGCAGACATTGGCTACTAGTTCTTCGGGAGGGCAAGTCAATATGATCTCTGAGGTAGGCCATAGCTTAATGATTCCATTGGAAGAGCAAGTTTTAGTTCTCACAAGGTCTAGAAAGAAGCCTGTTACAGTAGATCTTGTTGAGTTAAAACCATTAAAAGTGCCAGCTGTTTTGAAAAAAATAGTGAAAACTCCTATGCAAGCATCAAAGCTAGATGCGCCTATTTTGCTGAAATATCCTGTTCCATACAGAACACAAGAAAAAGTTGCAACTGCATAGACAAGATCAAAAGCAGAGGAGCAAGCTACAGAAAAGCTTAAGTACCCTTCATTGACAAAGAGGCTGAGCGTAGAAGCCACTCAACAGTATCAGAGTAGATATGATCACCCCATTGAAAATAAGGAATATGTTGTGGTTGCATACAACATTGTCAAAGAACTGAAGAAGACCCCAGCTAAGGTTAGTCTTTACGATGCATTGCAATTGCCTGGGCAGGTAGATTTATTGCAAGAATCTTTGAAATCTGTGAAGGATAGTGAAAAGGGTTCTACCTAGACAATTTATGCTCAAGCTTTAACCACTTCTATCACTGGTAAAAATAGACCACCCCTATTTTATCTGTCATTGCAAATAGAGGGTTGGATCATGCATAATTGTATGATCGACTCTGGAGCCGCTACAACTGTCATGCCAAAGGTAGTTTGTGAAGTTATGGGTATGGAATATACATGAAGTAGCCCTGGAGTCTTGCAGTTAGATGGTACTCCTATGAAAATGGTGGGTGTAATCAAGGATGTCCCAATTGTTTTACACACTATGCCTTAGATTACAATCATTCAGGAGATAGTTATGGTCGATCTAGAACCGTATTTCAGTATGTGCTTATCCAGAGAGTTTACTGCAAATTTGGGAGGTTACCTTGCACTGGATTATTTCCATTTGGAAATCCCTTTCAAAGGTAAAAGACTCCGTATTCAGAATGAAAAACCTTATTCTTTTCATATTGAGAGGTTGGATGAAGCAGGAAAGACCATGCAGTCTATTAACATGCTAACCGAAGAGTTAGAGGGTTCTAATTTGATGAATGAGGTTTTAGATGAGCTTCAGTTGGAAGACAAGTTTTCCATGCTTGATTTCAATGCTATGCTAGAAACTAAAATCGGTTGTTATTCTATCACAAAACCTGAGGATGGCACAATGCAGGTATTCCCTAACCAAGATGATTAGAGCTCTGTCACGGATCAACTATGGAAGTTATATTTTGATGGGGCAAGATGCAAAAACAGTGCAGGAGCAGGTGTTGTTTTTATTTCTCCCTCCGGTTTACAAAGAACATATTCATACCGTCTTACTTGGAATTATACTAACAATGCTGCTAAGTACGAAGCATTATGCTTAGGCTTGAAAAAGGCAAGGAATTTGGGAATCGAACAGTTACAAATTTTTGGTGATTATGAGCTGATTGTAAACCAAGTAACAAACAGGTGTATTTCCAAGCAACATTATCTCAAAGCATACCACAACCAAGTTTGGGACCTGTTTGAGTCTTTCACAGCTCTGAATATTTAGGCCATTTCTCAAGAGCTGAATAAGCATGCAGATCTCTTAGCATATCTTGGAGCAAAATTTTCTCCCATTGAGCAGGTAGTCAAGAAACCAAAGACACTAAGGATGGTGTACAGGCCTAGTGTCCCAGACAAAGATACTTTCTGGAAAGTCTTCGAGAATGATGAGCAAATTTTTAACTTTTTAATTCAAGAAGCTGCCACCATCAAAGGAAGAACCTTGGAGCACGAAGAAACTGATGGTCTGATTCAGTTGTGGAATAATCATATTTCGAAGGGTCTTATCACTCTAGAAAGTTTGTTTGATCAGCATGATCGGTCCAAGAAACATCGGATCGAGATTGATAAGAAAGAGTACAATTAGTTGTAGTTGGAACCCAATAAGGTCATTAATATTGGGACTGATTCTACTCCTGATGAACTGCAAGAAATCAGGCAACTATGTCAAGAATTTTTTGATATTGTGGCCTAGAGTTATGAGGATCTGATGGGATATGATAAACAGATTGTTCAGCATACCATTGAGTTGGAAGAAGGAGTTAGACCCTTCAGGAAAAAGTAGCGACTAGTGAATTCAAAGATTGAAACTCTCATGAGGGCCGAACTTGTGAAAATGTTGCAGGCCTACATTATATACCCGGTTAAGCACTTGACTTGGGTTGCTAATCTGGTTTCGATTCGAAAGAAAAATGGAGACATACGACTGTGTGTATTTTCAAAATCTGAACCGTGCATCTCTAAAATATCACTATCCCTTGCCTCACATTGATTAGATACTGCATGTTGTGGCTAGGGCTCAACATTTTTCACTGCTAGATGGATTCTCTGGATATAACCAGATTTGGGTTAGGGATGAGGACCAGTACAAGACAACATTCACAACTAAGTGGGGCACTTTTGCTTATCAGTGAATGCCTTTCGGATTATCAAATCCTGGAGCCACATTCCAAAGAGCCATGGACATTGCATTTGAGGAGCTTTTGAACAAGATTATTGTTATTTATCTTGATGATATGACTATATTTTCACATAAACGGGAAGATTAATGTTCTCATCTGAGGCAAATCTTCGTAAAATGTAGAGAGTTTGGTATTTCTATTAATCCAAAGAAGCCGGTTTTTGCAGTGAAGGAAGGTAAACTCTTGGGGCATGTCATTTTAGAAGATGTTTTGGCAATTGATCCATCTCGAGTCGAAGCATTGAAGAAACTATTGCTCCCTGCCAACAAGAAAGAGCTACAGTATTTCTTTGGACAGATTAATTTTATCAGGAAGTTCATTTTTTATTTTGCCCAGGTTGTCAAGCCCATGACTGAGTTGTTGAAGAAGGATGCAGAATTTAAATGGACAACTCAGAGGAAGGAGGCATTCCAGGAAATTAAGGACAGAATAGCGCAGGCTCCTATATTAGTTAATCCAGATTATTCAAAATATTTCATTCTATATGCAGTTGGTGAAGATGAAAGCTATGCCATAGTGCTCACATAGAAAGGAGATGATGGGAATGAAAGGCCCATCGCTTTCCTTAGTTAGGTTATCTTACCCCATGAGGCAAAGTATAATTTCATTGAAAAATAGGTGTATGCTGTTATGAAGTCTCTTAAAAAATTCAAGCATTTCATATCTCAGAGTAGGACAGTCATCTATGTTATTCATCCCGATGTAAAGAATTTCATCATTCAGGGTGATATGGGTGATAAACGCGCAGGTTGGTTCATCAAAATCCAAGAATTTGATGTTGAGATTCATCCGACCAAGCTAGTGTGGGGTAAGGCCTTATGCCAGCACTTAGAAAATACTACAACATCTGGGATAGTTGATTATCAAGCAGATGTTCTTGCTAGAGATAACAATCTGATGAATCTCCTAGTTCAAGAACAAGATTGGGCAGATGACCTCATTGACTATTTCACAACTGGTAGATGCCATTCATAGTTAAATGCCTCACAACGGAGAAGGTTTCACCTAAAAGCTCTCAGGTATGTGTTGCTGCCCAAAGGATTGTTTTTTAAGAACATTGATGGCATTATTTTAAGGTGTGTCAAGGAATCAAAAAAGGCAAGGCTCTTGGAGGAGTTTCAATCTAGCATATCCGGAGGACACTATGCAGGTAGACCAATGGCTTTAAAAATTATTCGGGCTAGTTACTATTGGCCAACCTCATTCACAGATGCTTTCAGGATTGCCCAAGCATGTGACAAATGTTAGAGGTATACCGAAAGGGTTAGAAATGCATCATTTCCCCTACATCCAATTCAGGTTGAAGCACCTTTTCAACAGTGGGGATTGGACTTTATTGGGATTATTGATCCAAATTCTTTAGCTGGACACAAGTATATTTTGACAGCTATAGATTATTTTACGAGATGGTCTGAAGCTATTCCAACCAAGTGGTGGTGATATCTTTCATTGAAGGGTTGATTACACATTTTGGCATTCCTGATGCTATTATTACAGATAACGAAACTCCATTTATTGGAGCCGAGCTAGCTGAATTTGCAAATAAGTATGGTGTTTTCTTGAAGACATCCTCTAACTATTACCCTCAGGGAAATGGCTTGGCAGAATCCACAAACAAGAATTTTCTATGAATTTTAAAGAGATCTTTGGGGGATAACAAAAGATCATGGCACTTTCTGTTGAATCAAGCTTTATGGGCAGATAGGATTTCAATCAAGAAGTCTATAAAGACTTCACCATATGCCTTGGTATATGGAAAGGAGGCAAGGTTGCCTGTTCATCTAGAGTTGCCAGTATTGCAGCAGTTGCAGGGATTTCAAGATGATGAAGCAGATGTAGATTCCATGGATATGTGGTTGGCTCAGTTGTTATAGTTGGAAGAGCAACATTATTTGGACTATGAGGATTTTGCTAAGCATACACAGGTTATTTCAAAGTGGTTTCATAAAAATTCCACTGATCATCCACTTAAGGTGGGTGATTTGGTCCTAAAATGGAATGAAAAGAAAGCCAAGCCTAGGAAGCACAAGAAGTTTGATGCTCTATGGGAGGGCCCGTTTCGCATTGTCAGTGCTGGTGCAGCAAATTCATTTCATCTAGAAGATTTGGATGGTAGCCCACTTCTTATTTCGATGAACGGTTTTCATCTGAAAGCCTACACTCCATGAAGTGTGAGTCTAGTATCACCTTGTACATAGCAACAAAAGACAAAAAAAGAGAGAAAAAAACAGAAAAAGAAAAAAAAAATATTGTTTTCCTCTGTCAACTTCGGCTTTTTTTGCATGCGAGCCCACAGGTACACATTTCTTTCTTTTTCTTCTTCTTTCCTAGCAGTTAGTGGCTTTCTTTTTATTTCTTCCCTTCCCCTCTTTATTCCCTTATTCTACTCCTTTTTCTTCTACAAGTAATCAAGCCACTGCTATTGTTTCTTTTTCCCTTCCTACTATTCTCGTTTCTTCTTTTCCTTTTCTTCTAATTTCATTATTGTTTTAGCATTTATCGGTTCCATTCCACCACTTCACTCCTTTCACTTCCATTCCATTATTCCATTCACTTCCATTTCCCTTTCATTGTAGCTGATAGCACAGAAGCACTCTGTTACTGTATCTACCGCATCACTCCCTCCATTCCATTATTCCATCATTTATCATTTCCATTCCATGGTCAACTAAGCCAAATATAGATTTACTTGAGGTTTCAATCATTCAGCAAGATTTGTTGTAGCAGTCCACCAAGATGTACCCCATTAGCCAGCCTTCTGTTCTTAGTTTTTCTTGACTCTGTTGCCCAATGGATTCAGGCCTGGGATTCGTGCATACAGCAAAACTGTATACCTCGTGAGCTACCAAGAATGTTGGAATTTCGGCCACATTATGTTGATTATTGATTATTCATGCATAAGATGTTGAAGTTCTCACTCCTTTATAGGTTTTGATGCAAAAAAGGCTAAGTCCGAAGACTATCACAAAATCACGACAAAAAGCAGCATGGAGAGCACAGTTTGAAAATTTTTGCGATATCGTGACATGTCACGTTATCGCGGGTCTGTTGAGGAGAGAAATCAAATGCAAAGTTATCACGATTTTGTGACGTGTTCCAAAATCATGGTCAACGCAGTCAATGGTAGCAAGGGGGGTAAACCGTCACGATATCGCGACTTGTTGGATTTTCACGGTCAAAGTGGTCAACGAGGGCAGCACAGCAAAATTGTCACGAAATCATGACATGTCACGTTTTTGTGACATGCAATGATCAGGGAGCATAATGTTAGAAATGGTCGTGAAATCACGACATAACCATGCAAAGGGTGATGACAGTCAAATTCATCATGATTTCACGACAAAATAGTAAGCAAGGTGATGAGGCTTGGAAATGCCTCAATTATAACATGTTTTGTACACTAAAAATGCCTATAAACTCTTATGTTTTATCTGATATGTTAGTTAAGTTGATTTAATATGTTGTATATTAACCATTTTGCATGATCAATGTATTTGAAATATTATATGTTGATTTTACAACTTTTTGCATAGTTTTGTGCTCTTTTTGTTATGATTTGCTACAATGGGATATGCTTAGAATAATAGCAGCATTTCACTAATCATATTCTGATTTGTTTCAAGTATTTAATTCACCTAAATCCGCAATGATTGCAAGCAAACGATTGTTGTGCAAAAAAACTGGTCTTTCCCATATAAATTCCAGCCAGCTGTCCATAAATAGAAAGGCATGGAATTCACATGACGAAAGGGATGAAGACCATTAGAATTTGATCTTAGGAGATAACCCACCTGAGAAATGCAGAAGAAACCAATGGAAAGCATACATTTGTTCATTCCGAAGCATCTTCGGAATGAACAGATATCTTCGGAATGAAGAAAACACAGCATCTTTGGAATGAGCGGATCTTCGGAATGAAGAAAACGTCTTCAGAATGAGCGGATCTTCGAAATGAAGCATGTAGTATCTTCGGAATGAGTGATCTTCAGAATGAGAATACAGTATCTTCGGAATGAGCGATCTTCGGAATGAAAAATGCATTGTCTTCGGAATGAAGCCACTTATCTTCGGAATGAAGAACAGAATGTGTTTTTGACCTTTTTGACCAATTTTTGAAGGCGGAAAAAGGGAAATAAAGGTTGAAAAAAGTAAATAGAAATACCTCCATATGTCTTTGCTGTCATTGCCAACCAAATCCATCATTAAGGGAAAGATCAGGTTTTAGTCCTCTTCTAGGATAAAACCAGAATTTGTTGCAGCATTTTAGGATTAGATCTTTTGAGATATTATTTGTTTGTAATCAGATCATAGGATAGCTATAAATATTGCTCCCATTTAGGTTGATCTAGAGAGAGGGAGGCAAAAAAATAGCAGATAGATAGAAAATAGAGTAAGGAAGCTAAATACAGAGTATAACTAGGAATTGACGGTTACAGTCCTGTAACAGTTTTTCAGCAGAATTCTTGTAATCATGTCTTTTGATCAATAAAGTGCACCAGTTCTATTTCAAATTACTTGTAAATGAATGTGATTAAGATTTAGAAAGAGAGAGAGACTTACACCTTCTTCTGGACAAAGAGGCTGGCCACTTCCAGACCTAGGAGGAGGACTAACAGAACAGGTTTTTATTCTGATTTTGCTGCAGCAGAATGAGTTGCAGAACTTGTTATGTAAATTGCTTGTGAATAGTTGACAATATTTGCAGTATTAGTTTATTTATGCTAAGATAAATCTTGTGCTTAATGTTTTAGTTGCAATCTTACTTTCAGCCAAGCTTTCACTTTATTTTTAGACTGTTATTTTCAGCATTTACTATTTTTTAGCAATTTCCTGCATTTTTATGTTTTGCTGTCAAAATCTGAACAGAGGATTGACAACCTTCTGTTACAGAATTTTGATAGTTTTTATTTCCACATTAGATCTAGACTTTCATTACTGCAAAAGTAATTAGATTTCCTTTCTGCAATTAGAATTAGACTTTCAATTCTGCAACTATTAATTCTGTAATATAATTAGGTCTTATTCTGCAATTGTAATTAGGACTTCATTTTTGCAGTTAGTGATTAGTTTTCAATTCTGCAACTTAGATTAAGATATAATTCATTCAATTTAGAGATAGGAATGTTCTAAAACCCATCACCAAACCGATTCCACCAATAAGACTTGTTGCCCTAGATTGACCTAAGTTATAGCTATTTCACTTCTCCCGCAGATAGCCTTGTACATAGCCCTGGATTGACAAATTCATTGAGAATTAATGATGGTATAACGACTACGCATCATTTTGGCACCGTTTCTGGGGAATAGTGTTGTCAGAAGAAAACAAATAGTTCAATAGTTGTAATCAGACCAAACTGTGAACATTCAGGTTAAAATCTGAATATAACAATAGAGTAAGATAACAACTATTGACTTAATTTATGTCATTTAGGAGTAAACATGAATGAGTAAGTCTAGGGAGACCCCAAAGGATCCTTGGCTTGTCCCATTAAGGAGATCTTCATGCCTAAGGGGTGAATCACCTGTGTTTGAACTACTTGAAAGACTGATAGAAAAATCACCTGTCTCACCATCAGTAGGACATTTTGAGAAAGGAAAATCACCAATTGTATCAATAGAATATCTTAAGGAAGATAATTCATCAAACTCATCAACAAAAAATCTTGGACCTCTTGAGAGAACAATTTGGGAAGCTTTAACTTCTCCTAAGAAACAAGAAACTATGGCAGAAGGAGGCAATGTAGATGGCCAGCATGGCTATGTTCATAATGAAGGGGATGATCAGGATATACTCCAACCATCCAGAACATTTGAATATCCTATTCATCTGAATCCAACACAAAACTCTCCCATGAAGACCATTTCACCTTCAGTACTTCCCACCTTCCGAGGTGTTGTATCTGAATATCCTGACCAGCTTTTGTTTGAATTCAAGGTAGTGTGTCAGACCTATGATTATATAAATGATAATAAAAAACTTAAGGTTAAGAACCTGGGATCAAATGGAGACTGTCTTTTTAGACAAATATCAGGAATATTGTCGTGTAAGGAATATAAAAGATGAGTTAATTAGAATCGAGCAAGAAGATGATGAGACCTTGGAAGATTACCTTGATAGGTTCTCCTTTGTTCAAAGGAGATGTGGACTAGTAGAACCAGAATTGTGTAAAACTATCTTTTTGAGAGGATTGCAAGATGAATCCATAGAAGTTATGGATTTGATGGGAAAAGGGGATGTAACCACTCTCAGTAATGAGGAAATTATGGATCTCTGTAGGAATTACTCTCACACTAAGCAGAGAAGAAGAAAAAGCTACACAAATGGTACTGATGTAAAGGACCTGATAGAGGAACTTGCAAATTTCAAAACTGATATCCTAGTGCATTTAAACACTACTTTAGGGGAAATCTCTGCAAAAGCTAAAAACACAGAACCTTTGGCAATTTATTGCCCAAGATGTAGAAGTAAACATGCTTTGCAGGAATGTCCTTTGAATAAAACAACCATATCAGCCATTTGTAGTATCTGTTCAAAAAGGCATTCAACTGATCAATGCCACCGCTACCACAACTCAAAACCGTGTTAGAAAACCAGATCGAGGAACTCAACTATATTGGACCAAAACAAGGGGGAAATTTCTCTCAATATCAAAATCCCCCTCGTTTTCCTACAAATTGGGGGCATAATCCTGGTACTATGCCTTGGGGACAATCAGAACCACCCCAATTTCCTTGGAATTATCCTCAATGGACAAATTCCTAAGAATGGCCACAATCAAATTGGAGTAACCCAGCCTAGAATCAAAATCAAAACAACCCCTCATGGAATCAAAACAATCCAGCTTGGAATCAAAATCAGACTAATCCACATTGGATGCAAAACCAACCACAATGGAATCAGCAATACCAGTCCTATCCAAGGCAACAAAGGAATCAAGGTCAAACTCAACATTTGTTGCCTGCACCTAATCAAAATTTTCAAGAAAAACAAGCAAACACAGCAAGTGAAGCAACCTCAATTGCCATCTCAGCCAATCACTAATCCAAACAGTGTAAGACAGACACCTCCTATCTATGTGGCTGAAGCTGAAGAAAATATTGAAATTAATGTTCTTGATTGTAGTGATATTCAACTCCGTTCAGGAAAAGTTGTACCTAAACCAGTTTTAATAGAAATCAAAGATAATGAAGAGCAAGAATCATCCGAACCAGAGAGAATCCAACCAACAAAAGAAACAGAAAAATTGGATCCAACAATAGAAAAAGAGACACAAGCAGAACAATTACCAAGGATAGTTCCATATCCTGAAAGACTTAATGCAATACCAAAAATTTCTGAGTCAAAATTGGTCAAAGAACTAAAAAACAATTTCACTACCCTTATTGCAAGCCATTAAGGAAATACCAGAAATTAACAGTACTGTCTCGAAATTTGTGCATTAAAAGAACAGGGAGAAAGAAGAAAGCATTCCCCAAGACTGTGCAGGTTGAAGGAAAGATAGCTGATCTCTTATCCGGAAAACTACTACCTCCAAAGTATAGTGATCCAGGAAGCCCAATTATCACAGATCACCATAGGTTCAAGTACCAATATCAAATGTTTTAGTGGATCTAGGAGCTGCAATAAATGTCATGACTAAAGATACAATGGAACGATTATGACTCAAACATCTCAGCCCCACATTTACAGCTTTAGAAATAGTCGATAGGTCAGTTGCAAAACCTGAAGGAATCATTGAAGATGTCCCTATAGAAGTTTATTCTTGGGAATTCCCTGCAGATTTTCTGGTTTTACAGCCAAGAAATTCAGCACATGGATATCCCATTATTTTGGGAAGACCTTGGCTTGCAACTGCAGCAGCCTTCATAGAATGCAAATCTAGAAATATGACCATTTCAAATGGTATTGAGCTGAAACAAATTTCTTTATATCCTCCTGCAAAACCATCTAGCAAATTTTTAGGTTAGTTATGGTTTTCTGACTCAGATTAAGAACTAGAAGAGGTCATCTCCACACTAGCTACCTTAGTAGTAAGAGAACACACAGAAGACCTCAGTGACATAGAAAACTTAGAAAATGAAACAATCCTGATGAATGTTCTGCATGAACAAGGTTTAGAAGAGGAAGCAACAAATATCCAACAAATGATAAGTAATGAGGAGAATAAAAAATTTGAAGATGAATCATCTGTGCTATCACAAGGAAACTCTGTTTCACTATCACATGGATGGCACCATCATCTGATTTTTCCTTCTCATTGTTCCATACAAGAAATGCTTCCCTCAAGCAGCAATGAAACAGAAACTGCTTCGTTTCTCTAATCACAGAGAATGTCCTCTTAATCCCTTAATCACCAAGTATGAAGGAGTGAATTCAGTCCTTCTAAATACAAAACAAATAGAAGTCCATCCAGGAAAATTTTTGAATATCTACAACCAGCTTACAAGGGAAGAGGAAGAAAAATTGATAGTTTTTTTGCAGAAGCATGTTCATGCTTTTGCTTGGAACTACAAAGATATGTCAGGAGTTCATCCTGATATATGTACCCATAAGATCTATACCGAAGAATTCAAGCCAGTCAGACAATTTCAAAGAAGATTGAATCCTTCCTTAAGAGATATTGTGAAGGAAGAAATTGAAAAACTCCTGGAAGTAGGATTCATTTACCCAATTTCTGATAGTCAATGGGTTTCTCCATTGGTAATAGTTCCTAAGAAAAATGGAAAAATGAGAGTATGTGTAGATTACAAAGAATTGAATAAGGTGACATACAAAGACCATTTTCCATTACCTTTCATAGATCAAGTGTTAGATACTCTTGTTGGAAAAAGATACTTTTGTTTTCTTGATGGATTCAGTGGGTATAATCAAATTCAGATTGCACCTGAAGATCAAGAAAAGACAACTTTTACATGTACATGGGGAACATTTGCCTATAGGGTTTTACCTTTTGGTTTGTGTAATGCCCCAACAACTTTTCAGCGAGCAGTCCTAGCAATTTTTGCTGATCTGATCACCAAAAGTGTTGAAATTTACATTGATGATTTCACAGTATGTGGACAAACTTTTGATTTTACATTGGAAAATATTGACAAAGTCTTAACTCGCTGTGAAACATACCACTTATCCTTAAATCCAGATAAATGCTTCATGATGATGAAGGAAGGGATAGTTCTTGGTCATCACATCTCTCCTGAAGGGATCCAAGTTGATCCAAAGAAATTTGAAATTATCAAGAACCTCCTTCCTCCTAAAACTCAGACTAATGTTAGAAGTTTCCTAGGACACATTGGTTTTTACCGCAGGTTTATTCCCAACTTTAGTACAATAGCCAGTCCACTGTTTGCCTTATTGACTAAAGATTCTGAATTCTCCTAGACTGCAAAGTTTCAGGAAGCATTTGAAGCTCTAAAAGAGAAATTGATAACTCCACCTGTGCTTAGAGGACCTAATTGGACATTACCATTTCAAATTCAAACTGATGCCTCCAATACAGAAATTGGAGCAGCATTAGGACAAATTGATAATGGTGAACATTATACCATCTACAACATTAGAAAAAACTTGATGAACGGAGAAAAAATTATACAACCGAGAAAGAATTCCTAGCAGTGATTTATGCCATCAACAAATTTAGGCATTATATCACAGGTTATCAAATATTTATTCACACAAATCATACAACCATTAAGTATTTGATGAATAAACCTATGGTAAGTGCAAGAATTATTTGTTGGTTGCTGTTGCTGCAAGAATTTGATATCACCATAATCAACAAACCAGGAAAAGCTAATGTTGTTGCAGATTTCTTGTCCAGGTTGCAGAACACAGATGAAGTGGAATTAGTTGATGACACTTTTCCTGATGAAAAACTATTTGCTATATCATTTCAATCACCTTGGTTTGTAGATATAGACAATTATTTGGTCACAGGGAAAGTTCCTTCACATTTCACCTCAAAACAGAAAAAATAATTGATCAAACAGAGTTCTTCTTTTGAATGGATTAAGGGTATGCTTTTCAAGTGCAGTCCTGACCATGTGTTACGTAGGTGCATCCGAAAGGATGAAGTATATGATATCCTTAGAGCTTGTCATGATGAACCCTCAAGTGGACATTATTCTGTAAAAAGCATAGTTAGAAAAATCTTGGGGATAGGATATTATTGGCCATCTCTTCACAAGGATGTGAAAAAGTACATTAGGCATTGTGATGCATGCCAAAGAATGGGGAAACCCACTCATACAAATGATATGCCACTGCAGCCTCAAATGGTTTTAGAACCATTTGAGAAGTGGGGGCTTGATTTTGTAGGACCTATTGATCCACCTTCTCAAGGAAAGGTGCATATTCTGGTATGCACTGATTACCTGACAAAGTGGGTAGAGGTGCGTGCTTTCAAACATGCTCGTGAAGAAAAGGTCGCTGATTTCTTGTACACTCATATTTTTCAGAGATTTGGAGCTCCACGGTCTATCACCACAGACCAAGGACCCCAATTTGCATCCAAAGTCATAAAAGTATTTACAGAATTATATGAAATCAAACATAGGAAATCATCACCCTACCACCCACAAGCAAATGGCCAGGTTGAAGTAACAAACAGGGAACTAGAACGCATCTTGACAAAAACAATAGCTTTTCATAGGAAAAATTGGCTAGACAAATTACCTGAAGCAGTTTGGGCCTACAATACCACTTGGAAGTCCACTACTGGATTCACACCTTATGAACTAGTCTTTGGTAAAAAGCCTCTTTTACCTATTGAATTTGAGTTACTAACATTGCGCACAGCACTGGAAATTGGAATTGACTTGTCGCAGGCATAGACAGAAAGGATTCTATAGCTGAATGCATTAGATGAACTTAGATTGGATGCTCTGCACCAAACTGAGATAATTTAGGAGCAGAGGAAGTTGTGGCATGATAGTCACATTCAGCAGAGGAAAATTCAACAAGGAGATTGGGCTTTACTGTTCGATTCTCAATATGAAGACTTCCCTGGAAAACTAAAAACTAGATGGTTGGGACCTTACTGGATTGAAGAGGTATTCAACAATGGAGCAGCTCGTTTATCCCCCATTGATGGGTCACGAAGAAAGTTGGTAGTGAATGGACATCGCCTCAGAGTATACCATACACCTCTGACTAAAGAAGAGTTCTTGCAACAACTTGACAGTTTGGATACACAGCAGGTGGAAGAGATTCCTTCTTCCACTTCAAAACAATCAATATGATCAGTGGATTTCAAGAAAATAGAAAATACAAAAAAATTAGAAAAATAGAAAACAAAAATATGAATAAATTCTGAGTATGAATTCCTTCATGGGCATGGTTTCAGGGGAAATCATGAAATTCCTTCATGGGCATAGTCAGGATCAAGAAAAAGAAAAAAGAAAAAAGAGAGAAAAGGAGAGGCAAAAAAATAAAAATAAAAAAAATAAAAAGAGAGAGAAAAATGAATAACTCAGCAGTGAAAACCTTTTTAAGGCACTACTGGGTTGGTATGCATGAAAACCAGTTTTCTGGCATGCATAACCTTGAGAAATTTTTGAACCATCATTGTACAAATTCACCTAGTGCACTTGTTTTGAAATGTTGCAGAAAATCTCAGTAGAATATCAACAAAAGTAGTCATTCTTCAAAACTGGCATTAACTATTTTTATCAGGTATATATTTCTTACATTTCTTCATTGTAAAATGATTGGTATATAGTATGTGACAATTAACCATTAGCATAAAAGTATTCATAAGAGTTGGCATACTTCAAAACATGTTTTAAGAATGACAATATTGATTTCTGCCTAATCTTTGGAACAAGAATGCCAAAAACAGTGCCTGCTATATTATCTTCGGAATGAAACTTGGTCTTCAGAATGATGACTTGCTGCATCATCTTCGGAATGAAGATATGTCTTCGGAATGAAGATCTATCTTTGGAATGAGGGTATGTCTTCGGAATGACGATTTACTTTCATAATACGACTGATCTTCGGAATGAGGATTAATCTTCGGAATGAGGATTGATCTTCGGAATGAAGATCTATCTTCGGAATGAAAATTCTGCAAAGAGGATTTGTCTTCGGAATGAAGACCTATCTTCGAAATGAGGATTTGTCTTCGGAATGAAGACTTGTCTTCGGAATGAAGTCATAATCTTCGAAATGAAATTTTATTTGCATTTTCGAAAAGAACATTTCCACGTGGCGTCCAAGAAAATAAGGTACGACAAAATTAAGATTTTTTCTTAGTTGCATGCGAGGAAGGGACACGTGTCAATCAGCACATGGTCTGTTTTTGCACTCATTGGAAATACGGAGAATCTGCAACCATATGCCACCAGTTTTTAATGTCAATTAACATGCACGTGAGAATCTGCAAAACTAATGAGGTGGATCTGACGGCAAGGACATCCATGCAATTATCAACGAACAGGTGTACAGTGCAGAAGTAGATATGTGTGCCATCTTTCTTTCCAAAGATGTGTTGCGAGGTACAGTGCACAGAATACGGCTCATTCCGAAGAAGAAGACGCGAAACAGGGCAACGAGGGTTCTAACTCAAAACTTTGCAAATTTGCAACAGGAAACAGCCAGAAATCCTTAAGTAGAACAGCAGCCGCAGTGTAAAAAATTTAAATAGAGAAAAATGGGGCGAAAAATCAGAACAGAGCCTGCAGATACCAATTTCCTTCGAGAAAATTCGGCAGTTGTGTAGATTTTTGAAGACGGAGGGTTTATGACGTTTCTGGACAAATTCAATGGGTCTTCTGAAGATTTAGATGGCATGTTTGCCCATACATTCAGAAACAACAGAGCACATGTCAATGGCATGTCTATTGAGGTAAGCCCTGAAATTTTAAGTCAGATTACAGAGCTGCCGTTAGAGGGAATTTCAATTACTAGATCTAGCAAGAACACATTAGCAAATGTAGTTAATTAGTTTGTAGAAGAAAATGATAGGGAACCTGAATACTTAACCCATAACAACACATGCAAAGGGTTAAAAAGGGCCAGCCTGCAAGAACCCTGGGATGAAGTAGCCACTTGGGTGATTAAGTTTTTGACCTGTGAAGGGCAGTATGTGCTGTTATCAGGGCATCATCTACGAATTTTAAACTATCTCAAACATGGTAGACAACAACCAGAATTTAGGGTTAATCTTCCCCTGTATTTGTATCAAGAATTAAAGAATATGGCAAAAAGATATCAGGAGGGTAAAGGGAGCCTTCGCCATCATGGCCTTATCAAATTAGTTTGCCAACATCATTTTAGAGGAAACCCTAGGAGTTTTGACAGGTTTTACTCTAACCTAAATGATGTCATTTTTGGGGATGAAAGTGAAGAAGAAGAGGAGCCAAGTACTGCTGATGTTGCTGTAGAAGAGGAAACAGCTGCTGTAGAAAATATTGCAGAAGCTGCTGCAGAAAATGTTGCAGAGGATGCTGCAGAAGAGGCTGTAGAAGATGCCCCTGAAGCAGTTACAGAACTACACCCCACAGTAGCAGCAGAAAACCTTGCTCCTGAGCCTTCAACTTCACAGGCTAAGAGACAAAGGAAAAGAGGATCTGGAACTAGTAGCAGAGTAGAAAAACAAAAGAAAGTTTGGTTTACTGAAGCTGCAACTGACTTGTCAGAACAGAGAAGTGAAACAAGGGAAACAGAGGCATCAAAGACTGACCCCATGACCCCTGTTGTCACCAAAAAATAGAGCAAAAAGAAGAAGTTTGCATCTGGAACTAGGAGGTCTACAAGAATCCATTTGAAAGAAACTGCAGAACAGGTCATGGAGGAAGAAGATAGACCAAGTAGCCCAGATGTCACAGAAATACAACCAGCATCTGATAACTTTCCAGAATTCCCTGAACAGATGGCTGAGGCAGAAACTGAGCAAGTTGGTTTGGAGGAGGCTACAATTCAACAGGCTACAGATATGGTAGATATCCTTATAGACAGTTTCATAGAGCCTCCTGAACAAGAACAAACTGTTGCAGCAGAAGAAGATTTGGTTGAACAACCAACTGCAACTGATTTGTCTGCATCAACTTCTGAAGCAGAAACAGAAAAGGAAGACATCACTGAGAAGCTGAGGGCAGCAATAAGTGTTGTCAAAACATAGACCAAATGGATCACAGAGAAAGAAAGCATCATTGAGATGCAAGCAAGAAAAATTGCAGAACTTCAGCAGGAAGTGGCAGAACTGAAAAAGTTGTTGTCACAATCTAAAAAATAGCCAGCTGTATCCCATGATGAAGACAGTTTGGCTCAATTGCTTCTGGGTTTATCAAGAGCAGATGACTCTGTTGAGGCAGATATAGAAGTTCATCCTGAAACAACACTCCTTCATTCTGAAGAAGTGCCTGTTCATTCTGAAGCAGTGCCTTCTTGTTCTAAAGATGCTTCAGAAATGGTGAGAAATATCGTAGAGGATGTTGAAAATGAGCCACCAACACAGGAATAGTCCCAACAGCAAGAAAATGCTCAAGTAAGTACTCCAACTGAGGTCCCTGCATTTCAACTTGTTACACTTCCAGTAGAAACAGCAGATAAGGGGGTACAAGTAGAAATACTATCTGATGACAACCCCATAGAAATAGCAAATAAGGGGGTGCAAGTAGAGATATTGATAGATGAACAGCCAATGGAAGTGGCAGAAAAAGGAGTTCAGACAAATCTGGTGCCTAGGATTCCCCCTATAGTAAGACCACCTAATACTGTGTCCCTAGAGCAGTACAATGCAGACATAGCTAGCTGGATGATTAGATATGAACATCTTGCTAGTAAAACTAAAAAATTCAAACTGGAGGCAAAATAGCTAGAAGTCAAGGACAGAAATTCAGGCATTGAAAGAAAAGGTATCTGAATTGTGCCAAATTGCTGAGTTTTTAGTCCAATTTAGACGGCCAGCCAGATTTTACAGCCTTATTTTGAAGGAGAAATACCTTAGATGGCAGGTCATGAGGATTACTTCAAACCTTCCATACAAATTGGACACTATTGAATATTTTCTAGAGGCATATTTTGACAGTCCTTTTGAGCAGAAAAATCTCCTATGTGAACTGTTTTTGCACAGTTTCTTCATACCAGAGGAAGTTGACTCTCATCCTCAAATCTACATTGGAGATGTTCAGTTGAGAGCATTTATGTCTACCTTGCAAAATCAGCTTTATTGGGATCATGAGAAAAGGCAGAATAAAGTGGTTGAAACAAGGGCTGAGTTGTTAGTCAGAGCAATCCAGCCAAATCACTTAAATATCACTCAGCAGCACTTCTCAATGATGAATAGGGATGATATCAAGAGAATGTACTTGAACAATTTGAGGGACTGTGTGACCAGATTTAACAATTTCTATGATCACAATTTCTTTCCAGCATTGTCAGTATGCAGAGACAGATGGAATGAAATTTCCATGTCTTTAAGGAAAAGAGAACCTATCTCCCCCATCAATCTAGAGTGGTCCAGAATAAGAGTAGAAGGTGTAGTCCAACTGATCCAGATCATGCAGCATAACTGGATATGTCTCAGGTTCAGGCCTCCAACCATCATTACTCCAGTTCCATTTTACTTTGAGGAAAATGAACAGCCTGATGAACAATTTGAATATTGGCTCAGAAACATTCAGGAAAATAGGGGATATTACATAGGCAAGAAGTTATTCTACAGGTCATGGAATCTAAACATGGACATATGTGATTCCATAGCCCAACAGAATGCATGAGGGCATGCATCAATATAAGTTGGGGGGAAAATGATGAGGCCTGGAAATGCCTCAATTATAACATGTTTTGTACACTAAAAATGCCTATAAACTCTTATGTTTTATCTGATATGTTAGTTAAGTTGATTTAATATGTTGTATATTAACCATTTTGCATGATCAATGTATTTGAAATATTATATGTTGATTTTATAGCTTTTTGCATAGTTTTGTGCTCTTTTTGTTATGATTTGCTACAATGGGATATGCTTAGAATAATAGCAGCATTTCACTAATCATATTCTGATTTGTTTCAAGCATTTAATTCACCTAAATCTGGCAACAGTGCAAGCAAACTGTTGCTGTGCAACAAAAACTGGTCTTTCCCATATAAATTCCAGCCAGCTGTCCATAAATAGCAAGGCATGGAATTCACATGAGGAAAGGGATGAAGACCATTAGAATTTGATCTTAGGAGATAACCCACCTGAGATATGCAGAAGAAACCAATGGAAAGCATACATTTGTTCATTCCGAAGCATCTTCGGAATGAACAGATATCTTCGAAATGAAGAAAACACAGCATCTTCGGAATGAGCGGATCTTCGAAATGAAGAAAGCAACGTCTTCAAAATGAGCAGATCTTCGAAATGAAACATGCAGTATCTTCGGAATGAGCGATCTTCGGAATGAGAATGCAATATCTTCGGAATGAGCGATCTTCGAATGAAAACTGCACTGTCTTCGGAATGAAGCCACTTATCTTTGGAATGAAGAACAGAATGTGTTTTTGATCGATTTTTGAAGGCGGAAAAAGGGAAATAAAGGTTGGAAAAAATAAAGAGAAATATCCTCCATCTGTCTTTGCCGTCATTGCCGACCAAATCTATCATTAAGGGAAATATCAGGTTTTAGTCCTCTTCTAGGATAAAACCAGAATTTGTTGCAAAGATTTTAGGATTAGATCTTTTGAGATATTCTTTGTTTGTAATCAGATCATAGGATAGCTATAAATATTGCTCTCATTTAGGTTGAGCTAGAGAGAGGGAGGTAGAGAAATAGCAGATAGATAGAAAATAGAGTAAGGAAGCTAAATACAGAGTATAACTAGGAATTGACTCATTACAGTCCTGTAATAGTTTTTCAGCAGAATTCTTGTAATCATGTCTTTTGATCAATAAAGTGCACCAGTTCTATTTCAAATTACTTGTAAATTAATGTGATTAATATTTAGAAAGAGAGAGATACTTACACCTTCTTCTGGACAAAGAGGTTGGCCACTTCCAGACCTAGGAGGAGGACTAACATAATAGGTTTTTATTCTAATTTTGTTGCAGCAGAATGAGTTGCAGAACTTGTTATGTAAATTGCTTGTGAATAGTTGACAATATTTGTAGTATTAGTTTATTTATGCTAAGATAAATCTTGTGCTTAATGTTTAATTTGCAATCTTACTTTCAGCCAAGCTTTCACTTTATTTTCAGACTGTTATTTTTAGCATTTACTGTTTTTCAGCAATTTCCTACATTTTTATGTTTTGCTGTCAAAATATGAACAGAGGATTGACAACCTTCTATTACAGAATTTTGATAGTTTTTATTTCCACATTAGATCTAGACTTTCATTACTGCAAAATTAATTATATTTCCTTTCTGCAATTAGAATCAGACTTTCAATTCTGCAACTGTTAATTTTGTAATATAATTAGGTCTTATTCTGCAATTGTAATTAGGACTTCATTTCTGCAGTTAGTGATTAGTTTCCAATTTTGCAACTTAGATTAATATTTAATTCATGCAATTTAGATATAGGAATGTTCCAAAACCCCCCACCAAACCGATTCCACCAATAAGACTTTTTGCCCTAGATTGACCTAAGTTATAGTCGTTTCACTTCTTCTCCCGCAGATAGCCTTGTACACTGCCCTGGATTGACAGATTCATTGAGAATTAATGATGGTATAACGACTACGCATCACAAGGCATAGAATGTGAAAGACGTCATGAAATCATGACGTGTTGCGTGGTCGCAGTTAAGGTGGACAAAAAAGTTTAACGCACGAACGGCATCGCAATTTCGTGACACTTTTGAAAATGATACCAAGCACAAAGCAGACATCGCGAAATTGCAACAGGAAGTGGTAACAGTAGAGAACACAAGAAAATGTTACGATTTCGTGACACATTGGGCAAGAAAGACCAAGTGTAGAAACTTGTCGCGATTTCGCAACATGACAATTTTCGTGGTCGAAGAGCAGCAAAGTCCAAGGAGACAGAACTTGTCGCGATTTCGCGACATGATGGAGATTAACAAACTACATGAGGAAGAATGTCGTGTTTTCACAGGTTAGAAGTAGGACCATACAGAATGGATGAAAATTGTCATGAAATCGTGACATGTCAAATTTTCATGACTTAGAAGAGAAGATTGAGCAGCAAGTAGAAAGTGTAGCGATTTCATGACTTGTCTGATTTTTGTGACCCCGAGATAAAACAAAGATGTCGATGGGAAAATGAAGCGAAAGTGTGACTTGTCTTGTTTTTGTGACATATAAGTGAGACAAAGCCAAAAGAGAGAAAGGTGTAGCAAAATCATGCCTTGTCACATTTTCACGAAAACAGAGCGGAGAAAGAGCATAATGGTACGGAATGTCACGATTTCGCGACGCGTCACATTTTTGTGGTTCAAGGTAGCGAAGGAGACAAAGGAGCCAAATACGTCATGATTTCGTGACATGGATGGTTTTTGCAGTTTTGAAGTGACAAAGTGTACGAGCAGAAATACGTCACGATTTCACGACCTATCATGTTTTTGCGACCTATTATAGTTTCATGCCAGAAAGCAGTTCAAACGGTCCGATGAAGTTTTGTGATTTCCAATAATTAAAAGCATTTCAAAATTAAATGTTTTGCTACTTTTCGATGCGGGAAAGGTAGAAGAACGTGTCCAAGCCATCAAAATTAAATATTTCCATTATCCAAAGCTACTGTTTGTGATTTTTCTAATAGCTCAAGCATGTTTCAAGGATGGCCATTTAATGAAGATGACCGACTCCTCATTTCATTCATTTTTTAGTTTCTCCGAGGTTGGTTTAAGGGGATCATTTCCTTGTTTCCATTGCATATGTTGTAGATCTCGAGGAAGTTCGTTGCAAGTTTTAAATGTTGTAAAGAAGCAAGGCTTCTATATAAATCAATGTAGATCTCAAAAAAAGGGATCAGGAGTTTGAGAGATAGGTTGCATGAAAGCTTTCAAGTTCTTTGCATGAATGAAAGAGATTTGGCCTCTAATTTTGCAAACGTCTTTCTGTGTGATTTCCTTCTATTTCTTGTATTTCTCAGTTATGCTCGTCTTTCTAATCTATTGTTAGATTTCAATTCTGCATCTGAGTTTAAATATCGCAAATAAGAAAGTGAGTTCTGGAATGCAATTCTGAAGGTTGTCTACGCAAGGTCGTAAGGGGATTATGCTATATTCTATTATTATTTGTTGTTTATGTGCTTGAAGTTAGATTCTTGCTGAGTTTCTTTCCCTGATCATATAAGTTTGACCTGTGGCCATATTTCTCGTCTCTTTCATGTATTTTCCTATTTTTTTCTACACATTTATAAATCCTTTCTAGTAACTTTAGTCTTAATCAAGCTAGAAATAGTAAGGGAACCAGCCCTCTCTGGAGATTGGTCTGGGAGACATTTCTTTCTCCCAGCCTTTCAATGTTGGCTGGGTCTAGGGTGCATAGACATAGAAAATCCTTTCCTGTGGCAGATTCGTGACCAACAACAAGTAAATTTGTGTAAATAGTGATGCCCATGGTAGGCCAAGCCTACTTGTGCCTCATCATCACTAGCCTTATATCCATTCTCTTCTTGCTCCTCATCCCATAATTTTTAACCTATCAAGGTGGCTTCAATTGAGGATTTTATATGATAAGTCTCTGGTGGTGGTATGCTCATCATAGCCACTTGAATTTTGGCTAGATATCTTATACTTGGAGGGTGATAAGGGATGAAATCGATGTCTTATCCTAATACCAAGCTTAATATATCCAAGGCTATTGTTAGAGAGTTATCTTGACCTTCGATGTAATAACCTAACCCAAACCTATCAGTGGGAAGTTGGTATTGCAGCTTGTACAACTACCTGCACCCTTTCTCATATATACCAATACCATATCCATGCCAATGGCAGCATTCAAAGTAGCTTAGATCAAACTTGGGGTTAGATAGGTAATGAACATTAATAGTGAATAGTTTGTCATGATCATATTCTATGTCTAATTATTTATGGGTGCAGTCCAGGCCAACATAGACAAAATTGGTTTGGTTGGGAGAGATTCCAAGTGGAACCACCATTCCCACTGGTGATCTCAAGTCCTTTGGTCATCCCATGTCTTGTGTAGACTCAATTATGGGTGTGAATGTTATGTTCTGCACAAGGTATTCTCCTATCCCTATGCTTTCCAAGTGTATTGATGCATGCGATGTGGATGACCCCACAGACAATGCGGGAGAAGCGAGTTCTAGAATTTATTCTGCTTGATTTTGGAGATCTTCTTCCATAGGACTTGGCATTTCAACAATGGCTATAGTTGGCACTTCCTTGGACCTTTCTTCCTCGACTAAGGGTGCCTTTAGCTTTTGATTGTCTCTAGTTTTAAGCATTTATGGTCCCTTAGAAGCATTGATTGTTTTGGGTACAAAAGGAGGTGTCGATGTGCATGGGTATTTTCTTACCTCTTTGTCTTCATTGTCCAATTGTGTGGTTTGAGATGAAGGCCCTACATATAGGTGGGTAGAAGGAATTATGAATTCTCCTAGAAGATCCACCTGATGGATGTATTTGAATGGCTCTTCATCAGCCAAAACCACATAGACTTTGTCATCGTGCACATACTTGACACATTGGTGCAAAATTGAGGGAACACACTTCATGTCCCTTATCCAAGGATGCCCTAGGCATATGTTGTATTGCATGGCCCCTTCCAAGACATGACACATCATTGGGATGGTCTTATGTCCCACCTTAATGGGTAGGACTATAATTCCCACAGTAGTGCATAGAGTATCATTGAAATATCTTAGTGTGTAGGCTCCTGGAATGATATTGGACTTGGGGATATTAAGGTTCCCTATGGCAGTTGTTGTGATGATGTTTATGGATGAACCTATATCGATCAAGACCTATTTGAAAGGCAAATCGTTGACTAATGCTACAATGTGTAGTAGAGGTTCTGGTAAGATAGTAGGCATTGTCTTAATATCATGATCGTAGAATTGAATTACAAGTTCCTAGTATTGCTGCACTTGTCCCACAAAATGAGTGAATGCATTCGCATCTTGTGGTTGGAGCTCAGTTGATCTTAGAATCTCCCTTAAAGTCTCCCTATGCTTTGGGGACTATTGTATGAGCTCGTAAATAGATAACTTGGCTAGATTCATTCATATGTTTTGCTCTAGTCTACTCTAGATAGTTACCACAGGTTGGGTTGGTGGATCTGGAAGGTTGTCTTGCCCCTGCCTCTACCTAGGTGTAGCTGGGACATTCATGGGATCCACAGGAGGTTGTTGTTGACCATACCGTCTACTCTTGGTTGCTATATTGAAAATTTTAACCATTCTAATGTATCCATCGGTAGGTGCATCGACTCAGACTTGATTGGATTAGGTGCCTTGCCCCTTAGGGACCTCATGATTGGGAAGCAGGTTTTTATAGATGCCCATATCTCTGTTATCGAGAGATAATGGGTTGTCAACTTTGAGCTCTCCCACCTCAATCATGTTCTGTACTTGATTCTTAAAACCATAACACCCTTCAATTTCATGCCTTGATATCCTATGATAAGGGCAAAATTGATCTTCCCTATATCCTTTTGGCTTAGAATTATTGGGATCTATGAGAGGTATATCAAGAAATCTGATATTCCTAGACTTGCTCAATTGATTGAAAATCTATTGCATTGATTCTATCAAGGGTGTGAAGTAACAAGGTGGCTTTCGTTCTTTGATTCACCCCTAGTTGTTCTTTTGATCATAATTGACTGGCGAGGGTTGTGCTTGATAATTATATGGTTGGTGCACACCCCCATCCTTAGGTGTAGCTAATACTACTTGATTAACTGTAGCAGGGTTTGCCTGCATATGTTTGTACTTATCACTCTTACCATTTTTGTTCCACTCCTTCTTGGTTTAGAGTTTAATGGTTCCATCATATAATTTTATGTCTTCAATGAGATTGTCCTATGCCAAGGCTTCCTCAAACGAAGGATATTGTTGAATTTGTAGAAAGAGGAATATGATGGGCTGTCGTTAAGCACATCATTAATTCTCAATGAATTTATCAATCCAGGGTGGTGTCCAAGGCTATTTATGAGAGAAATTTCAAGCAGGGTTGTAGTTCAGTTCATTTAGAAGTAGCAGGTATTATTGGTGGAATTGATTGTATGGGGGTTTTGTGTCACTTCTACCCCTAAATTACATAAATTGAACTTTAATCTATTTGCAATAATGAAAACTAATTGCTAATTGCATAAATGAAACCCTAGTTATAGTTGCAAGAATGAAATCTAATTAAATTGCAAAATTGAAACTCTAGTTATAATTGTAGAATTGAAAGTTTATTTAATCTTACAATAATTGAAATGAAGCATAAAAACTAGATCCTATCAATACTCTGTAACAGAAGGTCGTCAATCTTCTATGCAGCGTTTTGACAGAAAAAACAAGAATGCATGGAAATTATAGAAAAAACTTGTAAATTGTTGGAAATGGAAATTTGTAATGAATTGGAAAGTTGCTGGGAATGAAAAGAATAACAAGATCTACCACTAATAATATCACAAAAACATTATGAACAAGAATTAAACAACTAGGAATGTTAGCTGTGCAAAAGAATGAAAATGACAAGTTCACAACTTATTCTTCTGTAGCAAAATCAGAATAAAACCTATCTGTCAGTCCTCCTCCTAGATCTAGAAGTGGCCAGCCTCTTTTCTCAGAAGAAGGTTTGAATTCTTATTTAAATATTACTCACACTCAGACATAACAAAATAAATGAAATAAAAACTACACTTTTATTGCTTCAGAAACATAATTACAATTTTGCTAAAATATGTTACAGGTCTGAAATAACTCTTCTATTATCTCCCTATTTATTTTCTATCTCCTCCATATAATCTAATAATAATATAATGGCTCAACCTTAATGGGAGATATCTTTTATATATGCCTAAAATCTACTTACAAACAGAAAATATGTTGTTCCTGATATCCTGCAGAATTTCCTGGGTTTATCCTAGAAGAGGATCAATTTGATCTTTTCTATAAATGGTGGCTTTGGATGGCAAGGACGACAAATTTATATGGGAGATATTTTCCCTTAACTTTATCAACCTTCTTATCCCCTTTTCCATCGCCAAAAGTTAGTCAACAAGTCAAAAAGAACATTATGTTTTCATTCCGAAGATAAGTGGCTCATTTCGAAGATACTACAATTCTCATTCTGAAGATCCACACATTACGAAGATACTGCAATTCTCATTTCGAAGATCCACTCATTCTAAAGATACTACAATTTTCATTCTAAAAATCTTCTCATTCCGAAGACACTGTGTTTTCTCATTCCGAAGATATCTATTCATTTCGAAGACACTGTGTTCATTCTGAAGACACTATGTTCATTTTGAAGATCTTTAGAATGACAAACTGTGTTGACTCCAAATGGTTTTTGCTGCATTTCTCAGGTGTATTAGCCCTCAGTATCAGATTTCAATAGTCTTCATTCTTCCTTGGATGTGAATTCCATGCCTTGCCATTCATTAGCAGCTTTCTGGAATTTATATGGAAAAACCAGTTTTCTCACGTACGATAATAAGTCTTTGTACTATTTGCTGAATTTAGAGAAACTAATGCTTAATGTTAATAAAAATAAGACTACTGAAGTGCTGCTGTCAACCTAAGCATGACAATATAACATAAAACTATATAAGAACTATTAAAAATCAGAATATAATGTCCTTAATACTTCAATCATGCAAACAGTTAATACACAACATATTAAATCAATTTAACTAGCATATAAGATAATTCACAAGAGTTTTAGGCAGTTTTAACTATCTAAAACATGCTATAAATGAGGCTTATCCAGGCCTCATCATCCCCCCCAACTTATATTAATGCATGACCTCATGTATTGCAGTGGGCTAGGGAGTCACAAATGTCCATACTCATATTCCATGTTTCATAGAACAATTTAATGCCTATGTAATTTCTCATGAAGATTTTTGATTCATTATTCAAACTGATCATCTGGTTGGGAATCCTCTTAAAAATAGGAGGGAACCAGATTAATGATGGTTGGAGGCCTAAATCTGAAACCTACCCAATAATGTTGCATAAAGGTATTTCTCTGGATTGAGAAGGCATGCCTCAGAATGGAAGGGCACTGCTTCAAAGTGGAGGGGCACTACTTTAGAATGAGCACCTGTGTCTTCATCTTCCCTAGATAATCCAAGTAGTAACTGAACCAAATCCTCCTCTTTATTTGATGTAGTTTATTGTTCTTCAACTTGTGATAGCCTACTTTTTAGTTTCTCCACTTTTTGCTATAATTCTCTAATTTTCTTTTCATGTTTTTCAATAACATATTTTCTTTCCTCAATCCATCTCATTTGTATTTTTATAACACTCTTGGTTGTTGTTAGTTGTTTTGTGATTTCCACCTCCTCTTCTTCGTTCGACTCAGAACCTAATACTAAAAAATCAACTGTAGTTTGCTGCTCAACAACTATTTCATCCTCTGCTTCAGACCCCTACTCCTGTACAGGAGGTTCCATGAAATTATCTATGATTACATCCAAATTCTCAGTGGCTTTTTGCACTTCTATGACATCAGGGCTATCTTGTATTGTCTTCTCTTCAATCATTTGTTCCTTTATCTCTTTTTTTTGGAGTCTTGCAGACCTCCTAGTCCTTAATGTATATTTTCTCTTCTTGCCCTGTTTTCTTGTGGTAATAGGGGCTGTAGGGATAGCTTCAAGCTCTTCATTAAGAAATTCACTCTCCTATTCTGACAGATAAATAACATATTTAGAAAAATGAACCCTCTTCTATTTTATTTTTCTGCTGTCAGTTTCAGCCCTTCTCTTCTTAGTCTGTGAGGTTGATGGTTCTGGAGAAAAATGCTTTGTTGCTTTTGCTTGGTGTGTTTCCTTCTCTGCAATAGCATTTTTTTTTAGCCTTTTCTTCTTCCTCAGTAGCATATTTTTTATAGCAACATTTGTATCCTCTTCTCCTTCATCTTCTTCTTCAAAAACTACATTAGTTAGGGTAGAATAAAACCTATTAAAGCTTCTAGGGTTTCCCATAAAATGATGTTGGCACACCAGTTTAATAAGACCATGATGATGAGGGCTCTTTTTTTTTTCTCTTGATAATGTTTTACCATGCTTTGTAGTTCTTGGTGCAGGTATGCTGGAAAATTCACTCTAAATTTAGGCTATTGCCTACCATGCCTGAGGTGGTTTAAAATTTTGAAATGATGTCCTAACAAAATTACATACTACCCTTCACAGGTTGAAAATTTGGTAACCCATGTGGTTACGTTATTCCAGGGTTCTTGTAGGTTGGCCCTTTCACTTCATTTATTTGTTCTGATGCTGAGAAGATTGCTCTCTTCTACTACTAGGTCACTGATTTTTGGTTTCTACAGAATTACAGGGTTTGCTCTTGTTCTTCTTCAAAAAGAACTTTTAATTTTTTTACTTTTCCTTGTAATCATTAGCAAATGTCTTCGGAAAGGAAATATGGCACACTTCCTTATTCTGTGCTCTGAACACCTGGCCATCAATCATTGGACATCCTTGCCATAAAATTTTCTTTACTATTTTTAGGTCGTCCATTCGCAAGCCAGCTGACATGTGTCAATGATCACATGGAGTAAAAAATTCTGCTGACTATGTCTTTTTCTCCCTCCTTGGATGCCACATGGAAACAGACTATTAAATATTCATTCCAAAGATTTTGTTTCATTCTGAAGACTAAGCTGGGCATTTAATCCGAATATAACCTCATTCTGAAGATAAACCTTCATTCCGAAGACACACCTTCATTCCGAAGACAAACCTTCATTCCAAAGACAAAGGCTTCATTCTGAAGATAACACGGTTATTGAAGATACAACAGTCATTCTAAAGACATAAAAAACCAACATTTTTCTCTTTCTCCAAACATGTTTTGTTTATGCCAACTCATATGAACACTTTTATACTAATGGTTAATTGTCATATACTATATATCAAATATTTACAATGATAAAAGTGCAAGAAACATATATACCTAGTTAAAACAAGTTAATGAAAGTTTTGAAAGATGACAGCTTCTGTTGATATTCTACTGAGGCTTCCTACAACACTTCAAAAAAAGTGCAGTTGGTGAATTTGTACAATGGTAACTCAAAAATTTCAATGTTATGCATTCCATAAAACTGGTTTTCATGCATACCAACCCAGTAGTGCCTTAGAAAAGGTTTTCACTGCTGAGTTATTCATTTTTCTCTCTTTTTTTTTTTCTTGGTTTCCTTCTTTTTTTTTTCCTCTCCTTTTCTCTTTTTTTTTTCTTGATTCTGATTATGCCCATGAAGGATTTCATGATTTCTCTGAAATCATGCCCATGAAGGAATTCATAATCAGAATTTATTCATCTTTTTGTTTTCTACTTTTTTTGATTTTTTTTTTATTTTTCTTTTAAGATTCAAAGATATGATCATTTGGAATCTTCATCAGAAGAAGAAGCCTCTTCTGTCAAATGTAACTATGTGAAATACCGAGAAAATTCCACCTTTGTTAGTGGTTTATGGTACAATTGTAAAAGATATCCATTTACCACTAATATCCTCCTTAAATCATCAACTAAAGAAAGTTGAACAACTTCATTATCAAACTCCCCTGGTTCATCCTTGCTGCTCTTAATGTGATCATCATGCCACATTTTCCATTTTTGTTGAGTGAACTCTATTTGGTGAAGTGCTTCCAACCAAAGTTCATAAAATGCATTCAACTGCAAAATTTGTTTTTTTTGTACTTGTAAAAACTCAATGCCAACTGCTAAAGATGCATAAAATGTTAGTAAAGCATTAGGATGTTGCACCAATATATCATACAAATTTGCTCCCTGGTTTTCATTCAACCAACTATTGTTGTTCAAAGGTTGTTTTGGTTGTATTTCAGTTTGTTTTGTACTAGGCTGATTTGAATTGGTTCTTGGAGAAACATTTTTATTTACAACAATGGAGGCCAAAACTAAAGTATTCTTTTGATTTTCCTTGTGTTCTAAGAAACTATGGGATTTTTGTACAATCATACTTAGGTGTAATAAGTTTACCTGAAAGCAAGTTAACTAATTTTCCACCTTTTTGTATGGTTTTAGGATATACTTTCTTCTTCTTTTTTGGTTTGCTAAAACACATTTCTTGAACAACCCTATTAATGATTGGTACAACTTGAGGTAAAGGGATTGTAACAGTTAAATGTTCTAATTCCTTTATCAAATCTTATTGTGAAGATGTTATTTTTGATATCTCAGATTGTTCAAAATATGATACTTTATTTGATGAGGTATCTTGTTCTTCTCGATGTTGTTTTAGTGTGGATTTGTTTTCATGTTCATTCTTTTTAACTTCACTTTCTACACTGATAAGTGGAATAGGTTCAAGCAGTGGTTCACCTGAACACAACTGAATTTTAACATAGTCACTAGCATTTATTAGGGTTGTATTTTTTGATTCAACCACAGAGACAGGAGTTACTTGTTTAACATGATTTGGACTGACCATAGGTTGAGTTGAAAATAGAGGTTGTTTCAATTTTTGTTGTTGTTGTCAATGATTGAAATTATGGATATAATTAGGCAACAAATTTGATTTTTGTTTTTGAAAATGTTGTTGCCCTTTGTAAAGATTTTGATGTTGTACCCATTGATATCCCTGTAATTTTGGCTACAACCATGGTGGATGTTGTTGATTCCATTGTTGTTGCATCTAGCCATGTTGATACCATGCTTGGGAGTATGCCCATGGTGGTTGAATCCAACATTGTTGAAGTGGACCTGAAGTAGACCATGGCATATACCAAGGATTATTTCCCCAATGTGCAGGAAATTGAGAAGCATTCTGATATGGAAATTTATGAAAATTATTCCCTTGTCCTTGTCCTACAAAATTGATTTTTTTCATAGGTTGAGACTGTTTTTCAAAGACACTTTTAAGTTCTGGAAATAAACTACACTGATCTATGGGGTGTCCTAATTGAAAAATGCTACATGTAGAAGGTATAAATATTTTGTTCAAAGGACAATCATGAAGAGAGTGTTGCTTTTTACATTTTGAACAATAGATGGCTGAAGATTCAGTAGATTCAATTTTTTCATCTAATGTTCTATCATGTACTAAAATATCAGCCTCTTTCATGCATTCTTTCAAATCATGTTTTTCATTACCAATTATGTGTTTTCTATGTCTTGAATGAGAGTAATTTTTACAGAGTTTAATAATTTCCTGAAATTTAAGTGCATTTGTATCTCCTCTTCCCAAGATATCCAATGCATCCCTAGATTCATCTTGTAGTCCCCTTAAGAATAAGACTTTGCAAATTTTAGGTTCAACACTTCCACATCTCTTATGAACAAAATAAAATCTGTCTAGATAATCTTCTAAGATTTCATTTTCCTCTTGTTTGATTGTAAGAATTTCATCATTTTGATTCTTAACTTGACAATATTCTTGGTATCTCTCCAAGAATATGTTTTCCATCTCATCCCAAGTTCTAATTGAGTCAGGTGCTAAGGTGATAAACCATCATAGAGCTAACTCTTTAAGAGTGGAAGGAAATAGTTTGAGCTTTTGATTGTCATTAGTGTAATCATGACCTTGACATACAATTTTAAACTCAAACAAAAACATATCAGGATCTTTAGATGTAATTCCCTTGAAAGTTGGTAATACTGTAGGTGAAATGACCTTCATGGGAGCATTTTGATTAAGATCTAGTTGGATGGGATTTTGAAAAGTTCTTGCAGGTGCACTAGTTGCACTAGGGTGGAGCACATTGTTGGCTCTACCTTGATTCTCTTGTGAGCTTTCCATTGTAGGTTCCCAAAAACAATTATAAATCTTATCAAATTTTCCTGATTGTATGGATTTTTCAAGAGCACATGGTGTTGAACTACTTAATTTTCTTCCTTGTAATGATTTATCAAAGGATCTTGCAGTGCTGGAAGTGGATGATTGGGATTCTTTGAAAATTCCAACATTTTTGGAAATAAAAAATTTAGACATTTTTGACATAATTTCAACCTCTTATGAATTTTTTCTTCTTGTGGTTTCTTGCTTATTTCCTAAATGGATTGAAATACAATTTACCAATAACAATTACTTATACCAGTCATTACATTCATATTTTACTCTAAAATTCACAACTTAGCATATTTAATAATTATTGGACTACTTTTCACCTTCTAAAAACACCGTGTTCCTTGGTAACGGTGCCAAAATGATGGGCTATCGTTAAGCACATCATTAATTCTCAATGAATTTATCAATCCAGGGTGGTGTCCAAGGATATTTACGAGAGAAAGTTCAAGCAAGGTTGTAGTTCAGTTCATTTAGAAGCAGTAGGTATTATTGATGGAATTGATTGTGTGGGGGTTTTGTGTCACTTCTACCCCTAAATTGCATAAATTGAAATTTAATCTATTTGCAAGAATGAAAACTAATTGCTAATTGCATAAATGAAACCCTAGTTATAGTTGCAAGAATGAAATCTAATTAAATTGCAGAATTGAAACTCTAGTTATAATTGTAGAATTGAAAGTCTATTTAATCTTGCAATAATTGAAATGAAGCATAAAAACTATATCCTGTCAATGCTCTGTAATAGAAGGTCATCAATCTTCTGTGCAGGGTTTTGACAAAGAAAAACAAGAATGCATGGAAATTACAGAAAAAACTTGTAAATTGTTGGAAATGGAAATTTGCAGTGAATTGAAAAGTTGTTGGGAATGAAAAGAATAACCAGATCTACCACTAATAATATCACAAAAACATTATGAACAAGAATTAAACAACTAGGAATGTTAGTTGTGCAAAATAATGAAAATGACAAGTTCACAACTTATTCTCACTGCAAGAAAATTAGAATAAAACATGTCCGTCGGCCCTCATCCTAGATCCGGAAGTGGCCAGCCTCCTTTCTCAGAAGAAGGTTTGAATTATTTTTTAAATCTTACTCACACTCAGACATAACAAAATAAATGAAATGAAAACTACACTTTTATTGCTTCAGAAACATAATTACAATTATGTTGAAATCTGTTACAGGTCTAAATCCACTCTTCTATTATCTCCCTATTTATTTTCTATCTCATCCATCTAATCTATCTAATCTAATAATAATCTAATAGCTCAACCTGAATGGGAGCTATCTTTTATAGATGCCTAAAATCTAATTACAAACAAAAAATATGTTGTTCCTGATATCTTGCAGAATTTCCTGGGTTTATCCTAGAAGAGGATCAATTTGATCTTTTCCATAAATGGTGGCTTTGGATGGCAAGGACGACAAATTTATATGGGATATATTTTCCCTTAACTTTATCAACCTTCTTATCCCCTTTTCCACCGCCAAAATTTATTCAACAAGTCAAAAAGCACATTTTGTTTTCAATCCAAAGATAAGTGGCTCATTTCGAAGATACTGCAATTCTCATTCCAAAGATCCGCTCATTTCGAAGATACTAAAATTCTCATTCCGAAGATCCGCTCATTTTGAATATACTATAATTTTCATTCCGAAGATCCGCTCATTCTAAAGACACTGTGTTTTCTCATTTCAAAGATATTTGTTCATTCCGAAGACACTGTGTTCATTCCAAAGACTCTATGTTCATTCCTAAGATCTTTAAAATGACCAACTATGTTGACTCCAAATGGTTTTGGCTGCATTTCTTAGGTGGATTAGCCCTCAGGATCAGATTGCAATAGTCTTCATTCTTCCTTGGATGTGAATTCCATGCCTTGCCATTCATTGGCAGCTTGCTGGAATTTATATGGAAAAACCAGTTTTTTGCTGCACAGTAATAAGTCTTTGTACTATTTGCTAAATTTAGAGAAACTAATGCTTAATGATAATCAAAATAATACTACTGAACTACTACTGTCAACCTAAGCATGACAAGATAACATGAAACTATACAAGAACTGTTAAAAATCAGAATATAATGTCCTTAATACTTCAATCATGCAAACAGTTAATACACAGCATATTAAATCAACTTAACTAGCATATAAGATAATTCACAAGAGTTTTAGGCAGTTTTAACTATCTAAAACATGCTATAAATGAGGCTTATCCAGGCCTCATCAGAATATGTATTTAGAACAACTCTTAGTGAACATGAGTAAGATTTATTTTGTGGGAACATAGAATGATAACTTTACCATGACTTTTCTCCATCTATTCCCATAATCCATTACTGGCTTATCATCATACTATTTTGAGTTGGCCAGGTTTGAAAGGTTAACCTTATTCTTAGCACCAAAGGAGAAACACTTTAGGAAAGTGTTTACTAGTTGTTCAAAGTTGGTTATGCTATGTTTGGTCAGTTGGTTGAACCATTGAGTGGCAACACCTAAAAATATCATTATGAATATTCTTAGCATGAGAGCATCATTGTCTTCAAGGTGAAAACATACATTGATGAAATTTATAACATGCTCTTGTGCATCCTCTTTACCCTTGTAGTTTTCTAACCTAGGCATCTCAAAGTGCTTAGGATATGCAAGGCTAGGAACCGATTGACACAATGGTTGGTTGTGTATCCTGCTCAATGTCGATTAATTTCCAATAGTCTCTTGCTTCTCAAAGGACTTCATATTTTTAGCGAGTGCTTGAAATACCTTTGAAGCAAGGAGTTCCTCCTCTTGCAGGCCCACTCATGGTAGTAATGGAGGTAGCCCTTTGTCCACTTGACTTATTCTATTTTCTTCCCTCCTATGAGGGGATTCAGGATTGTGATCCTAGTTTGTCATGTTTACCCTTTCCCCACTAGTTGGATTTCATTCATTATTTGGTGGGTAGTTTCATTGTGGGATATTTTTTCTATTGCACCTTTCCTTTTGTGAGTCAGTGCATCTACCTCTTTGGTGATCATCACCATTTTTCTATAAATTGATATGAGCTAGCTACTCAACTTGCTCTCTTAAACATTGCTCATGTTGGCACAAGAGTCTTTCTCTTTGTTTATCTTGTTCAAGAGCTTCCACTAGCTCTCACTCTTTATGCAATGTAATTTCTAACTGTCTCATGCGATTATTTTGTCCTTTCATAGAAGACTCATGTTTGTCTGACTCTGTTCTTGTGGTTTTGACTCGCATATTCCTCAAAGAGGTTTTTGCATTGTCCTTGCTCTTACTAGCTAATGTAACTTATTCAATGTATTGTTGAGTGTCTCTATGATTAGAATTTATATTTTTACTATAGGGTTTCTTTGAGGCACCCTATACTTAGAGGTATGCTTAGAAGTCATGGTTCGTGAGCTTCTATATGCAGAGTGTTTTGTGGCTACAGATCTCTGAGTTGGCCTTTGACAAAACCTATCCAAATCGTCTAGTTGTCTTGTTTTCCATGGATGATCTCATGGGGTGCCATTCACTCCAATGAGGTCATAGTCTATGGGAATCCTTCCTCTTGTGTGAAGGGTATATTATATTTGATGCCTATGATTGGATGTAGCTCTAGTTTCTTTCCCTTCAGTGGGAAAACCTATTCTATGTATCTCTTGTGAAGATTGAGGTGTTGTAACTCTTGTGTGCCCTCTTGATGATGAAGGCTTTGTGGGCACATGTTTTCTCCATGAGGATGGAGATGTATCAACCTCATCATCCCTATGTGGAGAGCGATATTTAGATCCTTATTTATGTTTATGTGATGAGGAAGCCCTTGAAGCCTCCTCATATCTTTGAGAAGTTTATATATATTTAGAGGAGGCCCTTGAGGTCTCATTGTATCTCCTTTATGAGGATGGCCATGAGGCATATTTTTGTTTATGTGACTTTGTTCCATGATGTGGCTTCCTATTTGGGGTTTCTCCAGGAGAACCCCCAAGGGTTGAGTTATCACCCCTTAGGCTTGCAGACCTTCATCTCACGATCTTACGGGTAGGTCATTCAATGTTACTACAACTTCACCTATGGGTATGGGTTGCTTCAGATTCTCCTTTGGTATCATACCGAGGATGTTTACTTCTTGTTTTGACCATTTTGTTTGTTGATTTAATATTTTGTGTTGCAATTAGAAATAGCCACACAATACCAAGCAAATGTTTATCTTGATTATCAATTTAAGTGTGCCCTAAACTGTTTGATGTGTTTTGATGTGTTGTTCTTTGCTTTCTTGCTCTTGTTTTGGATTTAGAATGAGGAGACTCTTCCATAGTGGGAATCAAGAACACTTGTGCCAAACATGATTTTTCCAAAAGAGACTAGGGTACACCATTGAAGACCCAGTGGGGGGTTTTCCTAGTACTTCCACTCTGAACCAATGATTGTTCCAATAGTGGGAGACATTTTGAGCACAAGTAACTTAGTACCACTATGAAAATGGTATTCAATCCATTTCTATGAGAATCTAGGGGGCAAGCCGATGGAAGGAGATGAATGCCAATGTCACCAAACTGAATTGAGGGTTGGTGATGAAATCCAACTTCCCAATGTTTAAATGATACATGTGTGTGTGGTGTTCATTTTAAGCTTGCATAAAGTAAAATGCATCATATAGTAGCAATGACTCTTTCCTATATGCCTAAATGCAAAAGACATTTTATTTTTCAAAAATATGCATGAACTACTATGATTTGTATGGACACACTTTATTTCATGTAAATATGGCCTCTAGCAGGGCCTCAAAGCAAGAAAACAACATACAATCTCTAGCACATTGGATTCTAGGGTGAAATTTTCAAGCATAAGCCAATGTTCCTAGCAACGCCTAGTGGAAATCTAAAAGGAGATCTAAGATATGAAACATGATTAATTCTTTCCTCTTTATTATTTCAATTTCCAAATAGAAATGTGCCTTAAATTCACTATTTTAGAAAAATAGAAGTAGACAAAAAACTATAAAGCATCAAAAAATTTGTACCAACCTCTAATCCAGCTCAAATAACCAAGGTTCTATCCTCTTCTGCACTTCAGTGTTGGCCGATGTCGACTAGAGCGGCTGAATTTTGGCCACTGTTAGCAGGATTGGCTAAGGTTGTTGGCTGTTGTAGATCAGAGCAGCTAATTCTTGGTTGTTGTAGACCAAAGAGGCTAAACCTGCACACAAAACTAAGTTAGTAATCAGGAAAAAAATGAAAATTTAGTGGAAGTCCCACCATGATCGCCATCTGTAGCGACCCTAGGGAAGCGATGCATCGGCCCCGCTAACTTTTTCCTACTTGTGATTTAATTGAATCTATTTAATGTTTTAAGCATGCATCTAAATGAAAGACGTAAAAGAAGATATAATTAGAATGCAAAGAAATAAATGAATGAATTCTCTTTGTATTGATATTTCCAAGATCCGGTTACATATAAATCCCTCTAAGGGATAACCTTCGTTTGATACATGATTTTACACAAGGAGGGCAGCATATGTATAAAATATCCCCCTCACAAAGGGGTGGTGTGCTTATAAAGGCTTCTCGATGACACACACAAAAATGTATGAGGACTTACAAATACCTCCTTCTCCAGGTCTGTTTCTTAAAGGGATCATCTTGTTTTCGTATGTTGTAGATATGTACAATTAACCTGTGGCCCTATAAGAAATGAAATAACAACACACTCTTAGATGTCCGATATTGCCTCCCTGGATGAGGTTGTTAGCAATGAATATACTTAAACGAAAGCAAGTGCAAATGAAACTAATACTATGAATGCAAATGAATGAAGCGATTCTATGCTAATGATATGCTAATATGAAGAAAACATAATAATGAAACTAATGTCTAAAAGCCTAAGCTAGACCTATGGGCCACTTTCCAAGATAGTGGCCGCTAAAGTGAATCTTGTCTTCTTTGCCCCAAGGCTATGGATCAAAGCTTGTATCCAATGTTGAAATGGTGGTCGCTTTGCTCAATGTGTTGAATATCTTGTATGTGGTAAACCCTCAAAATGTTAGCACTTTGTTGCTCCTCCAAGGTGCTCCAATATGCTCTCCAATTTGTCAGGGCTTTGCCATAAAGATGATCTCCAAGGGAAGCTTTTCAAGTCTCAAAAGCTCTCCTCAATGACCTAATGTGTTCCTACAAATGAAACTAATACTATGAATGTGAATGAATGAAGCGATTCTATGCTAATGATATGCTAATATGAAGAAAACATAATAATGAAACTAATGTCTAAAACCCTAAGCTAGACCTATGGGCCACTATCCAAGATAGTGGCCACTAAAGCGAATCTTGTCTTTTTTGCCCCAAGGCTATGGATCAAAGCTTGTATCCGATGTTGAAATGGTGGTCACTTTTCTCGATGTGTTGAATATCCTGTATGTGGTAAACCCTCAAAAGGTTAGCACTTTTTTGCTCCTCCAAGGTGCTCCAATATGCTCTCCAATTTGTCAGGGATTTGCCATAAAGATGATCTCCAAGGGAAGCTTTTCAAGTCTCAAAATCTCTCCTCAATGACCTAATGTGTTCCTATAAATGGTGCTTTTCATGGCCCTTGGTGCCTCTAGGCTTGCACCTTTTAAAGTGTGTGAAACCCTAGGTCTATGTTCAAAACCCTAGGATTGAATCCCTCATGCGTAGTGAATGTTAGCATGAGAAGCTTTTGTCTTTTCTATGTTTAAAGACCAGTTAATTGAAGTCTAAATTTAGACTCAAGTCTCCCATGTGAACTAGTCATGAAGGGGAATGCAAAGTTACTCCCACTCACCTTTATTGCATGTAGACTACCACTTCCACCCATGATTAGGCTTGTTTGTCAGTAAAATGCTTTTTATGACTTAGCTACTATCGTCTATAGTGACTAATATTTGGCCACTGTCATCTGCATCATCTAATTTTTGGTCGCTCTAAGCTCAAGCGACCAAGGTCCAACCACTTTGGTTTATAATGGCTAAGCTTGGATGGGCTTAGAATACCCCAGATGAGTGGTGAGAACCACTTTTGATACTTGGAAAGTCCAAGATTTTGTCATATGGTCTATGAATGTGCCTATGTGAGTAGCTCTTCTAAACATGACATGTTTTAGGTGTCTACAATATCACCTAATGAGGACTTGGGACCCCCTAGAGGGATGAGAGACCCAAAACACTCTACTTTTTCATCTACCTACTTTTTGCCTTCCCTACCATTTCTAGCCTCCTCACTCAAACTTCTTGCTTCCTTCCTACTAACCTGCTCGCCCTTCCTGCTCGCACATATTTTCAAATTTGTGTGAGTATAATATATAATTATTTTAACACTTATTAGTGTTTTATTTGCAAGCATAGACATTCTATATGCATATGTATATATATCCCACTAAAAGTATGGAGTCAAGTATGCTATTAGGGTAAGGAAGAAGTTCAAATTATAGGTTTGAGGAGAGGATGGAGCATGCATTATTAGGTTAGGGAGTGGGATGAAGAAATATATGTGCTTTTGGATCATTTCATAGAGATTTTCTCATGTTTACAAAAGTGCTAGGTAGAGTTTATGCATTATATTAACACTTTTTTTTCAATGATCTAGTTCACAGGTCAAATTGCTAAAAAAATTATGTTTTGCATAAGTGTTAGGATTGAATAGAAGCACTAAGTAGTGCTTTTATAATAGGTGGCACTTTTGCAAAGTGCCAAATTTGATCTCTAATATGCCAAATTTAAGGTGGTTTACTAATGATATTTTGTTTGGTGCCTTGCCTAAAGTTGTAGTTGATTAGGTGTGTCAAAATTGAGTGTCTACACTATATAAAATAAAATTGAACAAAGACTCTATTAATAATTGGACTTGGAATATATCATAATTGAAGGGAGGGAACTTGTGGACTATTTAAAAACAATAGTATATATAGGCCATTTTAAGTTAATATAAACACAGTTTATGCAACTATTTATAAAAAATGTAAAGTTTGACAACACGTAGTCAATACTCATATTATATAAGCTTATCCTTTTTCAATATCATGGATAGCAATTTACCCTCTTTTATGGGAAGCAAGGGGGTGAGTAGACTTCATATAATCACTTTTTTAAACTATAGTTTATCTCTTCTAATTTATTTTCTAGGTTTTAAACATCTTACATGTATGCCTATTATCATTCAAGAAATTAATATGTGAAAGATCATATGCATATGAGTGAAAAGTCTTTGATAAAGGACTAAACATCATGAGAATAATTTTCCAAGCAATTTTGCTTAACATCTTTGCATATCTTTGTTGGAAATTTGAGCATGTTTATTGTCATTAATGTCAAGAGGTTTTATGTCTCAATTTGATGGAATTAATGTCAAAAAGGTTGATTGATATCAAGAGGTTTGATGTCCCAATTTGATGGAATTAATGTCAAAAAGGTTGATTAATGTCAAGAGGTTAGAGGTCCTAAATTGATGGAAATATTTGTGAGAATATTTCTCTTGATGGCACATGAGGTATAAGGCAGCAAGAAGAAATGAATACCTCTCCATAATATTTGAAAAATGATTTATAAATTACCTTGATGAAGGTTAAATATTTATTAATGGTGGCAATAAATTACCTTGGTGGTAATTTGGAAAAGGTTAAAATATTCATAAATTATGACAAGGTTATCTCTAAAAATAAAAAGACCAAAAGGTTTTAAAATTTTAAATTATAATATTTAAATCCTTTAGGATTTAAATTATTATAATTAAATATAATAATTCAAAATACCAAAATTCGAATTACAAAAAGAGGGCCAATGTCAAATAAATAAGGGTGCATATATAAATAGGCTAAGTTTTAGCCTAAGTTTGAGTGGACATGAATTATTTGAATGCCCCCTAAATACTCCTTGCATGATTAATTCTCGCACATGGTAGAGGGAGATAGTCTTAGGTTTTTGCACTTTTTGGAGTGAGCAGTAGGTCAAACGATGGAAGGGGCTTGTCCCCACTGAAGTGAGGTAGTAGCCGAGCTGGCAAGCTTGGCTTGCACAATGCATTGGGAGCAGCAAGGTGCAGAGTTTGATCCATGCGGAGGTTTCTTTTGGGCATGGAATTTTTGACTTTCATGCCAACAAAGAAGGATATTAAGGAATGCATGCTCCTTGATTCACGTGGGTAGCATAGCCCATGTGGTGGTGGCCCTCGTGTTAGGGTGCACGGGGCCAGAAGGTCACAAGTTCAAGCGATAGTGGCAACAATTGTGGAAGCTTTAATTTTTTGATTAAGGTATGTGTATTTGCCATAGTTGGGAGTTATAAGGTTTAAATAAAACTTTTATTATTACCATAGTTGGGAGTTATAAGGTTTGAATAATTTATTTTTTTTGCTGCCATGATTTGAAATTTATGAGGGTGAATAAATATTATTGTGTATGCTCTTAGTTGGAAGTCATAAGGGTTAGTAAGTAATATTTTGAATTTATTTTAAGGCTTGAGGAGAGATTTTTCAGATTGCTAGGGTTTGATGATGCATTGAATAAAGTATTATTTTGAGACCTTATTTAAGTACTTTGTTTGTAAAGAAGGAAATATAAGGTGGATGTGAGAATTTTTTTTATGTGATTGGTAACTCTTGTTGATGAAATGTATTAGCAAATATAGGAGTAAAAAGGTGAATAAGTGGTTTGACATTTTACAAATATTTGTATGGTGAAATATCTGTTGAGATGAATATTCATGTGGAGATTTAGAGATAAACTATTGCTATATAATCTTGAATTGGCACAAAAATATTTGATTGTAAGACAAGTTTTGAAGACATATCTCCATCAAAGCAAAGAGGTATGGGCAAATAATATTTTGTTTGAAATGTTGTGAAATATAAGGTGGAGTGAAAATGATTGTTTTATAAGCATTGTTGGAAATATTTGAGTGACTCTTATATGCTTCTTTGTTGAATGTTTAAGAGAGCATTTGATATAGAGATTGAGAATTATTTGAGTTAGGGTTTGAGACCCATATTGTGCTTTTTGTTTTAAGAAGTATGAAAACACTTGTTTAGGGTTTATGAGGAAGTTGTGTTTTATTGGTTGAATGATTGAATTAAACTTCTTGAGCATTGGTTTTGAGTGATATTAAAAGTGATTGTGCAAATATTAGAAAATAGATTTGTGAAAGTAAGAGTGTAGATCAGAAAGATATGTGTCATGTGCTAGATTGAATATATCTTTAAAATAGCAATAAAAGTAAGACATGTGGAAGCGACAAACTTAATGATTGAGTAGAACATATTGAGTTTTGATAGAGTACATCATTATATATATGTTCCAAAGGTTAAACATATTTTGGATAGAATATGTCTAAACTACTTCAAGTTAAAGGAATTACTTTGAAGATTAGACAAAGCATTTGATAGCATTGTGAGGAATATTTGAAATTGATTGAACATATTTTATGAGCTATTTTGAGTATGTATTAGAGCATGTTTGAGCATGTGCTAAAGCAATATTTGAGCAAGTCTTTGTGAAGGCTTGAGAGCAGAATTGAGCAAGTTCTTGAGTGGACTTGAAGGTAGATTTGAGAAACTCTTGGTAAAAATTTGATAGCATATTTAGCAAGTTCTTGAGATGACTTGAAGGTAGATTTTAGCAAGTCTTGTGAAGACTTGAAACAAAATTAAGAGTAAGATTGATTTGTTTAAGCTTTGTATTAAATCTTGGGGCAGATCTAAGTAGAGTTGATTAATTGATTTGTTCAAGCTTTGTATTAAATCTTGGGGAAAATCTAAGTAGAGTTGATTGATTAATTTTTTCAAGCTTTTTGTTAAGGCTTGGGGTAGATCTAAGCAGAGTTGATTGATTGATTTGTTCAAGATTTTTGTTAAGGCTTGGGATAGATCTGAGCAGAGTTGATTGGTAATTTGTTCAAGCTTTGTGTTAAGGCTTGGGGTAGATCTAAGCAAAGTTGATTTCTAATTTTATCAAGCTTTGTGTTAAGGCTTGAGGATAAATTTTAGATAGAAATTAGTGCAGGTTTGTGAGAAAATGTTTGAGCAGATATAGATCAGATTTGTACTAGATTTGGGATAGAGTTTGGTGCAGATTTGAGATAGAGTTGAGAGTAATATTTTGAGGTGATAGAGTAAAGAGGATAGTAGTCTCCAATGGATAGATATCCATTAGCCATAGTAGAGAGGAAAAATTATCCTGTGGAGAGAGATCCACAAGCTAGAGCAGTGGGGATAGAAGTCTTATAAAATATCATCAGCCAAAGCAGAGGGGAAAGAGTTCTCCTATAGATAGAGATTCATGAACCATAGAAGAGTGGAAAGAGTTCTCCTATGGATAGAGATTCATGAACCATAGCAAGAGGAAAGAGTTCTCTTATGGAGTGTGATCCATGAACTAGCTGGAAAGATAGAGTTCTTTTGTGGAGAGAGATCCATGAACCAGTTGAGGAGATAGAGTTCTCCTAGATCAAGTTCCATGAACTAGAGAAAATGGGAAAGATTTCTCCTATGGAGATATATCCACAAATTAGAGCATAGGGGATTGGTGTCTCCTTTGCATAGAGGTCCATAAACATTGTAATAGGGAATTGATTCCCAAGATATTTATTGAGAAAATTTTAGTAGAAAGGTTTTCTCTATGGAGTAGCCCATATTGGGTGAACCACATTAAATTGGTGTCTCCATTATGTGTGATGATTTGTTCATTACTTTGATTACTGCTATTGATATTTCCATTGATAATATTGGATAATATTTTTTGGGAAAGAAAAATGAAATTTGATATTATACTATTCACCCCCTCTATCAGTATAAGCTTGTGTTATTCAATTGGTATCAGAGTGGGTTCCTTCAGGGAAGCCTAACATCTTGAAGGAAGATCTACAAGAACACACATGGCAAGGGAAGGAAAAGCAAGAACTATGAGACATGAAAAGGAAGATGAATTTGATTTTGAGACTAGGAGAAGGGAAGGAGAAAAATCAGTGATATGTGTAGAGTGTGGTAAGCTTGGTTAGATGGCACTTTATAATCCACATAATGGGTATAATAGCAACAAAGAGGAAAAGGAATTTGATTTTTCTCTCAAAGATATTTTTGCTCTAAGAGGAGAAGTGGAAATAGGATCCAACAACAGAAAAGAAGCTAACTATGTAAAAAGGAATAAGAAGGAACTAAGAATACTCAAATATTTTATCTGTGGTAACTTTGGTAATATTGAAGATCATTGTTCAAAAGTTGGGTATAGTAGCAGTGAAGAAGAATGTTTTGGTAACCTTGGCCACAATGCAGCTTATTATAATGGTTTCAATAGTAGTGAAGATGAAAAAGAAAATAGGGATAGTCAAATTAGGTATACAAAGGAAACTATACTTTTAGCAATAGAAGAAAAATGAGACGCTCCTATTGAAGTAGCAATCAGTGCTTCAAGTGACAGTGATGAAAGTCTTTCAGATATCAAATAGTATGAAGATGCTCCTAAAAACCTAGAAGAAGAGGAAGATTCATAAAAAAGAAAAGGAGGAAGCCATAGTTAAGTAATTTTTTTTAAAGTGAAAAACCCCTTGTGGGCCGCCTTGGTCTGAGAGACCACGAACAGGGGGTTCTACACCATCAAAGTCACCCGAGAGTCGCACCCGACCCTGCCCGTACCAACATTATCAATTGGATTTTGGATACCCAATTTAGCTTTTTGGTAGGGTGGAGATTTGAACCTGGGACCTCCCTTGGAGGATTGCCCTCTCCTCTCCAACTCACCTACAACACCTAGGTTAAACTAATTTATAGTGGAAAACACCCCTTTCGAGGTGCCACTTTCAACAGGTTGGGCATAGGAGGAATGGAGCCTTGTCGACCTCTACCAGCACATAGGACATTCCTAACTATACCATATATCCTTAGGATGGAGACAAGGGGAATGGAACCTGGGTCGGCCTCTACCAGCACCCAAGGCATTTACCACTGCACCACAACAAGCAGGTAAAACATCTGGCATGATAGTTAAGTAACTTATTGAGTTAAAAGGGATAACTCAAGATTGAAATCCCAAGTACAAGAATATAAGGAAACAAAGGCAAAGTTTCTACAAGATCTCACTGACCTTAAGGTTAAGGTTGAAGAGGTAAGGAAAATTGAAGAAGGTATGATTGAAAAGTTAGAGGTAAAAGTATTAGAATGTGAAATATTAGAACATGAGGTAGTTTCACTAAGGAAGGAAGTGAAAGAGTCTAAAGACAAGCTACACAAGTTTGAGAAAAGTTCAAAATATTTGGATAACATTACCAAAGCATAAATATCTTCATTTATCAAAATAGGACTAGGCAATGAAGAATATCTAGAAGTACAGAAAGGGAAATCAAGCTCAAAATAAAAGGAAGTCTCAAAGGGAACATCAAAAGAAGTGACTAAAGAAGAACCTAAGACTTACGTAGATGTGTTGAGAAGTGATAGCATCAAAGAGGAAGGAAACAATGCACAAACAAGGTACAGGGATCATCACAAAGAAGGAAGGACTAAGAGACCAGTGGGTCCAAGGCAAAATTTCTTCAAAGGATGTTGCTTCTCATGTAACAAGTTTGGTCACAAGGCTATGTAGTGCAGGGCTCATGAAAAGAAGGAATATGATTTGACTAAGAGAAATTTCAAAAATGGACATTTATTTCAAGGGTATTGCTATTCTTGTAATTAGTTTGGTCATAAAGCAATTCATTGCAGGGTTCATGATAGAAATGGGTATGGCTTCACCAAGAGGAACTTCAAGACATTTGCACCTCCTAGGAACAACAACATCAAGTGTTTCAATTGCAATAATGTTGATCATACAACAAGGTGGTGTACAACATAATTTTCAAAACTTTCAAGGACATGCAAGAAATAGGATTCTCAAAAGATTCAAAAAGGTATAAATTCAAAGGTATGGAAAGAGAAAGCTGAGAAGGGAGATGAACACTATAATATGGGAGTATATTTACTTACACCTCATAATTAATCACCTCAATGAAAGAAGGTGGGGAGGGGGTTAAGCTAAGAGTCTTATATTTATCCCCAAAGTAGTCCCTTTGCCATTGATGTCAAAGGGGGAGAGATTTGAGTTAGGGGGAGAGCATTCAGTCAGGGAGAAGTTTCTCAGGGGGAGCAGAATTGGAAAAAAGTAAAAGGAATACTTAAAGGAAAAAGGGTTGCCATAAATGACAAAGGGGGATATTGTTGGAAATTTGAGCATATTTTATTGTCATTGATGTCAAGAGGTTTTATGTCTCAATTTTATGGAATTAATTTCAAAAAGGTTGATTTATGTCAAGAGGTTTTATGTCCCAATTTTATGGAATTAATGTCAAAAGGTTTATTAATGTCAAGAGGTTAGAGGTCCTAAATTTATGGAAATATTTGTGAGAATATTTCCCTTGATGGCACATGAGCTATAAGGAAACAAGAAGAAAGGAATACCTCTCCATAATATTTGAAAAAGGATTTATAAATTACCTTTGTGAAGGTTAAAATATTTATTAATGGTGGCAATAAATTACCTTGGTGTTAATTTGGCAAAGGTTAAAAAATTCATAAATGATGGCAAGGTTATATCTAAAAAGAAAAAGCCCAAAAGGTTTTAAAATTTAAAATTATAATATTTAAATCCTTTAGGATTTAAATTATTATAATTAAATATAATAATTCAAAATACCAAAATTTGAATTACAAAAAGAGGGTCGATGTCAAAGCAATAAGGGTGCATATATAAATAGGCTAAGTTTTAGCCTAATTTTGAGAGGATGCGAATTATTTTAATGCCCCCTAAATACTCCTTGCATGATTAATTCTCGCACGCAAAAGAGGAAGATAGTCATAGTTTTTTACACTTTTTGGAGTGAGAAACAGATCAAACAGTGGAAGGGGCTTGTCCCCACTTAAGTGAGGTGGCAGCCGAACTAGAAATCTTGGCTTACACAGTGCTTTGGGAGCAGCAAGGTGCAAAGTTTGATCTATGCAGAGGTTTCTTTTGTGGAATTTTTGACTTTCATGTCGATGGAGAAGGATATTAAGGAGCGTGTGCTCCTTTATTCACATGGGCAACATAGCCCGCATGGTGGTGGCCCTCGTGTTAGAGCACGTTGGGCCAGGAGGTTGTGGGTTCGAGCGACGACAATAGCAATTGTGGAAGCTTTAATTTTTTTATTAAGGTATATGTATTTGCCATAGTTGGGAGTTATAAGGTTTAAATAAAACTTTTATTATTACCATAGTTGGGAGTTATAAGGTTTGAATAAAGTTTTTTTTTACTACCATGATTTGAAATTTATGAGGGTTGAATAAATATTATTGTGTATGCTCTTAGTTGGGAGTCATAAGGGTTAGTAAGTAATATTTTGAAATTATTTTAAGGCTTGAGGAGAGATTTTTCAGATTTCTAGGGTTTGATTATGCATTGAATAAAGTATTATTTTGATACCTTATTTAAGTGCTTTGTTTTTAAAGAAAGAAATATAAGGTGTATGTGAGAATTTTTTTTATGTGATTGGTAACTTTTGTTGATGAAATTTACTAGAAAAGATAGGAGTAATAAGGTGTATAAGTGGTTTGGTATTTTATAAATCTTTGTATGGTGAAATATTTGTTGAGGTGAATATTCATGTAGAGATTTAAAGATAGACTGTTGCTATCTAACCTTAAATTGGCACAAAAATATTTGATTGTAAGTAATATAGGTTTTGAAGATATATCTCCATAAAAGCAAAGAGGTATGGGCACATCATATTTTGTTTGAAATGTTGTGAAAGATAAGGTGGAGTGAAAAGGATTGTTTGATAAGCATTGTTGGAAATATTTGAGTGACTCTTATATGCTTCATTGTTGAATGTTTAAGAGAATATTTGAGATAGAGATTGAGAATTATTTGAGTTAGGGTTTGAGACCCACATTGTGCTCTTTGTTTTAAGAAGTATGAAAACACTTGTTTAGGGTTTGTGAGCAAGTTGTGTTTCATTGGTTGAATAATTGAATGAAAATTCTTGAGCATTGGGTTTGAGTGATATTAAAAGTGAATGTGTAAACATTAGAAAACAAATTTGTGAAAGTAAGATAGTAGATTAGAAAGATAGGTATCATGTGATAGATTGAATATATCTTTAAAAGAGAAATAAAAGTAAGACATATGGAAGGAACAGACTTAATTATTGAGTAGAACATATTGAGTTTTGATAGAGTACATCATTCTCTATATGTTCTAGAGGTTAATTTTTTTGGATAGAATATGTCTAAACTGCTTCAAGTTAAAGGAATTACTTTGAAGATTAGACAAAGAATTTGATAGCATTGTGAGGAAGATTTGAAATTGATTAAGCATATTTTGTGAGATGTTTTGTGTAGCGACCTCGGGATGCACGCACCACTCTTACTCTACTACTTGCAATGTATTAAAACCAGAAATGAAATAAAAGACCATGCAAAACATATAACATGGAAGCAACAAAGATAGATCTCTTTATTATTTGTATTCAAAACCTGGTTACATGTCGGTCCCTCTTAGTGATACCCATTTTGATACAATATGGTTACAAGTGGGTAAGATGTCCCCTAGTTAAAAGGGGTGGCATGCTTCCACAAGCATCCTAATTTCACACAAAGAAATATATGAGGACTTACAAATGCCTCCTTCTCCAGGTCTGTTTCCTAGAGGGATCATTTTTCTCTCGTATGCTACAGATTCTGTTCGATGAACCTGTGGCCCTATAAGCAATAAAATAAAAATGCATGCTTAGATATCCAAGAATGCCTCCCTGGATGAGGTTGTTAGCAATGAATATATCAAATGAAAACAAGTGCAACTTAAACTAATGCTATGAATGCAAAATAATAAAATGAGGCTATGCTAATGATGTGCCAAACACAATAATGAAACTAATGTCTAAAACCCTAAGCTAGGCTTGTGGGCCACTGTCCAAGACAGCGGCCGCTAAGATGGATCTTGTCCTCTTTTCCCCAAAGCTATGGGTCAAAGCCTATGTTCGATGTTAAAATGGTGGTTGCTTTTCTCAATGTGTTGAATATCCTTTATGTGGTAAACCCTCAAGTGGACTCTTCAATCCGATAGGGCTTCGCTTACAAGAAAGCTCTCAAAGTCTCCAAGCTCTCCTCAATCTTCCCTACATAAAAGCTTTTCAAGTTCATAATAGGTCTCAAGAAGGTCCAAGAATCTCTAGAATCTCTCCAATGTGTAAGAAGCTCTAGAATGTATATGCTAGTGCTCTCACGTTTGCTCCTTATATTGGGTGTGAAGCCCTAGGTCTATGTTCAAATCCTAGGATTGAATCCCTCATGCATACTAGATGTTAGCATGAAAATATTTTATCTTTTCTATGTTTAGAGGGCCAGTTAACTGAGGTCTAAATGCAGACTCAAGTCTCTCATATGGACTAGACGTGAAGGGGAATGTAAAGTTATCCCCGCTCACCTTTATTGCATGCAAACTACCACTTTTGTCCGTGATTGGGCATTTTTATCAGCAAAATGATATCTTATGGATTAGCCAATGTCATCTACAGTGGCTAAGATCAGGTCGCTATTGTCTATAGTGGCTAAGGTCTGGCCACTCTAAGCTTGAGTGGCTAAGATCTGGTCGCTCTAGTCTTGAGCTTCTAAGCTTGGATGGGCTTAGTATGCCCTAGATGAGTGGCAAGAGCCACTTTTGATGCTTGGAAGGCCCAAGGTATGGTCATATGGCCTATGAATGTGCCTATGTGAGTAGTTCCCCTAAACATGACATGTTTTAGGTGTCTAAAGATACCCCTTTTTGCGATACATTATGTGGGAAACACAATGTTGAGCAAAAATGTAGACTGATATGTTTGTAGGGTGTATGGTGATTAGTAGTCTAATCAATGTCAGATGGCCCAATCATTCAAGATGGTGTGCATCCTTTGAATCATTGCCTCAACGTTCAAAGGACTTAGCTCATTGGCTTGGGCATGTTAAATTGCACTCATTCCTCAAACTCAATCGGGTAGCATCAGCTGCTACAATAGTTCTGATCAGTAGGAGAGCTACAATTGAAAATGTTATGTCTACTTACATTCCCAACAAACAAAAGAAATTATGGGATTGTTGTATGCAATGATTTACACGATGAACACGGTTTTGTTATGATCGAGTGATCTTTTGTTGATTTTGATTATGATTATTTTGAATATTTGAACTACCTCCTCACACAACGAATTGGTGAGGAATGGGTGATGAATGAAGTGATGAGTTACTTGACCATTTTGACTAATTTGGTTCCTTTCTAGCATTTTTTCTTTTTAATGGGCAAAACCCCATCCAAGGGTGATCCCAATTGTTTGTGGTAACCATCCATCCTTATCCCGAGGAGCGATCTAGCTATTAATAGCTTTCTTAGGGAGTTAGGATGAGTGATTCTATTTATGCCCATATTGCATCACTTGTCTTAGTGTTTTTTATGTCATAAGAGAGTTAGGATGAGTCCTTCATGTCCATGGAGTAGTCCTACCATCTTGGTCTTCTTTAAAATTGAAGGGTAGCACATTGTAATTCCAAAATGAAATATTTTTGCCCCAAGTGGCCTTATTATTACTTAATCATCTCATCGAAATTCATGGAGTGCAAATCACTGCAATAGTTGAGTTGATATAGTAAGTTACTGAATACGAGGCCTGCTTGAGATTGTGCTTTTATATGATTTTTTTATTATTTTGGCCATTCTGATGATCCAGGAGAGTGTCGGTTTTGTTATGTTTTATTTCAACCTATGCCTTAGATGCATTGTAGTTATGTTTCATTTTATTTTGTTTTTATATTCTCACTACTTGAGCTCAAGACCCAAAGCTTATGAATGACCTTCTTCCTCGTTTGACTGGCAATGACTAGGATTGGCTCAAAGCCCATGGGCTATAGTATATTATTAGGCTACCTCACATCATGGCAGATCAGGCTTACCTTATGGATTTTGGCCCATTTTTGGGATCATCGGACTAATACCTTCCACCTTCTGATTGGTGAGATGACCATTATGCCAAAGGATGTGTATAGGATCTTTCGGATCCCTTTTGATGGAGTGGCCATTGTCTCTTCGACCACTAATGATCAGGTGGCTATTTTCACTCAATTTTTTAGAGGACACTCTACGGAGGCCCTCAAGGACACCAATTCTGGAGGAGTTTCCATAATTCATTGGTACAGGGAGAATGTCTTTACGATGAGGCATGCAGTATTGCTAATGGTCATCAGCAACATTATTATCCTAGACTTCTCAGGTTTGAGGTTCTGGTGGAACCTCCTTGTGATGGTTCAAGAATTTTCTAGCTAGTGAGGAGCCTATCATCTATTCATGGGGAAAATATTTGTTGGCTCAGTGCTATGATGATTTGTACCACATCCATCAGTGAGGTCACGTTAGAATTATCTGCAACTTACTTCTACAGTTTTGGGGATGGTAGCACATCAAGGTAGATCACCCCAAAGGGATCCTAGCCAAGATCACATCGATTGATGCTTGGACACAGTGATATGCTGCTAGATGGGCTTGAGAGTGTGAGGGAGTGCAAGAGCTACACTTTCATAGGGGAGCTATCTCACTATATTGATACTTTCACTAGAATTTTGGCCAGAGATGTCATATGACACCCGTATCATGAGTGTCTTGCTTGGGATGATCCGATCAGCTTTACTGCTAGGACATGGCATGAGTGATGGCTTGTTGGCTATAAGGTTAGCATCTGGGAGTGCTTCTTCTACTCTCAGGTTCTTTTCCAGTATGGATTACAACAAGATGTGCCACTAGTGTCATTTTTGTATAGGCACCTCATAGTAGAGAGGGATCTACCTCCATAGTAGATTACAGAGCTCTCAGATGAGGAGGATGCCCTAGCTATTGATCCTAGAGTGGTTGGGGGAGTTATAGAGGCATATACTCAGTGGTGGGGGGATCTTATGTGGCATGGTGATGGTAGCCTAGGTTGTGAGGATGATGGTGGGGATGATGATGCAGATCCGAAAGGGCATAGAGTCTGAGCCAAGATCGAGGTATGGGGTCATCCAACAGAGCAAGTGGCAGTGGAGGAGTTCGATGTTCTTGAGGATGAGGAGGAGGAGTTAGACCCCAAGGAGAGAGACTCTCCTCTGAGAGCATAGTTGCATGAGGCTGAGGACAAGCTTCAAGAGGCCAAGATCTAGGTTTAGCAGTGGGATGCCACCATAGAGCAACTTACAGTGCAGATACATGCTCTGAAGGCTACTATTGGGGGTGGTGGTGCTAGGATGTAGTTTTTTGTTCCTCCTTATACACCACAGGGGGTTCTAGAGGCAGGTTTAGGAGCAATGGTGGCACACCTGCAATATTTGTTGGATGAGTACGAGGGGTGGATTTAGGAGCATGTGGGTCACATCACCGTTCTCCAGATGTAGCTTATGAGGCATGGGATTGTTCCTAAGGGTCAACCTGATGCAGGTGGTTCACAGGTCAGTGGGTGCTCCACCTTAGAGTAGTCTTCCGCCCATCCTAGCTAGAGGACATGGACTCGAACAGAGATACCGGCAGGTTCACACCATTCGACTCATGACACTCCCACAAGGGGAGGTGGCACTAGGGAAGGTGATGTAGGGGGCTCAGCCCCTATATTTTATTGATGATGGTGCTTTGTTCTAATTCATTTTTTAGGTCAGCTTGACCTACCTGACTATAGCCCTATGGGTATTTTTGCACCTTTTATGGACTTGACACACATATTTATATGATATCTTTACTTTATGACTCATTATGTGTATCGTTTGCTGCTCATGTTTTTGTTATTATTTTGTTTTATGATGCGATGTGGCGATGGCATTATGATGATTTGATGTCTATGTTAGATGATAGATGATATTATGGATGTTTAGATGAATGTTTATGCAAATGCTCATATGATATGATGTGATGTATTATGGATTTATGGTTATATGCAAATGGATATTGTCTATCTATTTTATGATGTGCTTTATGATGTAATGATGGATGATTTGGTGTATATGTTATGGATGCAATGTTATTGTCAAATGCATGTTTAATTTTGCTTTAATTGTATGCATCTAGCTTATGTGATGGTATGGTATAAATGAACCTGTATGCATGTGATATTAACAATATTAATGGGTGATACCATAGAAAGTAAAAAAATAATCATGAATTTAAATAATCACTCTTATCATTAGAATTAATTAAGTATTCATATGTGAGATGTAGTGGTGTGGAATGTATGTATTTTATTGATAAGTTTTTGTAAATTAAAAGATATAAAGTAGTCAGTGGCCATCTATATACTATTTCTAATATATATGTGGTATCTATCCTACTATATTGACACCCCCTAATTTATGGAATCTTATAAAGAAATTTATGGTATGATTGATGATATGATTTGTTGCTATATAAGAATATTTGGGGCTTTTCCAAGATTAAAACACTCTAGTTACTCTATCAATGATTTGTATTGCCCAGTAAAAGCTTTTTGAAAAGTAAGGTTTTCATCATGGACCTAGATACTTATTATGTCTATGTGTGCAAATGAATATATTTAGATAGAACTCAAATATTTCCTTCGATGTAAGGCAGGATTCTTTCAGCCCATTGCTAATATCGGGGATCCTTAAGTGTTCATCTTATCCTTATGTTGGACTTAGTTGGACTATATCACTAGGCAATTTTTGGTTACCTATAGCTAGCTCATCCACATTCAAACATTGGTCTACACAAATGCATAGCTTTTGTAATAGACATATCATCATGCATAAGTATTTCTCCTTCCAGTTTTGTATAATGTTGAGAATTCCAGGGATTCAAGCTCCATTCCCTTTTTTTCTTCATTTTTACTTGGGATACTTGCTCTTGTTTAGTGATGAAAATCACTATTTATTTTGATTGATATATATATATATTATATATATATATATATATATATATATATTCTCCTTTGAGCAAGGGATTCTGGTAGTGATGATAATCATTGTTTATCTTATTTTTGTGCTTTTTGATACTTTGAATAATGACTTTTGAAATTTGAAGTTTGCTTTGACTTGAGATTTTTTCTCGTTTTGATTAAAGCAAAGGATTTTTTTTGGGTAGGGCAAAGTTTGTCCTTTTGTCAATTCTTAGCATTTTTGAACTGGTTGCACAGGGGGATAAGCAAGGATGATCCTTTTCACTTTAGGCAACCTAACTACTTTATGGCTTTCATATTTCCCTTGTACCAACTAGAATTTAGTGTTTGTAATTAGTGTTGGGATCTTGAGATATGCTAGGCTTTGTCACCACTAGACCTTGCTTCTAATAACCAAGATGGATTTCCACAAAAGTTGATAAGACTACTAGCTTATGGTTGAATACCCAGAAAACCTTAGCATATTATGTATAGCAACAGATAATGGTTGTGTTGAAAAACACAATTACACACATGTATTAATGGATGTAGTGGATTGGATGATTTATGATACAAATTGTGGCATCAGTTGTAAGGTTGTGATTATGATATTGTAATGCAATTATATGGATGCAAGATGTGAGATGCAATGGTTTTTGTATTTTTTATTTTTATGTTTTTTTTGTATTTTTGATTAATTTGACCAAAGGGCTTATTGTGCCTTTGGGGCTTTTGATTTTGACCAAGTAGCATGAAGTACTCTTGGAGCCTTTTCTGATTGTAGTTCACCAAGCGGTTTGAATACCCTTGGAATATTTTAATTTGATTTTGACCAAGTAGTTTGAATACTCTTGGAACATTTTGATTTGATTTTGACCAAGTGGTTTGGATACCCTTGGAGCATTTTGATTTGATTTTGACCAAGTGGTTTGATACCCTTGGAGCCTTTGATTTGATTTTGAAATTTTTATGTTTTTATGATTTGTTTGTATTTTTTATTCTTTACAAAAAAATAAATTGTGTTTTAGATGTATTTGAATGTTTTTGTGTTTTTATGATATTTGAATGTTTTTGTGTTTTTATGTATATTTGAATGTTTTTGTGTTTTTATGTATATTTGAATGTTTTTGTGTTTTATGTATAGAACACCTTTAAGTGAATGATATTGAGAGGTTCAGGCTCTTCAACACCATCTAATGATATAAGGTGATATGCTCCAGGACCAAGTCTTTCTAAAACCATGTAAGGGCCTATCCAGTTTGTCGTAAATTTATCTCGTAGATGCGATGATAAATTAGATTTTTTTCCTTTTTTTTAAGTACAAGATCCCCAATTTTAAATTCTCTTAAGTGGACTTTACTATTGTAAGTTCATGCTAGATGGTCTTGGTAAACACAAAGATGCTCTAAAGCATTGAATCGGCGTTCATAAAGAAGCATCAACTGATCAAGGCGACCTTGCTACGCTGTATCATCATCTATGAAGTTCCTTAATGCTATGCGTAGAGTTGGAATTTCCAACTCTAGTGGCATGATGGCCTCAATGCCATATACTAGTGAAAATAGTGTTGCCCTAGTGGGTGTCCATACACTAGTTATGTATGCCCATAGTGCCAAAGGCAACTACAGGTGCCAATCCTTGTGATTGTCTTGTACCATCTTCCTCAAGATAGAGACTATTGTTTTGTTTGAGGCTTATACTTGTCCATTTTCTTGTAGATAATAAGGAATTGAAAAAATATGTTGAATATGGTATTTTTTCATTAAAGCACACACATTTTTGTTCTTGAAATATGGCCCATTATTCGATATTATTTTTGAAGGGATTCCAAAATAACTTATGATATTATGGAGTATAAAATCCATAATCCTTGGTCTAGTTGTTGATGTTAAATGAATCACTTCAACCCATTTAGTGAAGTACTCAGTGGCCGTTATGATGAATATGTGTCAGCCTGAGGATGGGGGTGAGATCTTCCCTATCAAGTCTAGTCCCCATTGCGAGAATGGCCATGCTGCCTGGATGGGTTGCAAGGCTTGTTATGGTAAGTGCATGAGATTTGCATGATGCTGCTTAGCACACTTCTGAACATACTTACAATAGTCCTTTTCCATGGTGGGCCAATAGTAACCCATTCTCAAGATGTGCTTAACGATGGCCATGCCACTGAAATGCCCTCTGCATGTACCATTGTGAGCTTGTGAAACTGCCCAGGATGCTTCTTGGGGCTCAAGACAATGGAGTAGTACTCCATCATATCCTCATTTGTAGAGGATTTATCCTAGCAAGATGTATCTTGTTACCTTTTGCTTAAATGTTTACCTTTCAGTATGCGACAGACCTAGTGGTACCATTCCAAGTCTTAGGAAATCTCATAGTTGGGAAAGCCAATCTTGATAAGCTACAACCTCTATAGAAAAGAAGGCATGCTCCTACTATGTTCCACTAGTTAAAATAGACTGAGGAACGATCCTATGGTGTATGGTAGTGCCACACTCTGCTGGACCTTGGGAAATCAAAGACCCCCAAGGCACCATTTGCAAGAAATATCTAGATAGAAAGGACCAATCTTGACTTGGTTCAATGTTGATCATGTTGACTAATTCTTGATTGTCAAAAGCTTCACCGTATATTGTTGAGTGTGAAAGTACTTTCACATGAACGGTTGTAAAATCAATAGATGGATTCTGAGGGATTAAGGATCCCAAAGAGGCCATGGTGTTCATAAATTTGTTTGACATACGAGGGATTGCCTTGATGTCATACCATTCTAGCCAAGCTAGGTAGGTGTCAAAAATTTCCTTGTAGGTCTTCAAGAGTGGGAACCTACATGGAATAGTCCTTTAACTTGGTTTACTATGAGCAAGGAGTCACCAAAGATATTCAATCTTTTAATACCCATTGCTACGGCTTTTTGAAGTCCCAAGATCAAAGCCTCATATTTCGTATTGTTTTTTGTGCAAGGGAAGTCTAGTTTGAATGATAAGGGCAATGGAGTACCCTATGGTGTGATAAAGATAATCCCTGCTCTACCCCCTTGTTCACACTTCAAACCATCAAAGAACAATGACATGTCTCTTTCTTTCTTAGGTTCTTCGAGTTCTGGTGGATCTGATAATGCAAAGATCGCATCATTAGGCAACTCTATGGTGAGAGGCTTGCTATTCTGAAGAGGTGCTTCTACTAATTGATCAGCTATGACTTGTCCCTTAATCGAATTTTGGATTATGAATTCTAGATCAAATTTTGTCAATAGCATGATCCACTTTGTGGTATCTGTGTTGTGATATGTCTTGCTCATCATGTACTACAAAGGATTTTGTTTTGATATAACGTAAGTCGTATGGCTCAACATGTAGTGTCATAACTTTCAAGTTGCAAAGACCACTACTAAACATAGCTTTTTGATAGATGCATACCCTAGCTCATAACTCACCAAGGTGCGACTAATGTAATATATGACTTGCTTTGTCTTGTGCATTCTTTTGGGCTAACATGGTACCTAATGCAAAATCAGTAGCCAATATATAGTAAGAATGGTGTGTCTAGCCTTGGTGGAGAAAATACTGGTGGCATTGCTAGGTAGGTTTTGATCTCTGTAAAGGATTTATGGCACTCTTCATCCCAATGAAAGGGGAATTCCTTACGTAGAAACTGATTCATGGGTCGGCATTTGTCTGATAATTGCATAATGAATATTTTGATGGATGTTATTTTGCCTTGTAGGCTTCTTAACTCCCTAATGTTGGTAGGGGTGACCATTTCCAATATAGCCTTTACCTTTGCAAGATCGACCTCAATGCCTCTCTTGGAAATAATGAACCCCAAAATCTTGCCAGAAGTTACGCCAAAAATGCACTTCTTAGGATTCATTCTTACATTGTGCTCAATGAGGTGATTAAAGACTTTTCTAAGGACTTCAACGTGCTCTTGCCACAACAAAGACTTGGCAAGCAAGTCATCCATGTAATCTTCCAATATATTATACATATAGTCATGGAGTATGTAGGTCATGGCTCGTTGATATGTGGCACCATCATTCTTGAGACTGAATGGCATTACTTTATAATAGAATGTTCCCCATGGGGTAATGAAAGTTGTCTTGTGCTGATCTTCAGGTTTAATCCAGATTTGATTATATCCAGAAAATCCATCCATTAGAGAGAGCATCTCATGGCCTACGATGGTGTCTAGAAGAGCATCTATGTTTGGCAATGGGAATGAGTCTTTTGGAGTTTCTCTATTTAAGTCTCTAAATTTTGTGCAAATATGAACTCTTTTGTCAATTTTTCCCATGGGCACCATGTTTGATACCCACTCAGGGTAATCAATAGGAGCTATGAAAATTGCATCCAAAAACTTTTGTAATTCATTCTTTACCATCAAGGGAATAGTTGGATGTATTTTCCTCAACTTTTTCTTGACTAGTTTCTTCATGGGATCCAATGAAAGGTTGTGAACAACTAACTTTGGATCTATCCCAGGCATGTCCTTGTAAGTCCAAGCAAAAATTTTTGGCCTCTCTTTGAGAAGAGGAATTATGATGGCTTGTTCCTTTGGAGATAGAATTTCTTCGAACTTGACTTTCTTTGGTTGAGTAGGATCATCACTGATGTCCACCTCAAAAGTTGCTTCTATAGCAATATGTGACCCATACTCTAGCTGATGAGGCATGGGTATCAAATGAATGTCATCGATAGGATTCATAGGCCCTACTGACTCATGATCCAAACCAACATGGAAGACATCATGGGCACAACCTGGTGCAAAATGAAATGGTTGTAACATTTCCTCGTTAGGGAAAATATGTTTAGGCTGTATGGGTGAATTGGTGTGATCCAAATCAATAGCCTCTACATCAAGATGCAATAATTTGGTAGGATCTACTGGATTATGAAGTGGAGTGGTCAAATCAATGGAGATCATGTTTACGAATGGGGCTAAATCTCCAGGACAACATGGGTGAAATCTTGTTTTAGAGGTTTCTCCATTATGCTCACAATGAGGTTCTAGTTGTTTGGGGATGAATGGATCCTCCCTATGTGGTATGTGAGTGGTTGGATTACCTCTATACACATACTATAGAATGGGGTCATTCGGCTCAAGGAGTTCTCAGAATGTAGGTGGCGGTGGGTTAATCATGCGATGGATGGCAGCTAAGTCAATAGGTCTCCCTAAAAATCATAATCCAAGGTCTATGGCTCGAAGGGCTACTTCTCGTGCTACTAACTCATTGACTTGTCGCAAGTGGTAAGGCCCTAGATATGCCATTTTAGTTTCATCCTCAAAGTCATCATCGCTTATCCAAAAACTATTGGCATTGGTATGCAATCCTAGGATGAGGGGCTCATGTCTTGGCCCTAAGTAGGCCATCTTTGTCTCATATTCATATTCTTCATCACTTATGAATATTCCATTAGCATTGGTGTGTGATCCTAAGATATGGGGCATGTATCGTGGGCCTAGGTAGGCTCTTTCCATTGAGTCTTCCAACTCATAGTCACTCTCATCCGTTATGTATCCATTCTTATCATGGTTGGACTAGGTAGGGTTTTGTAAATAACAAGGTCTATGGTAGACCAAACCTATTTTTTCTTCATAATCAGTAGCCTTATGTCCATTCTCTTCTTGCTCCTCATCCCACGAGTTGTACCCTATCGGGGTGGCTTCGATTGAGGAGTTCGAATGATAAGTTTTTTGCGGTAGTGTGTTTATCATGGCCACTTGGATTTTGGGGTGATATATGGTTCTTGGGGGTTGATAAGGGATGAAATAAATGTCTTCTCCTAACCCCAAGCTTATTATGTCCAAGGCTACTACTAGAGAGTCATCTCGACTTCTGATATAATAGCCTAACCTGAACCTGTTAGTAGGAAGCTGATATTGTGGCTCGTATGGCCGCCTGCGCCCCTACTTATACACCAAGACCATAGCCATGCCAATGGTAGAGTTCAAAGTACCTTAGAGCAAACTCAAGGTTAGAGAGGTAATGAACATTAATAGTGAATAATTTGTCATGATCCTCCTTTATGTCTGATGATTTATGGGTGCAGTCTAGGCAAGCATATATGAAATTGGTTTGGTTTGGAAGGATTCCAAGTGGAACCACTGTTCCCATTGGAGGTCTCAAGTCCTTAGGTTTTCCCATGTCTTGTGTAGACTCAATGATGGGTGTGAATGTAATGTTCTGCACAAGGTATTCTTCAATCCCTGTGCTTGCCAAATGTATCGACGCATGTGATGTGGATGATCCTACAGATGATACTGGTGAAGCGGGATGGAAATTACTATCATTATCATGATCCTGAAGATCCTCTTCTTCCATAGGATTTGGTATTTCCACAATGGCTATAGTTGGAACTTATTTGGGCCTTCCTTCCTCGACTAAGGGTGTCTTTAGCTTCTAGTTGTCTTTTGGTTTAGACGTTGATGCTACTTTAGAAGCGTTGACTATTTTGAGTTCATCAGGAGGTGTTGATGTGCATGGGTCTTTTCTTACCCCTTTGTGTTTGTCCTCTAGTAGAGATGAAGGTGCTACGTACAGGTGGGTAGAGGGAATGATAAATTCTCCTAGAAAATCCACCTGATGGACATATTTGAATAGCTCTTCGTCAGTCGGTACCACATAGACCTTGTCTTCATGTACATACTTAACACATTGGTGTAAAATTGAAGGCACACACTTCATGTCCCTTATCCAAGGGTACCCTAGGAGGATATTGTATTGCATGGATCCATATAAAACATGACACATCATAGGGATGGTCTTGTGCCCCACCTTGATGGGTAGGACTATCGTTCCTACAGTAGTGCATAAAGCATCATTAAAAGCTCTCAATGTGTAGGCTCTTAGAACGATATTAGATTTGGGGATCTTAAGGTTCCTAATGGTGGTTGTGGTGATGATGTTGATTTATGAACCTATATCGATCAGGACTTGCTTAAAAGGTAAATCATTGATTTACGCAACAATGTGCAGTAGAGGGTCTGGTAAGGAAGTGGATACTGCCTTAATCTCATGATCATAGAATTAAATTACAAGTTCCTGGAATTGTTGTACTTGCCCCATAAAATGTGTGAATGCATTCGCATCCTATGGCTAGAGCTCAATTCATCTCAATATTTCCATCAGAGTCTCCCTATGCTTTGGGGACTGTTGTATAAGCTCATAAATGGATAACTTAGTTGGAGTTGATTGCAAGTTTTGCTCTAGTCTATTCTGAATGGTCACCATAGGTTGATTTGGTAGGCCTAGAAGGTTATTTTACCCCTACCTTTGCCTAGGAGTTGTCGAGGCATCTACAGGAGCTGCAGGAGGCTGTGGTTGGCTATATCATCTACTTCTAGTGGTAATGTTAATGATTTCCACCATCTCGACGCACCCATGGGTAGGTGTATCGATTTGGACTTGATTGAATTGGGTGACTTGCCCTCTAGGGACCTCATGGTTGGGCAACGAGTTTTTGAATATGCCTATATATCAATTATCGAGAGCCAATGGTTGTCGACTTTAAGTTCTCCTACCTCAATCATATTTTGCACTTGGTGTTTAAACCCAATGCAAACTTGATGTCATACCCCAGTATCCTATGATAAGGGTAAAATTGATCTTCCCTATATCCTTTTGGCTTAGGATGGTTGGGATCTACAAGGGGTATATCAAGAAATCTAATTTTCCTAGCCTCGCTCAACTGATTAAAAATTGATTGCATTGATTCATTTAGGGGTGTGAAGTAATGAGGTGGCTTGTGTTCTCTATTTCGCCCTTAATTTTTCTTTTGATAATAATTGGATGGCAGGGGTTGTGCTTGATAATTTTGTGATTGTTGTGCAACCCCATCCTTAGGTGTAGCCAATACGACTTGATTTACTGGAGCAGGGTTGCCCTACTTTTGTTTGTATCTGTCATTTTTACCATTCTTGTTCCACTCCTTGGATAAAAGCTTACTGGTTTCCTCGTCTATTTTAATGTCCTCAATGAGCTTGGCTTGTGCCAATGCTTCCTCAAATGAAGGATATGATTGAAGTTGTAATAGGAAGGAGATGTGTTTAGAACAACTTTTGGTGAACATGCAAATGATTTCTTCTATAGGAATAGAGAATGATAATTTTTCCATGACTTTTCTCCATCTATTCCCGTACTCCATTACTAACTCATCATCATATTGCTTCAAATTAGCCAAGTACAAAAGGTTCAAATTCTTCTTAGTACCAAAGGAGAAATGCTTTAAGAAAGAGTTTACTAGTTGTTCAAAGCTGGTTATGCTATGCTTGATCAGTTGGTTGAACCATTGAGTGGCAGCACCTAAAAATGTCATTATGAATATTCTTAGCATAAGAGCATCATTGTCTTCAACATGAAAACATGAATTGATAAAATTGGTGATGTGCTCTTGTGCATCCTCTTCACCCTTAAATTTTTCTAACCTAGGCATCTCAAAGTTCTTAGGATATGGAGGGCTAGGTATTGATGGGCACAATGGTTGGTTGTGTATTTTGCTCAATGTTGGTGAGTTCCCAGCTATCTCTTATTTCTCAAAGGTTTTCATATTTTCAGCAAGCTCCTAAAATACCTTTGATGCACGTATTTCCTCCTCTTGTAGGCCTACTCATGATGGTAATGGAGGTGACTCTCTATTTTTTTGATTTGTTCTATTTTGTTCCCTCCTATAAGGGGATTCAGTATTGTGATCCTGGTTTGTTATGCTTTCCCTTTCCCCTAGTTGGATTTCATTAATGGTTTGGTGGGTGGTTTCATTGTGGGCTCTCTTGTCTAGAATATCTCTCCTGAGGTGAGTCAACGCGTATAAAACTTTGGTGGTCACCACAATTTGTCTGTAAATTTCTAAGAGCTAGCCACTCAGCTTACTCTCTTAAACATTGCTCATGTTGGTGCAAGAGTCTTTCTATTTGTTTATCTTGTTTGAGAGCTTCTACTAGATCTTGCTCTTTATGTAATGCATTTTCTAACTGTATCACACGTTAAACTTGTATTATCATAGAAGACTCTAATTGGTCTGACTCTGTTCTTGTGTTTTTGACTCATAGATTCCTTGAAGGAGTTTCTACGGTGTCTTTACTCTTGCTAGCTAGTGTGACTTGTTATGTGTACTGTCGAGTGTCTCTATGATCAGATTTTGTATGTCTACTGTGGGGTTTCTCTAAGGCACCCCTAGACTTAGAGGTATGTTTAGAAGTCACGGTTTGTGAACTTCCATATGTAGAGTGTTTTGTAGCTATAGTTCTTTGAGTTGACCTTTGATGAAACCTATCCAACTCATCTAGTTGTCTTGTTTTCCATGGCTGATCTCGTGGGGTGCCATTTATACCAATGAGGTCATAGTCTAATGGAATCCTTCCTCTTGTGTGAAGGGTATCTTATTTTTTGTGGACAACTCTTTTCTTATGTGGACAACCCAGTTTCATGCATTTATTATGAAGCTTGGGATGTTGTAATCCTTGTTTGTCCTCTTGATGATGAAGGCTTTGTGGTGACATTTTTTCTCCATGAGGATGGAGATGTAGCAACCCTGTAGCACCCTAAAATTGGCACAGTTAAACCCTTAGTAAAAAGATAAAAATTTGAATTTTAACCCCGAAATCGCCCGTTAACCTCTCACCCCATTTTTTACGCCATTTTTAGGAGTTGTTTTGACCGTTGGATGATATCATCACCGATCAGATGAAATCATCCTAGATCGGATGAATTCATCTGGAACAGAACATCCAGACGATTTTGTCCCAAAACCAAAATTTCATAATTAGCTTCTATTTCAATAGCCTCTCCAACTTGGGTAGAAGCATGTCTATGCAATTGGAGATTCCTCCATTGGAGATCTCCTAGATTGGGATGATCCCCAACCTCCTAACCTCCCCCTAATTCTATATAAATTGGGATTTTCTTAGTTTATCCCCCCTGACTCTCCTCCTGACTCTCTCCCTGGTTGATTTTCCCTGCCACTTAGCTTTGTTGTGCTAAGACGTCCTATCTACCATTGTTCGTACTCGTAGTTTTAAGTTTTCATTATAGGTTTTCATTGTGCTTCAGCTGGAGGAAGCTCGGATCGTCGTAGGTGATTCCACATGATTTCGGATGATCCTATCGAAGATTGGTGATGATATCGTACGATTGGAGGCGATCTCGACTGTAGTTTAGATTGGGGGCAATCAGAGCCCTGAGTTTGCATTTCTCATCTTCCTTCCTTATTTTATTATGTATTAGCTTGATTTATTTTCATTCTACATCCTGGAGTTCACCTCATTTAGCATAAATGCATGATAAAGTTAAAATAAGTTATTAAAACAATGCATTTCCTTTAATCTTCTATCTATATTTATCATTTAAGCATTTATACTATCATTTCTATCATTTTGCATTATTCTTGTAGTTGCATTTTTGGTTTTTGGTGTCTGTTTCTGTGATTGTAGGTTTCTAACAAATTCGTCTGATGAATTCATCAGATCGACGATGATCTTGTCTGATTTCAGATGATCGCTTATGATCTGGGATGATTTTGTACAATTGCAGATGATCCTATCATATTCAAGACAATATGGACTCCTACAAGCTTTAGAATCTTCATCAGACATCCGAAATCAGGTGCATTCTTTCTCATTTAACATATTCTTGGTATTTAGGATTCATTCATGCTTTCTGTATTCATATAAATCAGCATTTTCATATAGAATAGCTTAGATTCATTTTGGCCAACCTAGGAATATGAATGATCGAGTATAAAATAAACACATCAAACCCATTCTCAACCTAGGCATGGAAACTACCACTCAAAGTTTCTTGGTGAACCCCACCATCCATCGAAAATTCACCCTTATACCCCTCCCCCGAGAGGCGCGACCTTCAAAGGGCCTCTCCGTTCGAGGTATTGTCCCATCCTTCTTGCATCCCCCTTCCGGGCATGGATCCTTTAGCCTGAAGGTAAGGGCACGAAAAATTTTGGGTCAGTACATTTTGGTGAACCCGACGTGAAACTAAAAGCCTTTTGAAAAAAAAAATATAAAAATATAAATGCATTATTAAGAACATCTAGAATCATTAGAAAATTTTTAAATTTGCATATCATACTTAGATGGTAGATTATAATAAAAGACGAGTTGTCACCATAAATGTTGAAAATCAATTAACAACCATAGAGATTACTTTTGTGCTTAGAGTACCTCAAACAAATAGGGTCCAACCTTTGTGGGATGAACTTGATAGGATATTGGATATTATTTCATCTAGATCTATAGAACTTAGGCAAATTAAGAGGTTTGTCCTAGATAGAATCCTAGATCTTGATCAGGTAATCTTGTATCATGAACTTCAGAGAGCTTGCCATAGGTGGTTAGCAGATAAAAGAGCACTTGTGTCTTCAAAATTATACACCTTTGAGGAATACCTTGAGAACACAGTTGTAGTACATCAATTTCTAGCTCGTATAGAGGATCAAGAAGTCATTCTTATAGATAGAAAGAGATGGAATAGAGTTCCTAGAGCTATGTTGTATCGAGAGTATTGCCATGAGCTTTATTTTTATAGGTCAGAGTCCAAAAAAATTATATTACCATAGCACACTTTGTCAAATTCTTGAAAAACCATTTCCAATTTGAAGAGGAGCATTTCATGACTCCTGATGAACTTGATCCTATTAATGATATCCATAAACTATTTATAGAAAACTAAGTCATTCTTTTTACTATTGTTATTTTTTTTTTTTTGCAACTAGAATGCTATTTGTTATCTTTATAATAATATTATAAAAAACAAAAACAAAAACAAAAATCAAAACATTTCCTTTTTATAGTAGGTATATAATTAAAATATATACCTCTACAAACATATATATATATATATATATATATAGATATATATATATATATATATATATATATATATATTTGCTAAATCTAAGTTTAAGCACAATGCCTAGACTTAGGAATGGGAAAAAAACCGAAGAAGAAGAAGATTGGTTAGGAAAACCATTAAATAACCCAGATGTCCTTCCTGAAGATCAAGTTCCGAAAGAAGGAACCCTAGACCAGCAAGAAGAAGAGTTTGCTGTAGGAAATGAACATGAAGAAATTATTAGAGAGGAAGGATCCTCATCCCCTAAAATGTCTCTAGGAGGAGCTGTTACTTTTGAGAACATGGAACAATTCTGGAAGTTCATCAATACTAATATTGGTGTTCTTAATAGAGTAGTCCATATGGACAAGGATCGAATTAGTGACACTCAAGAAACCCTAGAAGAAGTATTTCACACATGCACTAATCCCTTGTCCTTTGTTGATCAAGAAAGTGATCAAGCTGGACCATCCAATTTGGATATGGCAGCTATGATCCAGAACATGCAACAACAATAGGTTACCCAACCATCTAAAGTGCTTGTTAGCAAGCCTAGGGTTATTCCCACACAAAATAAACCATCATTTACTGCTCTATTTTGCCAAGCTATTGATCAACATACTTCAAATCAACAAAAACCCAAAACAAAACCAAACACCAATTACCAACAATCTGGGATACAACATAATATTACTACAAATATCCTTCATAATACTCTTCCTACCAACACTTTACATAATAGCAATATAGCATCTAATCCTTATGTTACACCATCATACACCCATAAATCCCATGCCTATGTCCCACCGAACCAATATGGTGGACAAACTAGTAATCTTGAAGCCATGGTGAAATAGTTAGTTTCCCGCATGGATCAGATAGATCCCTACCGTCCCTCGTATAATTATCGAGAGATGTGTAGTCAGCCTTTAGATCCTATAGTCATAGCACAACCATATCCTAAACATTTTCCTATGCCTGTCCTGCCCATATATAAAGGAATCAAAGATCCCATAGAGCATCTTCGTATGTTTAGGATAACATGTCATGATATATCACATGATGACTTATTATTGCTAAAAATGTTCCCGAAAAGTTTAGGAGGAATGGCATTAGAGTGGTATTATCAATTACCCACTAATTCTTTGAGGAATTTCGAAGAAAAAGTCGAGTCTTTTGTTCATCAATTTAGTGCCTACATCGAAATGCATGTGACCATTAAAGACTTGTACAACTTAAAACAAGACAAATATGAATGCTTTGCTGATTTCCTAGCTAGGTGGAGACAGTTGATAGGAAAATTGCACTTTGTGTTACCTTATAGGGAGATGTTGGACATCTTTATTAATAATTTACAAGACCAACTATCCTACGAGTTATCAACTGCTACCTTGACCACCTTCGATCAGGCTATAGACTTAGCCCGAAGAGTGGAAGATGCTCTCATTAGGAGAGGTCAACTTAAAAATAAAGATGATGAGAAAACATCCAAAAATCAATATAAAAATAAACAAGTTGTGGGTGATGGAGTCACTGATAGTAGAAATATTGCTACTATTAATGCTGCAAAGACAACGGAGAAGTTTATATTGAAACCTCTCGATAAACCTCCTCGAGAATTTACTAGGTTAAATCAACCTTTATCAACCATTCTACCACAATTATTAGAATGAGGTTTGATCCAATTACCCAATATCCAGGAACCTGATCCAACTATACCCGGATACAGAGCTGATTTACACTGTGACTTCCATAGAGGACCTGGACACACTACCAACTCTTGTAAAATATTAAAACATAAAATACAGGACTTGGTTGATAACAATGAGATGGAGGTGCAAGCCTTTCAACCTAAGCAAAATCCTCCTAATAATGCTCAAAATAACATCCCCCAAAACCAGAATTAGAATGCCAATCAATCATTGGACATATTTCAACATCCTTTACCAAAACATGGCAAGGAAGTGGCTAATCAAATTGAACATCATAATGTTCCCCCTCCTACCCAATATGTAGGGACTATTAGTGGGCATTTACTTGTTCATGATTTGGAAATATTTGACACAACCTTATCCATGGTTATGACTAGGCCTCTACATAATATTTGGACACCTGATCTCAGTGATATAGAATACGAGACTGAGAGTGATATGGAAATCACATCAAATCAATCGAATAGTTCTAAAGATGAATCGGATGCTATTCACCCTATCACAAGTTCTATGGTTTTGAAAGAACCATTTCCAAGAAGAGTCACTACTAGACCATCGTCTCACCAATTACTTTCTAATGAGCAAGCCATAAATGCTAGACCAAGACCCATTCATCATCCGTAGAATAATATTGTGGGTACCATCGGAGCTGTTACTAGACAACAAGCTCAAAACTCTCAACAAGATCAAATGCAGAACGATGGATCAACTCCATTTGTTTTGAAATTTCCTAATAAAGGGAATCATGCACCTAATGTTCAACCTAAACCTCCTTATAATATTAATGAGCAACTATCAAATATTACAGCTAGAATTTCTCTTTTGGACCTTTTAAGATCTTCTCCTACACATAGAGATGAATTAATGCTCACATTAAGCCAGATGATGGTACCACAAGACATTCAACTTGAAGCCATGGCTAATACTATAATAACTCATGAAGTTGATTGTATTAACTTTCGGGATAGAGACATACTGCAACATAGTTTACATAAGGATAACCCCTTATATATTACTACCTTAATTGGAGATGTAGCAGTCAAACGAGTCTTGATTGATAATGGTTCATCTTTAAACATCTACACTTTTGACTTCTACCAAATATTTGGGTTTAGAAGTGATGAAATGAAAAGAACTGATATGATCATAAAAGCCTTCAATGATGAAACACAAGAAACATGTGGAGTTATTACCATCCCATTGCAGGTTGGTCCGAGAACCTTGGATACGACCGTGTTTATTGTACATTGCCCTGCATCATACAATATACTCTTGGGTCACCCTTGGATCAACGTGATGCAAGCCGTTCCCTCAACTTTACATCAATGTGTTAAATTTGAATTTAAGAATCAATTGGTTACCATTCATGGTGATCCTAGACCCTTTGATATGTGTGCTTTGGCAGAACCTGTTGGAGTTCAATTTTGCCTCCGCTTTGTCATCCACACATCCTAATTCTCATTATCCATCTAAACATGTGAAACACACACCCAAAATGCCATCTACTTCTTCTCCATTAGTTCCACCCCTACATACATCTCAACCATCCTCTAAACAAACCACATTAGGACCTCAAAAAGATCCTAATCCCACAACCGATGCCTCTTGTTCTACTCCTATAACTTCTATACCTATAATAGGCCCATCCATCGACATCTCTACAACATCTACATCCACCAAAGGCATAGTTTCTACATCAGAAGATGTAGGAAATGTTCCTTCTACCTCTTATGCTCTTACTAACAAGCTCTTACCCGATTTATCTAAAATTATTATATCAGAGAAAACAAATGCTTCTATGCAATATTCCCTTATTTTAAATAATTTGCCACCATCTCCTCATACCTTGGGCCTCCCAAAGCCTATGGGAAGTATTTACCAAGTCGGGAGCTATGCTTTTATTTATAAGGGATATGACTAGGGTAGAATACCCAAAAACATCAAGATGCATCATGATGGATATGCTCGATGTTATTTTACTAATGAGTATATTAAAGCCAAATCTATAATGCTTAAATTGGGATATAAAGGGAAAGGTTTAGGACCTTTCCAAAATGGTATGAAAGAACCTTTTGAGGTAGATCCATGGCCTGCCCGATGTGGTGTGGGCCTATTTCCTAGTAAGGGTCAGCCCTTCCCATTTGAGGATGATGACCATCTCATGTGTTACCAAGATTATTTGGATAAACGTGATGCTTTGCATTTAACGAATAAGCCATTTACATGTAATATGCTATCTATACCTTACCCTAAGATGATCATTGAATCCGACGATGAGTTGGAGGGAGATATCTTCCATGATGTCTCCGTTGAGGAATTATTACATAATGAATTTTATTTTGATGGCTCTATACCTAGTATAGCCCAGCTTGAGGCCACGACTCCTCAAGATGAATTATCCAAGCTAACCTTGGTGAAATTACAAGAATTGGGCATTTCACCCGCCCCACCTAATTTTGAGAAATATCTACACATGGAAGTAGAAAACGTCATAAAAATTAACATTGGAACCGAGGATAATCCTCACATAATCAACATTGGATCAGAATTGAGTCAAGAAAAATAGGATAAATACATTGCATTTCTTAAAGAATATGAAGATGTCTTTGCTTGGACATATGAAGATATGCCAGGTTTAGACCCTTCTGTAGTTATGCATCACCTAGTAGTCCATCTGGATGCTAAACCTGTTAAACAAAAACTTAGAAAAATGCATCCTAAAGTGGCCTTATTGGTCAAATGGGAGTTAGAAAAACTCTTGAATGTTATTTTTATACAAGCCATTGATTATGTTGAATGGATCTCGAATGTAGTTCCAGTAACTAAGAAAGAAGCTACCAAAGTTAGGGTTTGCATAGACTTTAGAGATATTAATGTTGCATGCCCTAAAGATGATTTTCCTCTTCCCAATATGGATCAGATCATTGATTTTACTACTAGGAGTGGAATGATATCCTTAATGGATGGATTTTTTGGTTATAATCAGATCAGGATAGCTCTTGAAGATCAAGCTAAAACAACCTTTATTACCCCTTGGGGGACCTTTTGTTGGAAAGTGATGCCATTTGGTTTGAAGAATGCAGGTGCAACATATCAATGAGCCATGACTTATATCTTTCATGATATGATGCATGATATACTACATGATTATGTAGATGACATTATAGCTCGTTCTATTAACGAATATGACCATTTAGATGACTTGAGAAAAGTATTTGATCGGTTAAGGGAATATCTTATCCGATTGAATCTAGCCAAATGTATATTCGAAGTTAAGTCCGGTAAATTATTGGGGGTTATAGTTTCTTTACGTGGCATCAAAATTGACCCTCTCAAGATTGTGGCTATCACTGATATGCCCACACCCATAAATATATCTGAATTACGGAGTTTACAAGGTAAGCTTCAAGCTATCCGTCGCTTCATCGATAAGCTAGCGGATAAAACCGGACCCTTTCTTAAGCTTCTTAAGAAGGATGTCTCTTTCCATTGGGACAATGAATGTTAGGAAGCATTTGAACTCCTCAAACAATATCTTCTTAACCCGCCTGTGCTTTTGCCACCTAGACCTGATCGCCCATTTATCTTGTATATTTTTGCTTCAGATTTTGCCTTAGGAGCTATGTTAGCTCAACTGGATGATGAGAAAAGAGAACGTGCTAATTATTATATCAGTAGAACATTAATCAGTTATGAAACCCACTACACAGCATTAGAAAAGTTATGTCTAGCAGTCATATTTTCTACACAAAAACTACGCCATTATATGCTCAGTCAGAAAACTTATGTTATTGCTAAATTTGATCCTTTGCGGTATCTCATGAGTCGACCTTATTTATCTGGTCGCACAACAAAGTGGGTTCTTGCTCTAAGTGAGTTTGAACTCACGTTTATAGGACATAAGTCTATTAAGGGTCAAATAATAGCAGATCAATTAGCTATTGCACCCTTAGAGTCTACCCATCCCCTCATCATTGAGTTTCCTAACGAATGCCTTAAACTAGAGGCAGACCATCCAGAGCAATGGTCCCTATACTTTGACGGAGCCTGATGCATGAGTGGGGCTGGTGCAGGTATTATTTTAATATCTCCACAGAAACATCTTATACCTCTGTCCTTTAAATTAACATTTGCTTGTACTAATAATACTGCTGAATATGAAGCTCTAATCCTTGGCTTACGAGCTGCCTTGGCACTAAAAATTAAAAATCTATTAGTTTTCGGTGATTCTCAACTTGTTATAAATCAAATTAATGATGTTTATCAGACCAGAGATGATAAATTGCATCCATATAAAGCATATGTATTACAACTAATATCTTTATTTGATCAAATTACCTTGGAAGCTATTCCTAGAACTAATAATCGTGCGGTTGACGCTATGGCTGCAGCTGCATCTCTTTTACCCTTGGAGTTAGATGATGAATATGCTACCATCATTATTCATCGACTCTAGGAACCCAATTCAAATAAATCATGCTTAGAACCTTTGGATGTGTTTCTAATCAACGAAACTACTCCTAAACTTTGGTACACTGATATATTCAATTTTCTTCAAAATGGGACCTTCCCTGAAGGTTTTAATAGAAACCAGTGTCGGTTATTATGTAGATGAGCAAGTCACTTCATAATAATTGGCAATACATTATATAGGAGATCTTTTGAAGGTATCCTACTAAGATGTTTGAATCTAGAAGAATCTAGATCAGCTTTGAGTGAAGCCCACGATGGATCTTGTGGGGGACACTTTAGTGGTAGTGCCATTGCTAAGAAGCTCCTTAGGATAGGATATTTTTGGCCTACCATGGAGAATGATGCACATGATTACATGTGCCATTGTGACAAGTTCTAGAAACACGCTGACCTTGTCCATGCGCCTGCACAAGAACTACATGCTATTTCATCTCCTTGGCCCTTTTCAAAATGGGGCTTAGAAATCATTGGAAAAATCAATCCTGTGTCATCTGATGGACACAAATTCATCATAACCACCATCGAGTATTTCACGAAGTGGGTTGAAGCTATGCCCTTAGCTTCTTGCATTGGAACTCAAGTTTCAAAATTTATTTTTAATCAAATTATTTGTAGGTTTGGAATTCTTGCAAATCTCATCTCGGATAATGGAACTTGTTTCAAAAATAAAGATGTCAAGAAATTATGTCAAAAATATAAAATTCAACATCGTTGGTCCACTCTCTATTATCCTCAGGGTAATAGCCAAGCAAAAGCATCTAATAAAACATTAATTAAAATCCCCAAAATACTGTTCAATAAATTTGGCCAATATTGGCACATTCAATTATATCCTGCTTTGTGGGTGGGCTTATTGAACTAGCCTTCGTACTCCCACAAGCACTTCACTTTTTGTTTTAGTTTATGGCGCTGAAGCAGTTTTTCCCTTTGAATTAGAAGTTCCTTCTTTGGCTCTACTACTCCAAGATACTAAAGTAGGAGATGAATATCATGTTGGTAGATTTATTCAGCTGAAACTCCTAGATGAGAAGCACATCAATGCTTTGGAACATCTTCGAGCCTACCAGAACAAGCTTAAATGAGCATATCTTAAGAAAGTTCATCATCGATTCTTTAAGATCGGTGACCTTGTCTTAAAATAAAATCAAAAAAATACTAATGCAACTAAAGATCTTAAAGGTAAATTTGAGCCCAACTGGCTTGGACCATATATTATCACTACTAAATTTGGATCGGGAGCATACCGATTAGCTACCTTAGATGGTAAATATCTTAAATAACCTATGAACATTATGCATCTTAAATGCTATTATGCATAAAATCTGGTCATTTCATCATTGTATATATTGTTATTTTGCATATTGTTTCATTTTAGTCATTCATATAAAAATTTCAAAAACAGTAATATTATTTATTCTCTCAATTCATAAATTAAAACCAAAATATAAAAAACATCAAAATCTTCAAAAACATTTTTTTTATTGCACCTGTCAATTCTTGAAGTATTGCAGTCATATTTTCAATTATTTTGGATAAATTAGCATTTATTTGGAATCCTGCACTTTCACACTCACATGAATAAATATCTTGATTTTATTTGGTATGATTATTAATCTCTCTTATATCAAAGTCCACAGTTGAATTAAATAAATTTTTGAGCATAGAGAATTGATCTTGTTATTTACTTGAACCAAGTATATCTTTTCACATTAAAATTATTTCATTGCAAATTCAATATGATGCTACATAGTAGAAGTGGTTTCTTGAGCGAAAATTTTCCCCTGCTATCCTATCATGCACATGGTCTAGAATCTTCAAGAATTGACAAAAGGACAAGCTCACCCCTGCTCAGAATAAAAATCCCTTGCTCTAAAGCCAATCCGAGCAAGTATCCCTAGTATAGGAAGAAAAATAAAAGTCAAAGAAAATGAGAAAAAGAAAAATATCATTTTTTACCATCACATCAATATTTCAACATTATCTCAGTTCCAAGCAAAAATACAAAAAAAAAAAAAAGAGAAAGAGAAAAGAAAAAACAAAAAGCAATAAAATCTCTTTCCCTACCCCTTGAAAAGAAAATAAGGTTGAATGAGCTTGAATCCCTGGAATTCTCAGTTATTCGAAAACCATGAGGTAAGCCCCATAACAGGTGGTTTGTGCCCAACCCGCTTGGCCTTGGGTAACTCCTAGCATGGTGATATGTCTGTCATATTAGCGACCTTCTTTTGTACAGACCTATGTCTGCTTATGGATCAACTAGATTTTGATGACCTGACTTACATAGTAGTCTGGTATGGTTACATGCATATAAATCATGGTCAACGAACACTTATTTGGTTAATTCAAATTACTTCTATCAAATTATCTTGCTCAAAATTGGTAAATGAACAATACAATTGCACACACATTTGTATTTGAGAGATTTTGTATCATTATGATAAATCAAGATCGGCAATGAACTCACATATGCACATGAGGGTTCCTTATAAATCTACATTTTGTCTTTGAGATAATTTAAAATATTTTTGCAAATATTTTGGAATAATTTCATCTTCTTATTTGAGAACATCTGTTTAGTATAAAAACAAGTACATACATTCTTTTCAAAAATCCAAAATTTTTTCAAACCATACAATAAATTCATGTTTATATATACTTTCAACTTTCGCAATGATGGTATAGTTCCTAAAACCTAAACTGGAATTTTATGCCTAGCGCAAGTCCTCATCCTATATATTTTTTGTTTATCTCAAAATCAAAAATCAATTATGCAATAAAACTATTTTTTTTTTGGATTTCGTGATGATGGTATAAGTCTATATCTAAAAATTCTATGCCTAGTGCAAACCATTGTTCTAATTTTATTTCCCATTTATTTAATTCATAAAAACATATGGCTTACATAATTATGTTACACAATTGTGCTTTAAAAAGAATGAACTTTTTTTTCTATTTCATTTCATTATGTCAACATTCAGTTTTTTGCAACGATGGTATAATTCCTAAGGAATTGTTCAAAATTTTATCACACTTAGGAATTTTATGCCTAACAAAAATCATATTTTTAATATTTCATGCATAATATTTTCATGAAAATCTGAAAACAAATCATCACCATCATCATTTTTCATCATCACAACACAAAGTCTTAAGACAGTCTCTTAAGCACTCTTTTACTTTTAGCAATATTTCTATACTGGGATTAGCTTGACGACCTAGCGAGCGATGACTCCATGAAATGGTCATATAACAACGACAATGTCCTTTGAAATTATTGTTAGAAGTCCCTTTATTTTCATCAAATTACACCACAAACAACCAATTTGTTTACATTAGATTATTTCATTTAAATTTTATAGCATGACATAAAATTATACTATTTCCAATGACATAATTACATGAATAATCAATCAACAATTCAAAATTTAAAGCATCATAAAACATATGGACAAGTCATATCACAAAAGATCATATATATATATATATCAAAATTATGTACATCATATCAAAACTGGATTGGTATGCCACAATCTATACCCTGGCATACTCAATCCTCTCAAGTATACAGTCTATAGTCAATGTGTAGCTAGTCTCGAGAAGCATTCGAGCTCTCAGCCTCATATCCTCTCCCACCCTGAGGTGGAGGAGGTGGCCCCATCGAGGTCCGTGCTATGTTGTGGGTCCTCGACGTCGATCATGAGGATGTCCTCGATGACCCCATCATGATCGGCTCTGCAATGGGGGTTGACAAAGGTATCCTCTAGTTCTCTAGAACCACATGATAGTACAATCCTTGGTAGAATGCGGTCTAAGCAATAGCCCATGCTAGATCCTGAGTGCTCACCCCTCCGCTCTGAGCCCTGAGTAGTGTAGCCTCATCCTGTAGTGTCTACACCTAAGCTCGAAGGTGGGCATTCTTCGCCCGGAGAGCCACCACCTCCCTGCTCTCCCCCACCTCAACATCCTTGCCCTTATTAGGCAATGTTGGTATATCCCTCTATTGAGAAGGGAATGCCTCCTCTCTCCTCTCTAGCTGTTGTGGTCTCTTTGGAGGTTATGGCACTCTCTAGTGTCTCTCCTAAGGAGACCATCGCTGCTCCCTCCCTTTATGACTCCTTGCTACATCGACGACAACCTAGCACCACCTCCCCATATGTCGCACCATAGCGTGCATCGGACCTCATGCCTTCATCATCTAAGGAGGGAAAATTCCTACATACCAGGCATCATACCCATTTGTGACCCCAGTGTCATCCCCATCCATTAGCTAAATGGGGGCATCATCAGTGTCCTGACTCCAAAATCATTGTATATTTGGAGCCCCGCTCAGTGTAGTGTTATCCCAGATAGTCCAGGAGTACTCATAGTCTCTGAGAGAAGGGATCCCCTGTTGTAGACCGAACTACCTCAAAAATTTATCATAGCGGTGGAGCTCTACCTCTCCTCACTCCATCCTCATCTAGAAGACTCGCTTGATGTGAGCCAACTCTTATCTATCCTCTCCCCACCTTGGATGCTCTCTCCATAGCCTCCAGGTGATCTAGTCTAGGATGAGGTCATCTAGAAACCTCCGGGACATCGACAGATCTATCTACCATTGTGACCCTCTTTGGAGCCACCAATAGAAAACCTGAGGTCTCTCTCGGTCAACCCCTGTCAGTGGAAGCCCTATCGGCCTTCGCATTGTAATGTGCTCCCAGACCCAAACCTGTAGCAGTGATGTCAGTACTAGACATCGACCTCCCTTGTATACGACCTCGTATAGGATCCTATACAAGTGGCATAGTACAAAGCTACCCCAAGAAAACTTATAGTTGTGGTCTCTCATGTCATAGACCACATCTGAGAGCAGCCATGGTAACCTACATCCACTCTAGTGGCATAGCATTAGGCCACCCACTACCCCTACCAAAACATGAGTCAATCGAGACGCCCCAAGCATCTGCCTCAATGTCTCGATGTTCACCCCGCCCTTCTCTAGGGCAAAGCTAGGGTCTCTGCACAGTCACATCATGGCATGGCCCTAATTGGCCATAGGAGTCATGAATTGCCCATGTATGGGGATCCTCAAGATCCTCCATACATCCTCTAGAGTGGGAGCCATATCCCCTGTTGGTAGCCAAAAATAGGATGACCCCGGATACCACCTCTCTGCTAGGGCTGACAATAGCCCCATGTCTGTAGGTATTTATGGCATCTCTGCCACATGCTGTAGCCCAACCTCTGCTAGTCGATCTCACTCCGCCTGGTCAAGCGCAGCTACATCGTCTCTTAGACCCCCGTATTTCCACTTCTGACTTTTTAGTAATCCCCTCTACAAAATAAATAATAAAACAACAAAAATCATTAATAGATAATCATTACAAGCAATTAAAATCAATTTCATCTTATAAAAAAAATGATATCGTCCATTATTGGACGATATCATACTAAATTAAGTCAAATCGTCCTTGGTAGGATGAAATCGTCTCTGATTTCTCAACTTGGGGATCGCCCCTTGTTGGACGGGATCACCCCTATTTCATCAATTTTGCCCCTATATGAAATCGACGATCTAGGGACGATTTCGACAAAATTGGGACGATTTCGTCCCAACGTCGTCGACGGCCTAAAAATGGCCACGATACCCCAAAAATAGTCAAAATTCAAATTAAAAATCACATAAATCAAATTAAAAACATAATTCATCAAGTTTAGATCCTTACCCACAACCCGCGTCGGACCTCTGTCGATCTGTGTGCCATTTCCACCATTTTGCCTGCAGAGCTCTAAAATAGCAAAAGTGAACAGTAACAATGAATTAGGGTTTTACCCTATTTTTTTAATTTTATTTAAAAACAACTTTTTTTAAATTTTGTTTTTTCGTGCTTTTACCTCAAACGTTCAATTTGGGTAAAAACATGGAGGGGGCACCATAGTAAGCAGTCGTACGATTCGACCTAGAATCATCATCTAAAAAATGGAATAAATTTTTGCTTTCTCGTAAAGTGGGAAGAACTCGTATTTAACGCATTTTCTTCAAAAAATTTGCTAAAGAGGGGGAAAAATGTAGCACCCTAAAATTGGTGCAGTTAAACCCTTAGTAAAAAGAAAAAAATTGAATTTTAACCCCAAATCGCCCGTTAACCACTCACCTCATTTTTTGTGACATTTTTAGGAGTTGTTTTGACCGTTGGATGATATCATCATCGATCAGATGAAATCATCCCAGATCGGACGAATTCGTTTGGAATAGAACATCCAGACGATTTCGTCCTGTTGGTCCGGATTTCATGCACACCCCGAGAAGGATGAGCAGGAAGCTCCGGAGACACCCACGGGACGAATCCCACTCACTTTAGGATCTAGCTGGTTATCCAAGGTGCGAGTTACAGAGTTGGGTCGAATGGCTATTCACTCTTTTTCGCTTCTGGAATAGATTTCAATATGGACCGTTCTGTTACCTTACAGGGGGCTCACTGAACTCGTTCAGTAGTTGTCACTTGTTTATCAGATTTAACTTGAATTCTTGATCTAGCTCTCATGGGTCAGCAGATTCAAATAAAAGACAAATAAAGAAAGTAAAAATGGATCATTCATCGAAAACAAAGAGAGGGTAGGGTAGGGCAGAAAGAGAAGCTTATCAGACTTTAAACTGTAAAACTTAAAACTACCAATTTTATCTATGCTATCAGCTTCACAATAGAACAAATCAAAGAAGAAAGTGTCCAGTCAGTCTAAGATCACTTTCAACTAAGAGCACAAGGCAAAGTGGAAACAAATCTAGCAAAAAATTATAAATCCAAGGGCATCTGGTTAAAACCGGTATCTTTCACCGACAACCTTAGCTCACACAAAGGAAGACAGAGCAATTAGAACAAACTTAACCTCAAATCTGTAATTTCCCCTAGCAGACAATAGAACAACCGAAGCCTAACAAAGATATTTAAACTTGATAATATAGATTCACAACATATATCTAACAAACTTTAATGGAACGGATAACAAAAGAAGATACACTTATCACACTCTACAAAATATTAGGCTCCTCGGCCATGCTATCACGTAAAAGCTAAAGCACATCAACTCCAAGTCCAGTAAACAAAGGATTTCACAAGATTTGCAAGAAATTGCTTATAAGCCTTTTATTTCTAAGTCTCCGCCTCCCGCAATTACATTGAGAAGAAGTATTTATAGACTCAGGACAGACCTTGATCTTTTCAGAAATATCTTCTTCTCCAAACTGCAAATCTTATCTTTCTAAACCCTAGGACCCGGGTTTTACAATAAAAATCCATTTAAAATCAAAGTCCAGATAGAACTTAACCCTTCGGCAAATCAGGGGAGTCAGCTGCCATAAATGGAGAAGATAAAATCTAAAGCCACTTGCATTCATCCGCAACTGCAAATAAATGCCTCCATTAATTCTATTGGTGAGCAGGGTGAGTCACCACTTCTCCATCAATTCATCCCCGTAAGGCCATCCCTAAGTTGAAATTGTCTTCATGCTATTAATTCTGCCATAAATTTGCCATTGAATGCATTTACTGGCATCTTCTCCTCTAGCATGGCGGTCCTTGATGAAATATGCACTTTAACTTTGTCTTTATGGTCTTTCTCTGTTGTCCCGTAAGTGCCAGATGGAATCCTGCATGAAAGACAAAAAGATTATATTAGCACTTTAATAAACATTAAATCCAAGCTTTAAAGGTTAAAACAGATTAAAATCAGACTAAAAACCACAAAATAAGCTTGCATGTCGGCCCTGCTTGTCTGCCTCATGCTTTGACACGTGTCGCTATCCCAGGATGCCTTCTGTTTACCGCTGGAATGCACTTCAGGCCCTTTGAGGAACTTTCTCTCTCCTATCGCGATTCTGCGACATGTCACGATTTCGCGACATGTCGCGAAATCATGACGCCCCTGGCGCAATTGCAACTTGTCTCTCCTCGGCCGCGAAAATGTGACATGTCACGATTTTGCGACATGTCGCGAAATCGCGCCTCCCTGCCGGCCGTCGTACAATTTTCCTTCATAAGCCGCGAAACTACAACATGTCATGATTTCGCGACATGTCGCGTTTTCGCGACGATTCTTGCTCTCTTCTTTAAAAGGTGCAGCGCATCGCTACCATATTTTACCTCTCAACTTCGAAACATGCAGCGCATCGCTACAAGCTCCAGCCCATGATTTTGAAGCACGTAGCGCATCGCTGCACCCTTTACCTCTTGACTTTGAAACATGCAGCGCATCGCTGCAAGCTCCAGCCCACGATTTTGAAGCACGCAGCGCATTGCTGCACCCTTTACCTCTCGACTTCAAAACATGCAGCGCATCGCTGTAAGCTCCAGCCCGCGATTTTGAGACGTCAGTGAATCGCTGCACCTCCCCGCAGCTGCATGCGTTGACCGCGATTTTGGAACATGTCAGCGAATCGCTGCAGCTTTCTCCCTTCGACACTTTCTTTCGAAATCGTCACAATTTCGCGACACCTTCCAAAAATGGAAACGTCGCGATATCGCGACACTTCCAAAAATGGAAACATCGCGATATCGCGACACTTCCAAAAATGGAAACATCGCGATATCGCGACACTTCCAAAAATGGAAAGTGTCGCGATTTCGCGACATAAAACTCCCTTAGCTGATTTTCTCTTGCACTTAGCGAAAATGTGACATGTCGCGATTTCGCGACATGTCGTGATTTCGCGCCGATCCATACTCATCGCTTCTTCTCCAAACGTCGCGATTTCGCGACATTTTTCCTCCCGGATTTCTCTCTCCTCCTCCTGCACGATTTCGCGACACTTCCAAAAATGGAAATGTCGCAATATCGCGACACTTCCAAAAATGGAAAGTGTCGCGATTTCGCTACATTTTTTGCTGTCGTACTTCTCTGTCGATTTTCAGTCACGATTCTGAGATGTGCAGCGCATCGCTGCATCTTCTTCCCGAGCATGCTTCTCTCTCCTCAGCCGCGAAAATGCGACATGTCGCGATTTCGCGACATGTCGCGAAATCGCGTTGTTCCGTACGCTTTCTTTCTCTCTCCTCCGGCCGGCAGCGATTTTGCGACACTTTCCAAAAATGGAAATGTCACGATATCGCGACATTTCCAAAAATGGAAATGTCGCGATTTCGCTACACTTTTCGACTTAGCCGATTTTCTATTTTCCTGTCGCGATTTCGCGACATTTCCATAAATGGAAGTGTCGCGATTTCGCGACATTACCAAAAAAGGAAAGTTTTGATTTTTCATGTATTTAGCTGACTGTTTTCTGGATTTTCTTGGTGCCGGTGCCGGATTTGGCTTAAGCATGAATGATTCTAGCATGTAGAAAGTTAAGCTTGAAATAACAATGCTAGAAAGACTTGGAAAAAGGCACAACTTAAAAAGGAAACAAGCAAAACTGGATTAAGACTGGAAATGATCAAGAGGGTCCCTGCTGCAAAATGGAATTTCAAAGTTTTCAAGAGGATTGGAATGCATTTTTCAGTGGGGGTGTGTTGCTTCTCAACAAATGGCGATATCTACGGGTAAAATAGTAGCACTATTTTAGAACCCAAGACTCTGGCTTCAAAACAAAAAGACCATGCATCATGCCTTGCCACAGACATTCTTCACAATAAATTGACTGCTAACTGCTAGCTGTTAAAATTTCCCAAGGACATACTAGGCTGAATTACTTCAAGGAAGATTTTTGATGTGCAATTACAAAGGGTATAAAAATTTCTTCAAGGATGACTGGATTGAATGATGAACTTTGGATTGATTAACTTTTCTAGATTGTAAAAGGGGAAACCGAGTAGAGCTCGTTTACTAGTTTAGCCTTTTACAACCTAGACAGAGTTACCCTTTAGATTTACACGACCCAAATTTACAACCGTAGGGCAGAATCTATAACTTAGAAGAAAATATTTTTGGAAGTATTGGCTGCCTCTTTTAATTGTTCAACTCTTTTCTTTTTCTTTTTCTCTTTTTTTTTTATCTCTCTTCTCTCGAAATATATCAATACTCGAAATGCTTTTAGGGAAATCACAATTTTCTTTTAACATTTGATCAATCTAGAACTCGTTTCAGTCTAGGCACTGATAGCCTCTGGTGACACCCAAATAATTGCATGAACCATAGTCCCCTCTCATAACCAGCTTTTCTTGGATTCCCCGGAGTTCCTCCAACTAAACAGCATAGCAGCTTTTCTATAATTAAAACAACTATGGCAAGTAAGACACAAGATCCAATCATCTCTCTACCTTTGTCCTGAATAACAAAATAGTTCTACTGTTCAGTGCAAGCAGACTATCTCTATTAGAATGGTGAACAACATGGGCATTGGATTGTGGATTGATCAGCTAGGAATAAAACAATTTTCAGCAGGCTGACTTTTCATTGATTGCTCAGGCAGAGGTTAAAGGATAGAATTTTAAAAGCCAAAGGACTTTGCACAGAGCTTCCAAGGACAGGCACAGGCTTCTAAAGCAAAACAAAATAAAACTCGTACAAACTAAATAAAATTGAAACAAAGAATGCAAGAACAAAATAAAAGCAACTAAAACAAAAGACACTATACGGACAATATTAAAAAAACACAGAGAACAAAAAATGACAAAGGAATGCAATAAAACGAAATAAACTAAAAGAATGTACAGTAACAAAGCAAAGAAAAAGAACTGCAAAGCATAAAATAAACTAAAGCAAATGAAATAAACACCGTACTAGACTAAACAACTGACATAAAAAGACAAAGAAAGGAAATAAAAAGCACTGACAAAAGAAATAAACTGCACAAGCTAAAACTGTACAGACAACTAAAGATTAAAAAATAAGATGAAGCAACTAAAAGAACTGCAGAGCATTAAAATTAAACTGAAACAGATTAAAACTGTATGACATTTAAAAATAAAACTGCACTGACAAAGAAATAAAACTGAAAAACTTCAAAGCTTACTTACAATGTATACATATGTTACAACTTCCCTTCATACTCAAAAAATGCAGCAGTTGGGAAAGCAGAGAAATGGTGCCTTAAAAAATTTTTGACCATGTGCAAGTAATTTAGAAAAATTACCTTTCAGGTCCTGTTGACGAAATGCACTCCAGACTGTGCTTCAAAAATTTGCTATCTGGGAAAGACTTGTGTTTACTGTCTTCCCTGTCCCATTTGAAAAACAAATCCGCAACTCCTTCAAATTAAACAAATCATATAATAACAAATCATATGATAACATGTTTATGCTTCTACTTGAAGGGTTTGCAGAATTCTTTCAAAAGGACCGAATGTAAAAACCCCCAGGATCAAATACCTTAAAATCTTGGATGCACCTGCACCACCACATCTTCAAAATTATGTGACAACCGAAAGAAATCATGTTTTATCCCGTATGCCCCGGTTCTTAACAACTTGAACATTTTGTGGTTGCTGTATTGCTTCAATATCCAGGACTTCAATTTTTATCTCTCTAGCAGAATGTTTACAATTTTCCTTTTCACCTGAGCCTTGCTTAGATTTAACCTCATCAATGTGTAATATCCAACTGTCACTGTTGTGATGGTTTAGAGCTGTAACTGTTCTCACCTTCTCAGTTGCCAAATTATAAACTCCAATATCTGCATCAACACAGTTTATAGCCTTTTCTTTGACATTATGTTCAGAAGTTGCAGGCTTATGTTGAGACAGTTCATCAATTCCAAGTTGGCTGACCACATTCATATTTACTATCTTTTCCTCCTTTTCTTGAAATTCAACAGGTGGTCCAGAGTAAGCCTCAATCAAGCTATCCTTTTGTTCAACAATCTGGGGTAGTTCATAGAGGGTGATGTCAGCTTTAAGTTCCCTCATATCCTCAATGATGTTATCCTCCTCAGTTACTTCTGCATAGTGACATTGAATCTCACTTTCATCATCCTCTGATGAGGAAGGATCATTGTTAGGTTCTGGACTCTGACATCTCAAATTATAACCGTCCATTTTGAACTCGTTGAAAATCTTGCATTTCATCCACAGGAGTCTCTACAAGACTTTCTGTCTCTTCGAGAAAAGTGAAAGAATCTGAAACCCCGGTTGTACTATTTTTGGGTGAACTAGAAATATCAATATTTCTTTGATCTCTAGGAAAATTTAACTCACCAGAAAAACTTCAGATTTGGGTGGTGCCAGATCACAATTGTTTACTTCAAGCACTTCCACTTTGAACTTGTCAGAACTTTTCTGTATATTTTGCACATGCTGAGTGGATGTGACAGTTAACGGAGTCTCCTTGGGTAGAGCATGACATGTTGGCACTAACTCATGATGTGGAATGGGATTCAAAATAGGCATGTTCTGTGTAACATAGGATATCAAAGGACTGCTCAAAATTTGAGGCCCTAGCTGTCTTTCAAGAATTAAGGCTTCTTTATAAGCCCCCGCCAGGGTTGTGATATTAATGTCTCTCTTGAGGAAAATAGAGGTCACCGAATCCAATGCATTCTTGTAGATTTCTAAGGCCGGATTTGCATTTGGGATGTAATGGCCATCATTCTACCGTAAGCTCTTTGGAACCTCATATTGAAAGACCTGACAGTTTCTCCCGACTCTCTCTTGATGCTGGAAAATTGTTGGTATAACACACCGGGGTCTATCACTTCCCCAAATTGTGATATAAAAGCTTTCTCTAGATCATCCCAACTAGTAATGGAATTGCTGGTGAGGTTTAAAAACTAGTCATAAGCTCCCTCCTGGAGAGTGAACGGGAACAATCTGCAGGCAACATCTTCATGCTGTATATTTAACAATTTTAAAGCATTTTTGAAAGCTAGCAGATGTTCTTCTGTAGTTCTTGTCCCATCATGTTTATATCTGGGGAGATACCTTTCCGGGCTTCTGGGCAGGTCATGGGCTATACCCGGGATATTCAAAGCAGTGGGGCCCAACCAATTTGCCATTATTACTTGGCTGACAGTGATGTTCTGATTTGTGATTGGATAACTGCCAGTGATGATAAAACTGTTCTTAACTTGAGGTCTTCTCTGGCAATTTTAAAAACTAGTACTGACAACTTACAAATACTCGGATTTCACCGATTTTAAAATGTTGGTGTTTAAAATTGTCCCGCTGATTTGCAAAACCTCTACCACCATAATTTTAAAATCAGCACTCACAAACTTACAATACTTGAACTGAGTTCAATAGCCCCTCCTTCTAGCGCCAATTAGATGTTGGTCCGGCTTTCATGCACACCCCGCGAAGGATGAGCAGGAAGCTCCGGAGACACCCACGGACGAATCCCACTCACTTTAGGATCTAGCTGGTTATCCAAGGTGCGAGTTACAGAGTTGGGTCGAATGGCTATTCACTCTTTTCCCGCTTCTGGAATAGATTTCAATATGGACTCGTTCCGTTACCTTATAGGGGGTTCTCTGAACTTGTTCAGGAGTTGCACGTTGTTTATAAAGATTTAACTTGAATTCTTGATCTAGCTCTCATGGGTCAGCAGATTCAAATAAAAGACAAATAAAGAAAGTAAAAATGGATCATTCACCGAAAACAAAGAGAGGGTAGGGTAGGGCAGAAAGAGAAGTTTATCAGACTTTAAACTGTAAAACTTAAAACTACCAATTTTATCTATGCTATCAGCTTCACAACAGAACAAATCAAAGAAGAAAGTGTCCAGTCAGTCTAAGATCACTTTCAACTAAGAGCACAAGGCAAAGTGGAACAGATCTAGCAAAAAATTATAAATCCAAGGGCAGCTGGTTAAAACTGGTATCTTTCACCGGCAGCCTAGCTCACACAATGGAAGACAGAGCAATTAGAACAAACTTAACCTCAAATCTATAATTTCCCCTAGCAGCACAATAGAACAACTCGAAGCCTAACAAGATATTTAAACTTGATAATAGCAGATTTACAAAGATATATCTAACAAACTTTAATGGAACGGATAACAAAAGAAGATACACTTATCACACTCTGCAAAATATTAGGCTCCCCGGCCATGCTATCACAGTAAAAGCTAAAGCACATCAACTCCAAGTCCAGAAACAAAGGATTTCACAAGATTTGCAAGAAATTGCTTATAAGCCTTTTATTTCTAAGTCTCCGCCTCCCGCAATTACATTGAGAAGAAGTATTTATAGACTCAGGACAGGCCCTGATCTTTTCAGAAATATCTTCTTCCTTAACTGCAAATCTTATCTTTCTAAACCCTAGGACCCGGGTTTTACAATAAAAATCCATTTAAAATCAAAGTCCAGATAGAACTTAACCCTTCGGCAAATCAGTGGAGTCACTTGCCATAAATGGAGAAGATAAAATCTAAAGCCACTTGCATTCATCCGCAACTGCAAATAAATGCCTCCATTAATTCTTGTTGGTGAGCCGGATGAGTCACCACTTCTCCATCAATTCATCTCCGCAAAGCCATCCCTGAGTTGAAATTGTCTTCATGCTATTAATTCTGCCATAAATTTGCCATTGAATGCATTTACCGGCTTCTTCTCCTCTAGCATGGCGGTCCTTGATCAAATCTGCACTTTAACTTTGTCTTTATGGTCTTTCTCTGTTGTCCCGCAAGTGGCAGATGGAATCCTGCATGAAAGACAAAAAGATTATATTAGCACTTTAAAAACATTAAATCCAAGCTTAAAACATTAAAATCAGACTAAAAACCACAAAATAAGCTTGCATGTCGGCTTCTGTTTGTCTGCCTCACGCTTTGACACGTGTCGCTACCCCAGGATGCCTTCTGTTTCCCGCTGGAATGCACTTCTGGCCTTTTGAGGACTTTCTCTCTCCTATCGCGATTCTGCGACATGTCGCGATTTCGTGACATGTCGCGAAATCGCGACGTCCCCGGCTCATCGGCAACTTCTTCTCAACTTGGTCGCGAAAATGCGACATGTCACGATTTCGTGACATGTCGCGAAATCGCGCCTCCCTGCCGGCCGCCGTACAATTTTCCTTCACAAGCCGCGAAACTGCGACATGTCGCGATTTCGCGACATGTCGCGAAATCGCGACGATTCTTGCTCTCTTCCTTAAAAGGTGCAGCGCATCGCTACCATATTTTACCTCTCGACTTCGAAACATGCAGCGCATCGCTGCAAGCTCCAGCCCGCGATTTTGAAGCACATAGCACATCGCTACACCTTTTACCTCTCGACTTAGAAACATGCAGCGCATCGCTGCAAGCTCCAGCCCGTGATTTTGAAGCATGCAGCGCATCGCTGCACCCTTTACCTCTCGACTTCGAAACATGCAGCGCATCGCTGCAAGCTCCAGCCCACAATTTTGAAACGTCAGCGAATCGCTGCACCTCCCCGCAGCTGCATGCGTTGACCGCGTTGACCGCGATTTTGGAACATGTCAGCGAATCGCTGCAGCTTTCTCCCTTCGGCACTTTCTTCCGAAATCGTCGCGATTTCGTGACACCTTCCAAAAATGGAAACGTCGCGATATCGTGACACTTCGAAAAATGGAAACGTCGCGATATCGCGACACTTCCAAAAATGGAAACGTCGCGATATCGCGACACTTCCAATATCGCGACACTTCCAAAAATGAAAAGTGTCACGATTTCGCGACATAAAACTCCCTTAGCTGATTTTCTCTTGCACTTAGCGAAAATGCGACATGTCACGATTTCGCGACATGTCGTGATTTCATGCCGTTCCGTACTCATCGGCTTGCTTTATCCAAAAACGTCACGATTTCGTGACATTTTTCTCCCCGGCTTTCTCTCTCCTCATCCTGCAGCGATTTCGCGACACTTCCAAAAATGGAAATGTCACGATATCGCGACACTTCCAAAAATGGAAATGTCGCGATATCGCGACACTTCCAAAAATGGAAAGTGTCACGATTTCGCTACGTTTTCTGTTGCCGTACTTCTTGTCGATTTTCAGCCGTGATTCTGAGACGTGCAGCGCATCGCTGCATCTTCTTCTCGAGCATGCTTCTCTCTCCTTAGACGCTAAAATGCGACATGTCGCGATTTCGCGACATGTCACGAAATCGCACCGTTTCGTACTCTTTCCTTCTCTCTCCTCCGGTCGACAGCGATTTTGCGACACTTTCCAAAAATGGAAATGTCGCGATATCGCGACACTTTCAAAAATGGAAAGTGTCACGATTTCGCTACGCTTTTCGACTTAGCCACATTTCTATTTTCCTGTCGCGATTTCGCGACATTTCCATAAATGGAAGTGTCGCGATTTCGCGACATTACCAAAAAAGGAAAGTTTTGATTTTTCATGTATTTAGCTGACTGTTTTCTGGATTTTCTTGGTGCCGGTGCAGGATTTGGCTTAAGCATGAATGATTCTAGCATGTAGAAAGTTAAGCTTGAAATAACAATGCTAGAAAGACTTGGAAAAAGGCACAACCTAAAAAGGAAACAAGCAAAACTGGATTAAGACTGGAAATGACCAAGAGGGTCCCTGCTGCAAAAAGAAATTTTAAAGCTTTCAAGAGGATTAGAATGCATTTTTCAGTGGGGGTGTGTTGCTTCTCAACACGTCCCAAAATCAAATTTTTATAATTAGCTTCTGTTTCAATAGCCTCTCCAACTTGGGTAGAAGCATGTCTACGTGAGTTGGAGATTCATCCGTTGGAGATCTCCCATATTGGGATGATCCCCAACCTCCTAACCTCCCCCTAATTCTATATAAACTAGGATTTTCTTAGTTTATCCCCCTGCCTGGCTCTCCTCCTGACTCTCTCCTTGGTTGATTTTCCTTGCCACTTAGCTTTTTTGTGCTAAGACGTTCTATCTACCATTGTTCGCAATCGTAGTTTTAAGTTTTCATTGCATGTTTTCACTGTGCTTCACTGGAGGAAGCTCGGATCGTCGCAGACGATTCCACATGATTTAGGACGATCCTGTCAAAGATCGACGATGATATCGTACGATTGGAGGAGATCTCGACTACAGTTCATATTGGGGGCAATCAAAGCCCTGATTTTGCATTTCTCATCTTCCTTATTTTATTATGTATTAGCTTGATTTATTTTCATTCTACATCCTAGAGTTCACCTCATTTAGAATAAATGCATGATAAAGTTAAAATAAGTCATTAAAAAAATGCATTTCCTTTAATTTGCTATCTATATTTATCAGTTAAGCATTTATACTATCATTTCTATCATTTTGCATTATTCTTGCAGTTGCATTTTTTGTTTTTTGTGTCTATTTTTGTGATTGCAGGTTTCTGACAAATTTGAATTCGTCAGATCAACGATGATCTTGTCTGATTTTAGATGATCACCTGTGATCTAGGATGATTTTGTACAATTGTAGATGATCCTGTCATATTCAAGATGATTTGGACTCCTACAAGCTTTAGAATCTTCATCAGACATCCGAAATCAGGTGCATTCTTTCTCATTTAACATATTCCTGGTATTTAGGATTCATTCATGCTTTTTGTATTCATATAAATCAGCATTTTCATATAGAATAGCTTAGATTCATTTTGGCCAACCTAGGAATATGAATGATCGAGTATAAAATGAACACATCAAACCCATTCTCAACCTAGGCATGGAAACTACCACTCAAAGTTTCTTGGTGAACCCCACCATCCATAAAAAATTCACCCTTATACCCCTCCCCCGAGAGGCGCAACCTTCAAAGGGCCTCTCAGTCCGAGGTATTGTCCCATCCTTCTTGCATCCCCCTTTCGGGCATGGATCCTTTAGCCTGAAGGTAAGGGCACGAAAAATTTGGGTCAATACAACCTCATCATCCCTATGTGAATATTGAACTTTAGAACCTTCTTTGTGTCCATGTGAGGAGGAAGCCCTTGAAGCTTCCTCACATCTTTGAGATGTTTCTGTGTGTTTATAGGAGGCCCTTGAGATTTCTTCATGTCTCCTTGATGAGGATGGCTATGAAAATTCTTTTTGTTTATGTGACTTTGTTCCATGATGTGGTTCCCTACTTGGGTTTTCTTGAGGAGAACCCCCAATGGTTGAGTTATCACCCCTTAGACTCGTAAAACTGCATCTCACTATCTTTCGAGTAGGTCTCTCAATGTTACTATGACTTCACCTAAGGGTATGAGTTGCTTTAGACTCTCCCTCGGTATCAGACCGAGGATGTTTAATTCTTATTTTGACCATTTTGTTTATGAATTAGTATTTTAGGTTGCACTTTTAGAGACAACCAAACAATATCAAGCAAATGTGTATCTTTATTAACAGATTATGTGTGCCCTATACTGTTTGCTCTATTTTGATGTGTTGTTCTTTTCTTTCTTATTCTTGTTTGGATTTAGAAAGAGGAGACTCACTCGTAGTGGGAATCAAGAACACCCATGCCAAACATGATTTTCTCAAAAGAATCTAGGGTACACCGTTGAAGTCCTAGTGGGGGATTCGCCTAGATCTTCCACCCTAAACCAGATTGTTCCAATGGTGGGAGACAGTTTGAACACGAGTATCTTAGTGCCACTATGATGGATTTCTTCAATCCATTTCTAGGAGAATCTAAGGGGCAAACTAGTGGAAGGAGATGAATTCCAACATCACCGGACTGAATTGAGGGTTGGTGATGAAATCCAACTCCCTAATTTTTAAATGATACATGCATGTGTGGTGTTTATTTTAAGCTTGTGTAAAGTAAAGTGTATCATATAGAAAAAATAACTCTTTCCTATTTGCCTAGGTGTAAAAATATGTTTCAATATTTTAGAAAGATGCATGAACTACTATGATTTGCATGATCGCACTTTATTTCATGCAAATATGGCCTCTTGCAAGACCTCAAAGTAATAAAAAAATATACAATGTCTAGCACGTTGGATTCTAGGGCAAACTTTTTAGGCATAAGCCACTATTCCTAGCAATGCCTAGCAAAAATATAAAAGAAGATCTAAGATGTGCAATACGCTAGTTCTCTCTTCTTTTATTCTTTCAATTTCCAAACATAAATGTGTTTTAAGTTCATTGTTTTAGACACACATAAGAAGACATAAAATTTTAAAATATCAGAGGAGTTGTACCAACCTTTAATCCAACTCAGAGAACCTTATTTCTATCCTCTTCTACTCTCTAGTTTTGGTCACTATCGACCAGAGCGACTGATTTTTGGTCACTGTAGCTCAGAGTAGCTACTTTTTGGCCATTGTAGACTAGAGTGGTTGTTGTTTGGCCGATGTAGCTCAGAGCGGCTAGACCTACACATAAAACTAAGTTAGTATTCAAGAAAAAAATGAAAAATTAGTGGGATTCCCACTGTGATCGCCATCTATAGCGATCCTAGGGCACACACATCGCTCTTACTCTACTACTTGCAATGTATTAAAACAAGAAATGAAATAAAAGATCATGCAAATCATATAACACGGAAGCAAAAAATATAGATATCTTTATATTTGTATTTAGAACCCGGTTACATGTCGGTCCCTCTTAGGGATACCCATTTCAATACAATATGGTTACAAGTGGGTAAGATGTCCCCTAGAAAAAAGGGGTGGTGCACTTCCACAAGCGTCCTGATTTCACACACAAAAATGTATGAGGACTTATAGATGCCTCCTTATCTAGGTCTATTTCCCAGAGGGATCCTTTTGCTCTCGTATGCTAAAGATTCCATCTGATGAGCCTGTGGCCCTATAATCAATGAAACAACAACACATGCTTAGATGTCCGAGAATGCCTCCCCGGATGAGGTTGTTAGCAATGAATATATCAAATGAAAACAAGTGCAAATTAAACTAATGCTATGAATGCAAAATAATAAAATGAGGCTATGCTAATGATGTGCCAAACACAATAATGAAACTAATGTCTAAAACCCTAAGCTAGGCCTACGGGCCACTGTCCAAGATAATGGCCGCTAAGATAAATCTTTTCCTCTTTACCCAAAGCTATGGGTCAAAGCCTATGTCCAATGTTAAAATGGTGGTTGCTTTACTCGATGTGTTGAATATCCTTTATGTGGTAAACCCTCAAGTGGACTCTTCAATCCAACAGGGCTTCGCTTACAAGAAAGCTTTCAAAGTCTCCAAGCTCTCCTCAATCATCCCTGCATAAAATCTTGTCAAGTGCATAATAGGTCTCAAGAAGGTCCAGGAATCTCTAGAATCCCTCCAATGTGTAAGAAGCTCTAGAATGTATATGCTAGTGCTCTCAGGTTTTCTCCTTATATTGGGTGTGAAGCCCTAGGTCTATGTTCAAACCCTAGGATTGAATCCCTCATGCATACTAGATGTTAGCATGAGAAGATTTTGTCTTTTCTATGTTTAGAGGGCCAGTTAACTAAGGTCTAAATGCAGACTCAAGTCTCTCATATGGACTGGCCATGAAGGAGAATGCAAAGTTATCCCCACTCACCTTTATTGCATGCAGACTACAACTTCCACCCGTGATTGGGAATGTTTGTTAGCAAATGCTATCTTATGGCTTAGCCACTATCATCTACAGTGGCTAAGATTAGGTCATTGTTGTCTGCAATGACTAAGGTCTAGCCGCTCTAAGCTTGAGCGGCTAAGGTCTGACCACTCTAGTCTTGAGCGACTAACCTTGGATGGGCTTAGGATGCCCTAGATGAGTGGCAAGAGCCACTTTTGATGCTTGGAAGGCCCAAGGTATGGTCATATGGCCTATGAATGTGCCTATGTGAGTAGTTCCCCTAAACCTAACATGTTTTAGATGTCTAAATTTTGAGCATGTGTTAGAGCAGGTTTGAGCATGTGCTAGAGCATATTTGAGCAAGTCTTTATGAAGGCTTGAGAGTAGAATTGAGCAAGTTCTTGAGTGGACTTGAAGACATATTTGAGAAATTATTGGTGAAGATTTGAGAGCATATTGAGCAAGTTATTGATATGACTTGAAGGCATATTTGAGCAAGTCTTGTGAATACTTGAAACAACATTAATAGTAGGATTGATTTGTTCAACATTTGTGTTAAAGCTTGGGGCAAATCTAAGCAGAGTTGATTGATTGATTTGTTCAAGCTTTGTGTTAAAGGCATAGTTGATTGATTGATTTGTTCAAGCTTTGTGTTAAGGCTTGGGTAGATCTAATAAGAGTTGATTGATTGATTTGTTTAAGCTTTGTGTTAAGTCTTGGGGTAGATCTAAGTAGAGTTTATTGCTAATTTGATCAATCTTTGTGTTAAGACTTGAGGACATATTTGAGACATAAGTTAGTGTAGATTTGTGAGCAAATTTATGAGTAGGGATAGAGCAGATTTGTACTAGACTTGGAACAGATTTTGGTGTAGAGTTGAGATAGAGATGAGAGCAAGCTTTGGAGGTGACAAAGTAAAGATAAAAATAGTCTCTAGTGGATAGAGATCCATTAGCCATAGTAGAGGGGAACGAATTCTCCTATGGAGAGAGATCCACAAGCTAGAGCAATGGGGATAGAAGTCTTCTAAAAGATCATCAACCAAAGTAGAGGGGAAAGAGTTATCCTATGGATAAAAATTCATGAACCAGAGTAGAGGTGAAAGAGTTCTCCTATGGATAGAGATTCATGAACTAAATCAAGAGGAAATAGTTCTTTTGTGGAGTGTTATCCATGAACCAGCTGGGATGATAGAGTTCCTCTATGGAGAGATATCCACGAACCCATTGAGGAGATAGAGTTATTTTGGATCAAGTCTCATGAACCAGATAAAAAGGTAAAGAGTTCTCCTATGGATAGAGATCCACAAATCATATCATAGGGGATTGGTGTATCCTTTGGACAGAGGTCTATAAACATTGTAATAAGAAATTGATTCCCAAGATATTTGTTGAGAAAATTTTAGTAGAAATATTTCTCTATGGAGTAGCCCACATTGGATGAACCACATTAAATTGGTGTCTCCATTATGTGTGATGATTTGTGCATTACTTTGATTACTTCTATTGATATTTCCATTGATAATATTGGATAATATTATTTAGGAAATAAAAGTGAAAGTTGATCTTATATTGTTCACCTCCCCTCTCAGTATAAGCTGGTGTTCTTCAATATTTTTATAGTACAACTAATATTTTTGTATATCTTACCATTGAATACATGACATTGTGTTTAAAAAACAAAGACACATGGAATCACTTTCATAGTAGAAATTCAATTAATTATATTGCAATTTATAGTAATATTTTGAATCAAAAAATACTCTTATTCTATTAAGAGGCATTTAATTTAACATAGTAAATTTTAACATAAATTTTAGACATAAAAGAGAAGTGTATTTTTGTTTGAGAGTTGCAAGAGGTACTTTCCAAAAAAAATTACTCTAAGACTTTACAAATCTTACATATAATGGAGACACAAAAAGCATCATAAAATAAATATTTTCCATTTTTTTGGTCTATCCTACATGATTTAGGTTGATATTAGGTCCATTTTTTGTCTCATACCAAATGTGCTCTCAATATGTAACTATATTGACCTCTTTATGAATATCACAACCATCTTCCAATGGTTTACAATAGATTTATTCAAAGAGAAAATGTTTTCTTTTGTGGAAAGATCAAGAAACAATGTGTTTTACTTTTCAAAGAACTAAAATGTGTATGTATTGCATATTTTAAAACAATGATATCTCTAGTGACTTTCATGTGACTTACAACATGCATTGTTTCTTACCTTTGCAAATTATGATTGCAATGCAAACAAGAAAGTGCTTCATGAAACAAAATATATCCATCTTCTTCCTCCATCCTATGAAAGCTAGATTATACTCAATACTATTTAACTACTTACCATAACTATCTTCAAACTTGCCATTATCGATTACACCTAAAAGAATATATTTTAATTAATAAACTTGTTTTATTTTATGGAAATACCAACAACTAATATGGTTTGCTTTGCATGGAAGAATTAAGAAAATAAACCACTAAGGATGTAATGTATATGAGATAATTTTAAGACACCAAAGATACATGATATCACTTCCATGGTAGTAATTAAGCTTTGAAATTATGCCAAGTAATCTTGAGATGAAGCTAATTATTTTATTTCCCTAATCCTATTCTATTGCATGACATGTCATTTAGCAACTTGGTGCCATAAAACTTATATATTTTATAGCTTAGAAACATAAAGTACAATCCTTAATATTCCTTTGTATAAGTTGTGTATCATTTACCTTTGGTGTATTGCATCTTAATAAGATATATTTTGGTGTTATAAATACCATCTATAATGAAAAATTTACCATGATCTCTAAAATACAATTCTTCATGATTATGAGCTATAACAAAGAATTAAAATCTATTTAAATATTGGTATTATTGACTTATTTTATCCCTTAACCTTAAATTCTCTATTAACATCAAGAAATCAAAGACACAATGCATCAAATGTGATGGATCTCATGATTTACTTAGCAACTCTTGTAAAATATTATTATAGGTATCAAATTATGTTGACCCTTATTGGCAATTTTGACATCTTGCCACATTGTAATTTTTTGTTGAAAATTTTATTGATAGTTTTTGTTGTAAAAGTGGTGAAGTAAAATGAATGAAGAATGCAACAATTTTTGTCAATATATTTTGTTGAAATTAATTTTTGTTTTAATCCTCTTATTTTACTTTTCATGGATGTTGTACTGGGAAGTAATATTAAAATCGACCCAAAACAATTTGAGGAAAATAAGTGTAGTATTAAAAATGTCAATGGTGTTCAAAGGCAAAGGGAAAATGAATGCAGGCGCTTTCACCCCAAGTGAGGGGTAAAAACCCTTATCACCCCTCCCTAGGGTGAAAACATCTTTGTGTTAATAGAATGTAAGCAAAGTAGGTCAAAATTTTGAATGGAGAAATCAAGAGCATTTTCACCTTGAAAGAGGGATGAAAGCCCCATTCGCCTTGATATGAGGCGAACATCATTTAAAAATTAGAGCACAAAAAAATTAAAGTGCTTAGGTTGAAAATTCAAAGGTGCTTTCACCCAGACGCTTTGCCCAGGTGCTTTTGCCTTAAAGGTGGGTTGAAAGGTCCTTTCACCCCTCATTGGGGTGAAACCACATTTTGAAAGGATAAAAACTTGTGGGCCTATCATAAACATCCAAGGTGGAAGAAGAAAATGAGTTCACCCCAAGTGGGGTAAGAGCATAGCAAGTTCCTTTGAAAAGCGCAAGTTGAAAATTCCAAGGTTCTTTCACCCCAAATGAGGGGTGAAAATCCTTTTCACCCCTAGTTGGGGTGAAAACACAATGCAAATTAAAAAGGCATGCGAGCCCAATTTTAAAATCATGGAATGAAAGAATTAAAAGTGCTTTCACCCTGGAAGAGGGACGAAAACTCCATTCTTATCCTTTTGGGGTGAATGTATTTTAAAAGAAGAGAAAATCAAATGAAAGGCACCAACCCTGGTGTTGAATAATCAAATGTAGTTTCACCCCAAGAGAGTGGTAAAACTCCCATTTGCTTCTCTTTGGGGTAAAAGCATATTATAAAATAGTCACAAGTGCAAGGCAAGGGCCCACATTATAGCAAGTTTTGGAAAATGAGTTTCACCCCAGAGGACAGGTGAAAGCTTTGTGCACCTCTCTTTGGAGTGAATGGTATTTTAGATGAAAGGTGTGCCATGACAGTTAGAGGGAATAATAGTAAACAACATTTTTACCCTAAATGAGGGGCAAAACTCTCATTCATCCTTCTTTGGGGTGAAATGATATGGAAGTGTTTCAAGGCACTAAGGTGCAGATTTAAAGGTGATATTTGAATCCAAAAAAAAAGAAGGAAAAGTGTTAATAATTTTGTAAGGATGAAGGTGAGTTCACCCAAGTGTGGGATGAAACTCATTATCACTCTCCTATGGGGTGAGACAATATTATGGTTGTTCCTCATCTTCGAATTAAATATGGGTGTGCACCCTAGAATTCTAGATAAAGATGTAGTTGGGAGAGGAATCTTGGGAGAAGAATTTTTTAGCATGGAATTCATGATAGAATGAATATATATGGGGAAAATAATTAAAACATCAAAGAGAAAGTGTGAACAGGTGTTTTCTCTTAGAATTAATCCAAAAATTGATTGTTACCATGTTTTTGGGTGAAACTAATTTTGAAAATCCAAGAAGCTTTTTGAAGGTGCCCAGACCAAAGAATGATAAAAATTTAATTATTGAAGCAAAGGAGGCTATGTTTCCAAGATTTATGCTAAAATAGTGCAAGATTAAATGCCAAAAGGAGATTTCAAATGTTTCCAAGGTGTCATTCACCAATATTACCTCTTTTTAAAACAAATTTAATATCCGATGGACTTTCTTGGCAAGGGTGAATTTTTGAAGCACACAAGTGACATAAATTCAGCAACCAAGGTTCCTATTTTCCTCTAGTTCTGATATGTCTTAATGCACCAACGTCCAAACTTGCTAATTTCTTAGGAAATTTTCTTCAAAGCTGGATTGCTACTCCCAAGAGAATATTTTCAATAAGGAAATTTCTCTTGTTGGTTCTTGATCTAGGGACATTTTTTCTTCACATGTATTAAATGAAAGAGGCAGAATCCTCTATAAATACTAGATATTTTTATGTAACAAAGAAGGATAGACACTCTACAAAAAATTACTTTTAATTTTCTACATTTTTAGAAGGATGCTTGGCTTTTGATTCAATGAATGGTTTTGCATGTGATTTCTTTCTACTTAACATTTCTACTTATATTCATGTCTATTGTTGGTTACTTTTTAAATTATGCATATGAATTTAAATACTTCTAGTGAAGGAGTGGATACTGGAATGACCTTTGGATGTTATCTCCACAAATCATAAGTGATTCTTTTGCCTTTATTTTTGTTATATGTTGCTTCACACTTAATCTAAATTTTCATTGCTAGTCTATCCCCATCCTACATCGGTTGGATTATAGCCATATTTCCCATTTATTTTTGTAGTTTCCCATATATTTCCTGTAACTCTAAAATTAAAACTAGTGTAGAATTAATACGGAATCCAACCCTCTCTAGAGATTGGCTCGAAGAAAATTTATCTCCTTCAACATTTCAATTTTGGTCGTGTCTAGGGTGCACACATGTATGATTTATATTTTAGGTAGATATTTGACCAACATTTTTTGGCACACTCAATGGGACACAAAAGTCCCACATTAAATAGTATATTTAGTTTTTCCAATCTATGCCAATAATTTTTGGTACACTCGATGGGACTCACAAGTCTCATATTGAGAAATATACATAGTATTAAGATCTTGATGTTTGCCTTCTTATTGTTAAGCTAGAACATCTGGTGACTCAACTATACCCAAAAGCCTCTAAAAGTGAATTTGGCAAAAGTTGTACTTCATGATCACAAGATCGAAGGCCAAAAACTCTAATAACATCATTGAGTTCTTTGATCTTGATACCCAAAAATTAGGAGAACACCCTATATTAGTCACCCTAACTCTTACATCAATCACAACCTCTTCGTAGATAGCTGGTGTATTTTATGTTCCTTTGAGTCTAGCTAGTACTGCTACTAGTGTTCCTCCACCTCACACAAATCCTCCAATCAATATGGCCCAAAATCCACCACAATAGCCTCCAAGGTAGTTTTTAGCATGGAAAAACTAAGGAGCTTTGAATATACAAGCTCAAAATCTAGTCCCTCAAGTAGCATTGAAGGCATTTCCCACTTACGATGGTACAAGTAATATTGCTTATGAGCATGTCCAGGATGTGGCTTCTCTAGCGATAATACACGACATCATATATGAAGACATTATTATAAGGTTGCTCATGTTGTCCCTCAGAGGTAAGTTTTATTGGTACCAATATTTGTTTCCCACTACTATCACTACATAGGACCAATGGGCTAAATTGTTGATTAAGAGTTTCCATGAGCAATTTGATCATTTTTTCTTGCTACACTAATTCACAAATATCCAAAAACATCCATAGGAGGAAATAGTGGGTTTCAACATCAAGTTCACTCAAACTTGGTAGAGAATTCCTGATGGTCTTTGTCTAACTCCTGAATAAGTCGTGTTCTACTATCTTCAAGCATTCAACTTCAAAATTGGTATGGCTATCTAACAAACCAATGTCAATACATTCCTAGATTTGTACATGCAGGCACAAAAAGCTAAAGCATATCTTATTGCCATAGGTAATCTACCCCCCAAGGCAACAATGCTAATTTTTCTTGATCTTCCACAATATTTGTACTCTAGTGCATTTTCACAGCCCATACCTCCTATGCACCTTGTTCCTTCATGAAGCTTGAGTTCACCTCAAATTGCATCAGTTCTAGTTCTGAAATTACCCACTTTAGCTATTCTACATCTACCCGATCCTATTGATATTCCAATATTGCCTTCTCTACCAATACCTCTACCTTTGCTAGCTCCTACAGTGCCCTCAAATCCATATCCTCAAATGAAATTATTGTAGGAGATGCAATCACTTAATTCAATAGTGAGGACAATGTCAAATAAAATCACAACCATTAAGAAGAGGTAAGCTGAGAGTGAATTTTGATCAAGGAGATTTCAAACGTTGTCAATCACTAGAGAGTAACCAACTTTGAGTAGCAAAGGTTCTAAAAGAAATACAATCATATTGGTGAATGAATAAGTTGGTACATCAAAGTGGAAATATTGGTGCTCTACCTATAACGATCCTCATGGAAAAGATACATGCATGGTGCATTTAAACTATGTATAAAAATTAGCAAAAAGTTATATCAGTGGACAGATCAATATAATCATGGAATTTAATCATAATTTCATGGTCCCTTCTTTGGAGTAGGTCTTAGTTCTTACGATGGTCGGGAAGAAGTCGATAACTATTGATCCAATAGATATGGAACCATTGAAGGTCCCCTCTAAACAAAATGTACAAGGTGAAAAGGCACAATCACAAGTGAAAGCACCTGGTACAATGCGTAAGCAACAAGATTCTATCTTGTTGAAGGATCTCTTACCCATGTGAGCTCAAGAAAGGTTACAGATGAAAGCATCAACTTCTCAACTTGCAATCACTCATGTACAATTTGAGGTAAAATAACAAGCCAAGGAACACCTCAAGTACTCATCATTGACCAAGAGTTAGAGGGTAGAAGCTACTCAATAGTATCAAAACAAATATTAGCTAGCTGGTAAAGAGAAGGGCATTGGTGCTTATAATTATAACATTGTTTAAGAGATGAAGAGGATCCCTACTAAGGTAAGTTTGTATGATGCATTGCAACTACTTGGACAAGTTGACCTATTGTAGGAGTCTCTCAAGTTTGCAAAGGATAAAAATAAAATACCCACCTAGATAGTGTTAGCATAGACACTGATAGATTATACCACTGGTAAGAATAGATCACCCCCATTCTTTCTTTTAGGATAGAGGGGTGGATTATGCATAATTATATGATCAATTCTAGTGTCGCAACTACTATCATGCCAAAGGTAATATGTGAGGTCATGGGAATGGAGTACACTAGGATCAGTCCAAGCATATTAAAGTTGTATGGGACCCCAATAAAAATGGTGGGTGTGATTAAATATATTCCCATTATTCTACATAACATGCTACAAATTACCATCATTTAGGAAGTGGTGGTAGTTTATTTGGAACCATATTTTAGCATGTGCCTTTGGAGGGAATTTACAAAAAATATGGGAGGATATATTTCCTTGGATTATTCACACTTGGAGATTCCTTTTAAGGTAAGGAGAATATGGATATATAATGAAAAGCCTTCCATTTTTCATATAGAAATACTTGAAGAGGAAGAAAAATTCACAAGCATGGTCAACATGATGATAGAAGAGTTGTAAGAAAGGAATTTGGTGGAGGAAGATCTTGGTGAGATTCATCTAGAAGATGAATTTTTATTTATGGATTTTAATGCAATGGTGGAAACTGATATCGGTTGCTACACCATAACCAAACCTAAACAGGTTGAAGCAAAAGCTTCAGACTTCTAGGACCCTATCTCCAACTAGTTATTGAAGTTATATTTGGATAGCGTAAGATGCAAGAATGGCACAGGAGCTAGGATTGTTCTTGTTTCTCCTTTGGAGGTACACAAAACTTACTCATACCAGTTAACTTGGAGTTGTACAAAAAATAACATCGAATATGAAGCATTATGCGTTAGTCTGAAGAAAGTGAAGAATATGGGAATCAAATAGTTGCAGATTTTTGGATATTTCAAGCTCATTGTCAACCAAACTACAAACAAATACATGTCAAAGTAACATTATTTTAAGGCCTACCACAATAAGGTATGGTATTTTTTTGAGTCTTTTATAGTACTAAATGTTCAAGCAATTTTGTGAGAATAGAATAAACACACAAACATCTTGGCATCCATTGGTTCTAACTTCCCTCTTGTAGATCAAGTGGTAAGGAGACCAAAGACCATGGGGGTGATTTATAGACCTTTGGTCCCTGAAAAAAACCTCTACTAGTAGGTATTCAATAGCGATGAGCAAATAGTCAATTTCTTGATTAAGGAAGCTAGTAGGGTGGAAGAAAGAATACTGGCTGAGGAGGAAATTGAAGGGATGATTCAATTGAAAAATAACCACATTCCCAAGGGATTAATTTCACTCGAGAGCCTATTTGACCAGAATAATAGGGTAGAGAAGCACAATATCAAGGTCGGTGAGAAGGATTATAATGAACTACAGATGGAAGCTAATAATGTGATCAAAATAAGAATAGACTGTACTCCAGAAGAGCTCGAGGTCATTAAGAGTTTGTGTTATAAATTTCTTAATATTATTACATGGAGTTATCACAACTTGAAAGGGTATGACAAGAATGTGATTTAGCACACCATCAAATTGTAGGAAGGGGTAAAACCCTTTTAGTAAAACAATAGCTTGTAAATCTAAAAATTGAAGCACTAATGAAATTAGAACTACTGAAGATGCTAGAGGCAAAAATAATTTACCCCATACAACACTCTAATTGGATGGAAATTTTGGTTCCAGTATGGAAAAGAATGGGGATATTCACCTATGCATATATTTTAAAAATCTGAACTAGACATCTCTAAAGGACCATTATCCTTTGCCACATTGACCAGATCCTTCATGTTGTTGTTGGAGCACAAAGATTTTTGTTGCTTGATTGTTTATCTGGCTATAATTAGATGTAGGTAAAATATGAGGACCAACATAAAATAGTATTTACTACCAAGTGGGGCACTTTCGCCTATCAAAGAATAACTTTCGGTCTTTCGAATGCTGGCACAACTTTATAAAGAGAAATGGATGTCACTTTTGGTGATTTTCTAAACCGAATCATTATGATCTACCTGGATGATATAACTATTTTTTCACATTACAAGGAAGAGCATGGATCTCATCTAAGATAGGTTTTTAAAAAGTGTTAGGAATTTGGTATCTCCATCAACCCAAATAAATCTATCTTTTCTGTTAATGAGGGAAAGCTCTTGGGATATGTCATTTAAGGAAGGGTTGGCCATTGATCCTGTGAGAGCTAAAACTCTCTTAAAATTGCCACTTCTAGCAAATAAGGACTTGTAGTCATTCTTTGGCAAAATCAATTTTATCCAAAAATTTATTATCGATTTTGCTCAGGTAGTAAAGTTGATGACTGAACACCTGAATAAAAATGCAGAATTTAAATGGATAGGGAAGAGGAGGCAAGCATTCTAAGATATTAAGAAGAGAATTTTCCAAGAAATAGTATTGATCAATCCAAACTATTCTAAGGATTTTATCCTTTACGTAGTGGGTGAGTAGGAAATTTATGCCATTGTCCTTACATAGAATTGAGAATATGGGGATGAACAACCAATCACTTTTCTAAGCCAATTCATTCAACCACACCAAAAAATATACAATTTTATTGAGAAGCAGTTTTATGTGGTTATGAAGTCCCTGAAGAAGTTCCAATATTTCATCTCACAAATAAAGACAATTGTCTATGTTATCCATATGGATGTCAGGGATTACATCATTCAAGGAGAGCTTGGTGACAAAAGAGTATGTTGGATATCTAAGATTAGGGAATATGATGTAGAGATTGGACCGACTAAATTGGTTCTTGGTCGGCACTCTATCAAGAACTAGCTAAAAGCGTAACTTATCATTAACTAGTACCATCATATGATGAAGTTATCAGTGAGAGCAATATTACTAATAAAGCTATAGGTTATCGTGACTAGATAGAGGACCTTGTCGAATTCTTCACATCTGGAAGGTGTCCATCACATCTCAATATATCACAAAGATGAAGGTTTAGCCTACATGCCCTTAAATATGTCTTGCTATCGAGTGGATTGTTCCACAGGAACATAGATGGTGTACTCCTCAGGTGCATTAAACAATTTGAGAAACAAAATATTTTAGAGGAGTTCCACTTGGTGTTATTTGGTGGACACTATGCAGGGAGGCCTATGGCCTTGAAAATCATTTGGGCTGGATATTTCTAGCCCACTATTTTTGCAGATGCACACAAGGTGAGCCAAAGTTGTGATAACTATCAGTGATATATTGGTAGGAGTAAGAAGGCATCCTTGTCTCTACATTCGATCTAGGTAGAAGCTCTATTTCAATAGTAGGGCTTAGACTTTATTGGAGTCATTGATCTCCACTCCTCCATTGAGCATAAATATATTTTTATAGCAACCAATTACTTTACTCGATGGATGGTGGTCATTCCAACAAAGAAATTTAATTAGGCGATAGTCATTTATTTCCTCAAAGGATTGATTACCTATTTTTGTGTACCAGATGCCATTGTGACAGATAACGGAACTCCATTTATTGGGGAAAATATTATTGAATTTGCAAGTAGGTATGGAATTTATCTAAAAACTTCCTCTAATTATTATATGTAGGAAAATGGCTTAGCCAAGTCCATGAACAAGAACTTACTTCAAATTTTGAAGAGGACACTTGAAAGCAACAAAAGGAGTTGGCATCTATTGCCAAATAAATTTTTGTGGGCAGATCACATATCATTTAAGAAGTCCACTAAAAATTATTTCTACGTCCTGGTGTATGATAAGGAAGCATTTTTGCCTACTCACATTGAAATCCTAGTTATTCAAACCTTGTAGATGCTCAGCGATGAAGATGATGAATCTAACCCCATGAGCTTAAGGTTGGCTCAACTTTTGTAGCTTGAGGAAGAAAGAGAAAAGGCATATGTTAATTTCATGGAATATGCCAAAATTATGCAAAAGTGGTTCAACAAGAATACGACAAAGCAAAATTTTAAAGTTGAAGATTTGGTGCTTAAGTGGAATGAGAACAAAGTTAATCTTGGGAAGCACCATAAATTTGAGATGATTTGGGAAGGTCCATTTCAGGTCTTAGGGGTAAATTCGACAAATGCATATCATCTCCAAGACATGGATGGTTGGGAGCTACCAATCCTAGTTAATGGTATTCATCTGAAGGCCTATTTTCAGTGACAAGATCATGGGTGCAAGTATGTAAATATGTACAAAATTATGACAATCATTTTTCTTTATTTTTATTAAAAAAAAAACAATATATATATATATATATATATAAAATAAAAATAAATATGACTTCGTTAGGAATATGCCACCTTAAAAAATTATTTTCAACCTCGAAAATGTGTCTTCTCCCTTCAAAGATCAATTTCACCCTAAAAAGCCTTTTTTTAAAGATAGCATTATCAAATTCGGGTGATTGATTAAAATTATTTGTAATTATTTTCAGCAAGTGTTTTGGTCAACCAAGTCAAATTAATGTATTTTTTTTTTTGAAAAAAATGAAAACTTGTATTAAAACAAGAACCAGATACAGCGGGAGAGAACACATCCCGAGCCAGAGCCACAAGCAAAACAGCAAGGAAGGCGCACCAAGGCAAAGCTAGGTACCGCAAGGCACAGAGAACGGAAGGCACGAAACAGCAACAGGTCGCGAAAACGCGACATGTCGCGAAATCGCGACAGGAAAACCCGTCACGGCCACTTTGGCACCAACAGGCGCGATAACGCGACATGTCGCGAAATCGCGACATGTCACGGAATCGCGACAGGAATGGCCCTCGACAGCCACCCGCAGAAAGCGTCGCGACAGCGCGACAGAAACAGAAAGCAACAATCAAGCCTCATGAAGGTCGCGATATCGCGACGGAAAACCACCCAGTCACAAAGGAGCCCAACATGCCGCGAAATCGCGCAAGAAAAACGCCAGAGACCAGGAGGGCACAACCTGTCGCGAAATCGCGACAAAAACCAGCTCGAAGTTGCATCATCACTACAGGTCGCGATATCGCGACAGTTAACCAACCAGCCGCCTAATTGCCAAAAGTGTCGCGAAATCGCGACAGAAGAACCATGCAGCTTCCAAAACTCAAACTTGTCGTGAAAACACGACGAAATATTAACATTTCTATTCAACCTCAAGAAGGGAATGAGAGCGCGGTAAAAACACCATTCGAACCTGGAAAGCGGGACCTGTCGCGATATCGCAACGTGTCGAGGAATCGCGAGGCGCGAAAACGCGACATGTCGCGATATCGCGACATGTCGCGATATCGCAACAAGACGCGGGATCGCGTCACGCGATAACGCGACATGTCGCGATATCGCAACATGTCGCGGAATCGCGACCCGCGATAACGTGACATGTCGCGATATCGCGACAGAAACCAGCCGGAGACTGCAGAGGCTCAACCTGTCGCGATATCGCGACAGTAACCAGCCAACAGCCGCGACAGGGCAACATGTCACGAAATCGCGACAGAAAGGACCCTTAGCAAAAAAAACTTTGCACATTATTTCAGGAATTGTTCAAGGCCTTGTATGATCTCGACATTCTCCACAGACAAATTGCTATGCGAGATGAATCCCAACCTCTCTCTCAGCACCCAACTTAGCAAGGAAATCGGCCGCTTTATTGAGAGATCTACTAGCATAAACAGGAATCACATCCTCAATTTCTTTCCAAAGCTCTAAAATTTGGGCGACCAAAATCCGGAGCCTCCAAGCTTTTAAGGCAAAGTTCCGCATGCAGTCAAGAGCACCAACCAAGATTTGGGAGTCAGACTCAATGATTATCTTTCTGTGACCATGCTTGACGGCCAGATGGAAGCAGATTTAATAGCAAAGGCCTCAGCTTCATTGTTTGTGGCATATCCCAGACCTTGCAATTCCCAATATAGCACAGTCCCAGCATGATCACGGCAAATAACACCACTGCCAGCATTGCCCGGATTACCTTTAGCAGCTCCATCAGTATTGATTTTGACCCAGCCTTCTAGGGGAGGTTTCCAACAACTTCTTACCTGTCTCTCCCAGATCAGCACCTCTCCCACTCAAAGGCTTAGAAGCAGGCTGGTTTTCCTTCTCAGCATAGATGGCTACGGTTTCCACAACTTTGCTCCAAATGATCTGCCAAATCCCCTCCACCGAAGAGAAGGTTTCACGAAAAATACGAGCATTTCTTTCCAACCAAACCTGCCACCAAATAAAAAGGAAACCGATCTCCCAGCCCGGTACGAAGAGCTTTAGAAATAAATCTACCTCTCTTCCGGTTTTCCCATAAATTGGTCAGGGACGAGATCTCCAAGCACACGAAGTTTAAAGTGGGAGAACCAACGTTGCCAAATCTGCTTGTGTGAAAGAGCAATCAAGCGAGAAGATGGTTCACGGTTTCCTCATTCCTATAACATAAAACACACTTGGGAAGGACCAATGATGCCTCTAATTCTAAGGTTGTCAAAGGTCAAGATACCATTATGCATCAGTTGCCAAGCAAAAAAGTTCACTTTCGGCCAGCCCTTGGGATGCCAAATCTTCCTCCATTCATGAACAGGAAAAGAGTGTGGGGGGGGCTCAGGTAGGATCGAAGCATAGCCCTCCTTCACAGAATAAACCCCAAGGTTCCCGAAGCCCCAAGCAAGCTCATCCTCCTCATCTCTCCCAGAAAGAAACCTTTCAGCCAAAAGTTTTTCCAGAGTGGGCCTGCTCCGGAGGGATTGGAATAGGCCATTCACCCAGCCGCTTAAATTTTTTAACCTTATACTCCCCCAGAAGGCTGGTAGTGAAGTAGGTCTGAATATGAATCCAACCTTTGTCTTCAAGAGCTATTTTTAGCGGAAGCAGATCGGGAAACACAGCAAGAATAGGAGGATGCTGATCCCAAGAGTCAGTCCAGAACCGGGCCTTCTCCCCTCTCCCAACTTTTCGGAACAATTGATCTTTGATAATGCAAGAACCAAGCTTGAGCGCACCGCCACACAAGAGAACCATTACCTTCCAGGAGGATAGCGGCCCAAGTCATTGGGAGGAGCAGGACCCAAGTATTTACTAGAAAGGATTACGCTGCAGAGGGACGAAGGTTGAGAAATCCACCTCCAGTACAATTTCCCAGCCAGGGCCCGATTGTTAAACTTGGAGCTTCTCAAGCCCAGCCCACCTTTTTCCTTGGGCTGGGTGACCTTATCCCAACCAACCAAGGCCCATTTCCTCTCTCCATTGGCACCTTCCCAAAGAAAACTTCTAGCCGCTTTGTCCAACTCTTTCCAGATTGAGGGAGGGGCGGCCAGAATTGAGAATTTGTAAATAGGCAAAGCCTGAATAACAGACTTCAGAAAAGTTAGTCGGCCCCCATAGCTTAACCATCTATGAGACCAATGATTCATTCTCTCTTTGATGCCATCTAGCAGGTCCTTCCAAAAATCAGCTGTCAGTTTTTTGAAATGCGAGAGGAACCCCCAAATAAACAACGGGAAGGGAGGTCAGAGTGAAACCCGGAATCTCCATAACTCTCTCTTGCGACCTTTGATCAAGGTTGAAGAAGACCACTTTTGATTTTGAATCATTGATGGCTTGATTAGAAGCCCGAAGGTAGACGTTAAGAGTATCTTTGATTCCTCTTGCTTCTCCGAGGCTGGCAACCCCCACCAAGCCCGTATCATCCACAAGCTGTAAATGAGTCAAAACTTCGGCTCCGATTTTAATTCCTGTGATCTGTCCTTGACGTCTTCTTCTCGGGGAGGAGTCTGCGCAAGACCTTCGGCCAAGATAAGAAAGAGATAAGGAGAGCGAGGGATCTCCTTGACGGAGACCCCGAGAGGCTCCAAAAGGTGGCGAGGGAAGCCCCTTAATTAAAACAGAGTATGAAGGCGTAGAGATACAGCTCATGACCCAGGCAATCCAGTCCTGAGAAAAACCAAAGGCTGCCAACATCTTGACCAAGAAACCCCACTCTACTCTGTCATAAGCCTTAGACATATCCAATTTGATGAACATTCCTTTGTTACCTGAATTATGCATAGAATGGATAGCCTCCCGAGCCAAGATCACTCCATCCAAGATCTGTCTTCCTTCAACAAAACCCCCTTGCTCAGGGGAAATTAAATTTTGAAGAAGGGGTTTTAGTCTTTCAGCCATAAGTTTAGAAATAATTTTGTAGATCACATTACATAAAGCAATAGGTCTGAAATCAGAAATGAGAGCCCCCCCCTCTCCTTTCGGAATTAAGGTGATAAAGGTATGATTTAGAGCCTTGAGCATTCTTTTGTTAATTCGGGATTCCTCAATGACAGCCAACACGTCCTCCTCCAGGATGTCCGAGAAGGCCTGAAAGAACTCAATAGGGAAACCGTCCGGACCGGGCGACTTTCTGTGCACATCCCAAAGACCACCTTCTTGAGTTCATCACGATCAATGGGCTTAAGGAGGGACTGATTCTCTTCATGAGAAATAATAGAGGGAATTCCGTCAATGACTTCATTTTGAGCTTCCACATCATGCTGCAAACTTTCCTTGAAGAGGTTTGAGAAGTACTCCATAGAAAGGGAATGCATGTCAGGGAAGAGTGTCAAAAGAATTTCCAAACTCATCTTGGAGGAACTCCATGTTATTCAATTGCCTTCTAGCACAGGCAGAGCGATGGAAAAATTTAGTATTTCTGTCTCCTTCTAATAGCCAAGTATTTATGGCTCTCTGTCTCCAGTAGATCTCTTCTTGATTATCAATGTCCTCAACTGCTTTGCGTAAGGCGTCATCCTCAAATTTAAGATGCTCAAAAATAATTCCTTCTCTGAATTGTTTTTGCACCTCATTCCATCTGTCCAGCAAGGGGGCTCGTTGGAGCTGGAAATCAGATTTGTTAGTTTGCTTCCACTGTTTCAGTTTACTCTTAACATAGAGGAGCTGTTTGTGAATTTTGAACATAGCTGTTCCAAAAGGGGACGACCTTCTTCCCACCAGCTTGTGGAATTTTCCTTCGTAGGTCCTCTTTTTGCAACCAAAAATTTTCAAATTTAAAAGGTTTGTAATACTTTCCGACATAGTCCCTCCCTCCGACCAAAATGGGAGAGTGATCGAAAGCTGGGCCCTCCAAGATGCGGAATTTGATATTCCATCTAACATAAGCTTCCTCCGAGACCAAAAACCTGTCAAGCTTAACCCTCCTCTTTGTATGGCTCTCTTCTCTTATTAGTCCGGGTAAAGTTTGTACCGGGGCCTTTGATGTCAACAAGGTTAAAGGCACGAGCGTGGGCAATAAACGGCCTATCCCCTGTATCCGGAGCAGGGGATGCCACCTTCTCGATCTCTAATTTAGCATTGAAGTCCCCAGCTAAAATCCAATCAAGATCTTCCCGGGAGGACCTCATGTTTTGAACAGCTTTCCATTGAGACCGCTGACCTTCGGTATTCTGAACCCCATAGAAATTTGTAATTAAGACTTGTTCAGTTGTAACTATATTCTTGAAAAGAGATGTTAGGACCCCTCTCCAGGCTATATGATCTCTTGCTATCCATGCCAAAGGATTCCAAAGAGTAGCAATCCCTCCCGAGGCACCAAGAGCGACCACTGCCATATGGCCAACACCCCTCCAGATTCGGCCGACAGTTTTACTCATGAGGTCTAATGACATTTTTGTTTCCTGAATGAGCAGAAAGTCTGTTTTACTTCCTTCTAACAGTCTTTGAACAGCAGATTGATGGGTTCTACTGTTTAAACCCCTCACATTCCAAGATTGTATAATCATTGGAAACCTTGGGAGCAATACGAATCAATTGTTCTTGCCAATCCTCCATTGATTAGCTTATCCCCTTGCATTGCGATTAGATCCTTATTGGATTTCCTGCCCACCCCTTGGGAATTACTATTTTTCGATCTCTTCTCTACAGGAAATTCCAAGAGCTGGTCTTTCTCTGAGCTTTTACTGCAATTCCCATAGAAACATCTTTAATAACGGGCTGGGCTGGGGCGTGGATAACCAGAGTCCCAAGGTTTTCATGGTGCAAAGTCTCAGAGGAATCAAAAGCCTGTTCAAGGACAGGGGTTGAGGAAGGAGGGGCATGAGTAAGGATAATATTATCCTCAAGGATCCCATCTGCTCCTTCCATAGGTTGGTCTTCTTGATCCACAAGAGATTTGAAGATTTCATACCGATTTGTTGGCTTGGGGAGAGCTTGCTCCTTACCATTTCTCTTTTTGTTTCTTCTCCTCTTCTGCTGTTCAAAGCCATCATTCTGGCCCTCAGACCCAGTGGGAATGACAGATGGTTCTTTGGCCGAAGTGGACTTACCTCCTCGGGAGCGATTTGACATTCCCTGTGTAGCATCCGCATTGGTGCTCAAGATATTTGGGCAGAACCTTGCCAAATGGCCATGCAAATGACAGACTCTACAACGGAAAGGTAGGGCTTCATAGTCTAGCTGCTGTACCCAAGAATGTCCTGCTAGCTCCAATTCCATCTCGGCTGGTAGCGATTGACTAATATCCAATTCTACACAGATTCTTGCATAAACGGCAGTATTTCCTTCAATGGTATCCTTAGAAACTCCCAAAAATCTACCTAAAGAGTTGCCTATCAATTCAAGAATCCGCTCACCCCAAAACTCCATCGGGAGAGCATACAGCCGGATCCAAACCGGGACGGCCGTGGGTTCAATGCGAGGGTCGAAACCCGCTCTCCACGGCTGGACAAATAACCCTGTCGGGCCATGGCTCCTCTTCTCTGATTCAAATGCTCTGTTTCTATCCAGTAGGGAAGAAAAACTAATAATGAAATACCCATTGCTAATGGGCCATAAGGAGTACTCACCGATTGGCTCCCAGTTTTGTCTCACCCAGGAATGCAAAAAGTGCAGGGTGGGTCGAATGCCCATGAACTTGCAAATCAGATCATGCGTGGTCCGGTAGTTTATCGTGTCTTCAACTAGCTCTGGTTCAATGACTATTTTTGGTCTTGATGCGGATTGCGGGAGACAACCATTAATTATGTGCCCAGGAGAGCCCTTGCCCGCATTCTTGGCTAGCAGATGGAAGGCGGCTGCGTTGAGCTTCGGCGAGAGGAAGACGCGGGATTATCTCGAAGAATCTCCGCATAAGAGGTCTTTTTTCCTTCGCGAGAACCGGGAAGAGACCCCATTGGGCCCTCCCGGGAGACCGAAAGATCCTAGTCCGGAGGCCCGCAACGAGACTCCAAACACGCTGAAGGAGGTTTCCGAACTGAAATCCTAGAGCCACGGCCGTCGACAGTGCAAAAGGATTCCCGCCAAAATGCCAGAGCTCCAAGAGAGGGATCTTGTTAGCATTTTTAAATGAAAGTTCAAGTTAATGTATTTTAATCAAAGGGTCAAGAGGAAAAAAAAAGAAATAAAATCATTTAAAGAAAAAAATTCTTACCCCAATGATTTAGTGCTGAAAATAAAATATTTAAAGTGAGAGATATATATTTTTTAAAAAAAAGGTGAGAAGAAAGCAAAAAAGAAAAGGAGAAAATAAATGTTTTATTTCACATGAAAATTTTAAAATGGAGGGAAAATTTAAAATTGGGCCAAATATAGATGATCTTTTTTTAAAACATATTTTTTTCAGGAAAAGAAAGTTAAATTATATTTAAAATTGCCTTTTCTAATATTGGGGCGAAATTAAAAGTAGTGAATTATTTTAAAAGGAGGGTTTGGGCATGAAGATTAATCAAACAGGTTGAAGACATTTTTGGGAGCATAGGAGAAGGAAGGAAGCACCCTCTTGAGATGATTTCACCCATCAAACAGCTTTATCAACACGTGAAAAATTTCAAAGCATCGATTGACATTGTGATGCATTTTTGAAGTGCCCTATTGAAACAAATTACGCCCAAATTTTCTTTGGAAGGTGTTTTGACATGACATCCCCAAAGAAGTACACTTTTCAAGGGTTACCATGACAAAAATATACTTTTCAAAGAATATTTTAAGGCGAATAGAGGTTAATCACCATTAAAAAATTATGGGGAATAGTGCTAGTTGAGTGGAACAAGGTGCACGTCCTTTCGAATTCACCAACAAGTTATGTTGCATTTAATGTGCTAGTTGGAAGTACTTCCTATAAATTAAGCATAGGTAAAATTGTTCAAAGATCAAGTTTTAAAAATTTTGCTAGTGTATTTTCAAGCTATTATTTGTAGAAGTTGCAGAGCGCCTCAGGGAGTTGCCAGAATAACCATGATGGGCAAGAAAACTGGAGAAGCAAAGGATGTCATGGAACCAAAGTAATCAAAGAAGAGATCAGAAGGTGGGAAGAAGTCCAAGAAAGTCCAAAGAAATGAAAACATCGACTTGGACCCATACTCTGACACTATGGTATAAATTGGAGATTGCATCATCACCAACAAAGGTGTGGTGAAATTGCACTAGGATGCAAAGTTTGTAATTTGACAAATATTGACACCAAAGAGCCTGTTGACCATGGTCCACTATGCTCAATTTTTCTGGTACCTGGCACACTCATTCACTCTTGCCTACAGTTGGTAAAGGTAATTTCTAGATTTTATAACCCACTCACCAAGGTTGTATGAAAAGCAAATGGGGAAGTGCTTTTCACCATTTTTTCCAACATTGTTTGAGAAGTATTTGGTTGTGGGGTAAATCCTCTCTCTAACATGATATTTAAAAAGTTTCATCTCAATGAATAGGAGGAGAAATATTTTTCAACGATATCAATGCAACAATTTATGGAGATGCAGTTAATCCGAGAGCTACAGCTAGGGCAGTTGCCAAATTTACCAAAGCCAATCTCAGATTTCAAAAGCCCATATTTGTTTTCAATGTTGACATGGGTTACAAGCCTCCTCGTAGATTCCATATTTTATAAGTGGTAGGTAATATTGGTGTAGTGTATCTCTCAGGTTGAGTTCTATGTCCCCATAGCCATGACAATAAATAAGAATTTGATTTATTTTGATTGTGCAGATTTTATAGTGCGGAAGATACACTTTCAGTTGGAGAAGATGAATACTGGAGAGGTGAAATATTTTAGGCATACATAATTTCTAGTTTGGATTTTATTTTTTCATATGCACCAACACTTTTCCTTTGTTTCTATTAAGTAGTTTGATAAGGTGAATAGGATATTTCCAGTTTACATGTGGACTCCTAGTCTGTTAAAGAAGGAGTCATATTATAACTTCAACTAATTTTTTTTGGTCCTACCATTGAGCTGATTTGTGGAAAGTGTGAGAGAGTGTTGTGGGTGATGAGAGAAGTGGTTGTCACTATGGAGAAGGGCAACATTTTCTTGTTGACACAAGGTGTAGTTGTGTGAATCTTCAACTTCACTAGCAAGTCATTTATGCTCCTATACTTTGCCACAAAGCATGTGTTTGCAATGGAGATGGTGTGCCAGAATGACTATATAAATGATGTTTACAGGGTAGGTCGAGGTAAGAGGACCACATGCATAATGCCCTTCAATTTTGGCAGTATTGAGGTGAGCCAGGTTGGTCAAAACCAGTTACTCGTAGAGGCCCTTCAAGATATTGGTTTAGTAGAATTACCTCAAAGGTGGAGGTATGACCCATTGGGTCATTTTATGACTTTAACCAAGGCCAAATAGTTCCACTACTGCCTACGACCTGATATTTAGCAAAATTGCAATAATATAGAGGGGCATGATTTAGAGTGGCATATTGAGGCTATGATTTCACTTCCATAGTGGCACACTTTTTATGAGCAAAAATTTTATTACAACCCTAGAGTGCATGCACAACATATTCCTCCTTTGGGTCTATTTAGCCAAATGAAAAACTAGCTGCCTATGTGGTCCAAATAAAAGATCACAAATTAGTGGATTATGAGGGTCCATCAAGGGAAAACTATGTTAGCTTATGGTTTGAAGATGGATGAGGTATTTTTTGATGCATATGATGAATTTTGTGTTAGTTATCAACCCATCACTTATCAAAGGTTGTACCTCAAATTTTACAAAATTATGACAGTGAAGAAAATGTGGCCCAAGAGGAGCGACCAAAGGTCAAAGAGGCGATACATGTGGAATAGGAATAACCATTGGTGTTTAAATGAAGATCTCAATGAGAAAAGATAAATGTAGAAGAGGCATTTCCTTTTCATGAAGGCACCAAGGACTGATGTATTTTCTTCATCTGCAATAAATCCCCCTTTGCCAGTATCAACCACTTAGGTTTGCATTTCCTAGGAGCCTCTATTTATTTAGGAGAAGTAGCTAGACCAATAGATGGAGGTCATAGATCTTGAGCTAGAGATAGAGAAAAAACAAGCTCAAGAGGAACCTATCTCACAAATACCTCCATACCTGGATCATATGGCACCTGAGACTAAAGGTACATCTCTTTTTGCTTCTTCCACTCAAGAGTAGTTAGTGACTATCACTTATCTTCATGTAGTTTCTACATCTATTGCTCTCCCATTTAGCATTTCCTCTTCTTCTATTTTGCTTCCCACTTATCAGCCACTAGTCACTACTACTCCATATTCTATTCCCTTCTCTTTGGTCTCCCTTTCTTTCAGTTCATTCGCATCTATCCCAAATCCATTTTCACTTTTTTCATATTTCATTCCTATCACTTCCACCATAGTTGTAAGTATGCAAGATCCTCCATGAGTGAGTGTAACTACAACTGATCCTATCACTTCCATCCCTTCCACTATTTCCATTCCACCTCCTGTTTCCTTTTCGAATTCTTCCTTCAAGCCAAACCTCTCATAGGATTGGTTTCCTTTCTCCCTATTTCTAGAGTTGCATATGTTGCCCTAGTTGTATATAGAGGTGATGTTTGAACATCTAGTTATAGAAAATATCAATCGAGCTCATCTCGAGTTCATCATAATGGTTGAAGAGTCACAAGAGGAAAGAAGCACATGGCTCCAACAAATTCAATCAAAAAGGTCTCCTTTGATCCAAAAGCAATGGAGGTTTACACCACCAATATGATCCCCTAGGTCTAGAAGCCATAAGGAAAGATGAATCCCAGCGATTACACTTGCAAAATTGTAATAAAGGACCTGACATAGATTGACACAATTGATAATATGGGTAAAATTCAAGTCAACATGAGCTTAGTCTAATTGCATGGAGAGCATTACAAGAAGAGGTTCTATGATGCCAAGACAAATATTGTTGAGCTTAAAGAAGCTCTAGCTGAGAGTAGAGCCCAGTAGGAAAAGATAGAAAGGAAGGTAGAACAATGGTGATAGCAAGCAAAAGCTCATCAGAAAGAAAATGAAGTGATGGAGCAATAGCTACAAACAATGCAAGTTAAACTTGACTCCATATAGAACTAGTTGGTAGATAAGGTTGCATAGGCTATAGGATTATTCAAAAATAATATCAAGGAGGCTCACCATAATTTGGCTCGAAGTTAGTGGAGATCACGACCAAAGACAACCTAGTTCTATAGTATCTCTACGAGGCTCAAATAAAAATCCAATTAGGTGAGTAGCTAGTGGATAATATGGAGGATTTTCTCAAGCCATATTTGGAGTTAGCAATAAAAATTTAAGCCCTTTCCCAGTCCAATATGCATACTCACCCAATGAGCGAGATGGATCATGCCTATTCTAACACTAGGATCAATTTTTACAATTATTTTCATATATTAGACCTAGTGAGGGAGGGCAGGAAACTACTTACCATAATTGATTAGAAGTGCTCCATTACATTTGTTCATTTTGATGCCCTTGCTGACAAGGGATTCTCAGGATTCATAGATGATTGGGGTGAGCCCCTACCAAAAGAATAGTTAGAGGAGGCCTAGAAGAATTTTTTACAGGATACATCAGAGATTGACAATTTGGAAGATCCAATCATGAAAGTACAATTTTTTCCACTCATGAAAAGGCTCACTCATATGGATTCATATTTGTTTGAATTGGCTTAGATATCTAAGCACATCAACATGGAGCACATAGGGTATCTATGGTACATTTATGATTCACATAGTCTCCTTTCCTTGTTCACCATAGATGCTTGGGTTGAAACTGTTATAGTTTATGAGGCCACTTGTGCAAGTTTGGCAAAACAAGAGGAGCAAGTAGTAGAGGATTAGGTAACATAGGAGCATGTTGTAGAAAAGAAGAAAAAAACATAGCAAGTACAAGAAAAGGTATCTGGATCAAAAGCACTGACTGATGTAGCCCATAAGGAGGACCACTGAAAGCCCAATGGATAAAGGCCTAGGGTCAATTGCATCCAGGAAAGTTGGATACCCGAGAGCCACCAAAAATATTGGCAATTTTGACATCTTGCCACATTGTAATTTTTTGTTGAAATTTTATAGATAGTTTTGTTGTAAAAGAGGTAAAGTATCATGAATGAAGAATGCAACAATTTTTGTCAATATATTTTTTGTAATTAATTTTTGTTTTAATCCTCTTCTTTTACTTTTCATGGATGTTATGCTGGGAAGTAATAATAAAATTCCACCCAAAAAGGTTTGAGGAAAATAAGTGCAGTATTTAAAATGTCAATGGTGTTCAAAGGCAAAGTTAAAATAAATGCAGATGCTTTCACCCCAAGTGAGGTGCGAAAACCCTTATCACCCCTCCTTGGGGTGAAAATGTCTTTGTGTTAACATAATATAAGCAAGGTAGGTCAAAATATTGAATGGAAAATTCAAGAGCATTTTTGACTTAGAAGAGGGGCAAAAGCCCCATTCACCTTGATATGAGGTGAACATCATTTAAAAATTAGAGCACCAAAAAAATTAAAGTGCTTAGGTTGAAAAGTCAAAGGTGCTTTCACCCAAATGCTTTACTCATGTGCTTTCACCTTAAAGGTGGGGTGAAAGGCCCTTTCACCCCTCATTAGGGTGAAACCACATTTTGAAAGGTTAAAAAATTATGGGTTTGTCATAAAAATCCAAGGTAAAAGAAGAAAATAAGTTTGCCCCAAGTGGGGCAAGAGCATAGTAAGTTCCTTTAAAAAGCGTGCATTGAAAATTCCAAGATGCTTTCACTCCAAGTGAGGGGTAAAAAACCTTATTGTCCCTCGTTGGGGTGAAAACACAATGTAAAGTAAAAATGCGAGCAAACCCAATTTTAAAATCATGGAACAAAATAATTAAAAGCTCTTTCACCCTGAAAGAGGGGCAAAAGCTCCATTCACCTCCTTTTGGGGTGAACATATTTTAAAAAAAAGAGAGAGAGAAAAGCAATTGAAAGGAACCAAGCCTAGTGTTGAATAGTCAAACATAGTTTTGCCCCAAGAGAGGGGTGAAACTCCCATTCACCTCTCCTTAGGGTGAAAGCATATTAATGACCACAAGCGTAAGGTAGGGGTCCACATTAAAGCAAGTTTCAAAAAATGGGTTTGGTCCCAGAGGATGGGCGAAATATTTGTGCACCTCTCTTTGGAGCGAATGGTATTTTAGATGAAAGGCACACCATGACAGTTAAAGGGAAGAATAGTCAATAGCATTTTTGCTACAAATGAGGGGTAAAACTCTCATTCACCCCTCCTTGGGGTGAAACGATATGAAAGCATTTCAAGATGCTAAGGTGCAGATTTAAAGATGATGTTCGAAGCCAAACAAAAGGAGGCAAAGCATTAAGAATGGTGTAAGGATGAAGGTGAGTTCACTCCAGTGGGGGATGAAACTCATTATTACTCTCTTGTGGAGTGAAATGATATTTTGGTTGTTCCTCGATATTCTAACTGTTCCTCATCTTAGAATTAAATACGGGTGTGTGCCCCAGAATTCTAGAAAAAGACGTAGTTGGGAGAGTGATCTTGGTAGAAGAATGTTTTAGTGTGGAATTCATCATAGAATAAATATACATGGGGCAAATAATTAAAACATCAAAGAGAAAGTGTGTATAGGCATTTTCACCCAGACTTGTTCCAAAAAGGATTGTCACTATGTTTTTGGGTGAAATTGATTTTGAAAATCCAAGAAGACTTTTCAAAGGTGCCCAGACCAAGGAACGATGAAAATTTAATTATTGAAGCAAAGGAGGCTATGTTTCCAATATTTATGCTAAAAGAGTGCAATATTAAAATCCAAAAGAAGATTTTGACTGTTTCTAAGGCATCTTTCACCAATATCACCTCTTTTCAAAACAAATTTAATATCCGATGGACTTTCTTGGCAAGGGTGAATTTTTGAAGCACACAAGTGACATAAATTCATGACCAAGGTTCCTATTTTCCTCTAGTTCTGATGCATCCCAATGCACCGACATCCAAAATTGCTAATTTCTTAGGAACTTTTCTCCAAAGCTATATTGTTGCTCCTAAAAGAAGATTTTCAAGGAGGAAATTGCTCTTTTTGGTTCCTGATCTAGGGATATTTTGTATTCACATGTATTAAATGAAAGAGGTGGAATCCTCTATAAATACTAGAAATTTTATGTAACAAAGAAGGATAGACACTCTTCAGAAAAACACTTTGATTTTTCTACATAAATAGGATGCTTGGCTTCTGATTCAGTGAATGGTTTTGTGTGTGATTTATTTTTTCTTAACATTTCTACTTATATTCATGTCTATTGTTGGCTACTTTTTAAATTCTTCATTTGGATTTAAATATTGCTAGTGAAGGAGTGGATACTGGAATAACCTTTGGAAGTTATCTTCGCAAACCATAAGTAATTATTTTGCCTTTCTTTATGTCATATGCTACTTCACACTTAATCTAATTTTTTTTTGCTTGTTTGTCCCCATTCTACATCAGTCAACTTATAGTTATATTTCCCATTTCTTTTTGTATTTTCCCATCTCTTTCCTATAAATCTAAACTTAAAACCGGTGTAGGATTAGTAAGGGAGCTAGCCCTCTCTGGAGATTGGCTCAAAGGACATTTCTCTCCTTTGGCATTTCAATTTTGGTTGTGTCTAGGGTGCACAAATGTATGATTTGTATTTTAGGCAGATAGTTTTTCAACAATCCTATTATGTAAAAATAATTAAATATTCTCCATGATTACCATACATAAGGAACTATTTTGTAATTTATAGTATGACTTGTTAGGACTAAGAGATAAAATATGCATTTAGACATTTAAGATTTAAAAATTACTTGGTCATTTTGGCCAAAATAGTAAGAATATACCATTATTTATCCTCTCATTAAATAAAAAATACACATTTAGATATAATTCATGTTTTATATGATAAAAAGATATGTATATATCATTGGATAAACTAATAACCCAAGAGATAGTCTAAATGAATATTCATACAAATAATCTCTCACATTTTATGTTTCAAACATTTAGAAATGATAGGTGAGCACTCTTCCAAGTCCTAAACCTTGATCTATTAATTAATAGGTTAGAATATTGAGGAAATAAATAAATCATACTAGAGTGCACTATGAATATGCTAGTAAATTTTAAAGCACTTGTTTTTCTATTTTTTACTAGTATATTTTTAAAATTATATGGTATGTTGAGAGATTATGATGGCTTACAATAATAATTCACCTTTGCTTCTAACATGAAATGACTTATCTATTTTTATAATTCCTTTAAATAATAATTGAAATTAGTCTTAACTATTGATTAGATGGTAAGCCAAAGCTATAAGAAAACATTTAATAAAATTGTAAGAGTTGGATTTTTTATGATTGCCAACTACAAGATACACAACTAAATTCCATGATTGGAGAGTGATATTATCCATAATTATCAAGTACAAGAAACACATAAAATTCATTTGAAAAGTGAGATTATCCATGATTACCAAATATAGGGAATAATTTCAATCCATTTGAAGAGTATTGGGCTTTTCTTCCATCCACTTTCTTAATGTGAAATGCATTAAATTGGTCATAAAGCTCCCATAAATTACCTTTAGTGATGGTTTAGTTGGTGCCTATTTATGGATCATATGACCATATGACTAATATCTACATATTATGAAATAAAATATTTGGAACTTGAATACATTGTTTTGAATTCCACTCAAATGATCATTAGAAATTTATGCCAAATTTCATTTAAATTATCCTAATATAGCTATACAAAATTTATGTCAAATTTTACTTAAATTATCCTAATATAGCTATGCACAATGTATGCCATTTGATTCCTCTCAAATAATATATTGATGCATTTCATGCATAGTAATAGGAACTATGCTCATATTATATATAATATGAGTACATTCCGCAATGCACATATGTTGTTCTATCCATGAATATAATTCATGATTGAACAAGTCAATCATGCATTTTGTGTAATATGATCATGTTTATGTTTAAAAAATAACAAACATATATTTTTAGGCTTGGAAGACCCATGCCTATACAAAACATACATTTTAAGGCCTACAAACAATGAAAATAAATTGGTTGTTTTTCTTATTCTATTAGTTTTTTAAATTGTTATAAAAAAATAACTAATTTTTTTTCTCATTTTGGTGTCTATTTCATAAAAACAAATTGTGATATTTGTTTCTACTATTATAGAATGGAAAGCAAAAATTTCATATCATATAATACAATATGTGTTATATTTTATATTTTAGGAAAATCATAAAATATTATACTATAATATGTATAGTTTGACAAGTTCAATAATTTTGGCCATATTAATTTTAAAAACTACTAAGTATATTTTCAAAATTTTGTGATTGGATAATAGAAAATTTATTTATTTTTGTTAAAATTTAGCCAAATGGTAAAATGCAACCCATAAAAAATCTACCTTATCCTACTTTCTTATTATGTCATTGAAAAAAAAGAATTTTATTTAATATTACATTTTAATTTTTTTATTTTTTTTTTTGATGAGGAACCTTTTTTATATACAACATATCCGCAACATGTGAGGGGAGAGATTTGAACCTGGGCCTCTCGATAACTGGAGAGTTTTAACTACCCACTTGCTCTCCAACTCCTCTACATGAACGGATACATTTTAATTTTCATTTTGATATATATCTAAATTCCTACGTATACTAATTTATTAATAAGCTTTAAAATATTTATTGGATCAAGAAATATGTGATATCAGTCTATCCATTACTATATATACACTAAAATCATTTATTTTTTTGTTTGGTCATCCTAGGATGGTTGAATACATGATGTTTTATTTATTTATTCTTTCAATTATAAAATTTATAATAAATAATCAGATAAACATAAAGTTATAGATATTATGATGTTATATTATGAGATGTCCTTTTTTGTGTAGAACATTATTTCAAAATTTCTCATTTTTTGACTTACCCTTATTATACATAGATATATATACCTTAGAATTTTGAAAAAAATATAACATGTTATTGTTTGTAATTTGTCAAATTGACCTATCTATGCTTAATAAATATAAATAGTATGTATATATATGTGTGTGTGAAGAAAATAAATTAAAAAAATTATGATTTTTTTTGACAATTTTAAATTCAATTAAGGTAGGTTTTGACAGGCTCACAAAACCTGATTACATCAACAACAGGAAGTTGAGAATAGAATGAGAAGGAGAAAAAGGGGGAGATGCAACCCCATAGAATGGAAGACAAAAAGGAACAGGAGGAGAAGAGGAAGGGCAAAGCATAAGGATACCCTAGAAAAAAAACCAGTCATGAATGATAAAACCGATAAGCCTCCTCTTCAGCTTCAAAGTTGGTATCCTTAGATTCTTCCACCTGAACAATTTGAAAATCCTATAAGTGTTGATGGAACTAGAAGATAAGAAGCCATGTAGGCCAAAATGGATTGAGAAGAACAATAATTCAACAGATTGATCAGGCATTATTATTGGTTGTCACCACTTTGTCATGTTCCACAATATCAACAATTTTTGATGGAATGCTACTTGTCCAAGTCAAAAGACCTACAACATTGACACCATAATTTGCTAGTTTATCAGCAACCTTGTTGCTTTCTCTAAATGAGTGCTAAAAAATAATTTATTATTGGTGTTGACTCAAAAACTTAGCTTCCTCAATACAATCCTTAACCCTCTAATAAGGATCTCTATTATTCTTGAGGTAATTTATTGTGTTGAGTGAATCTCCTTCAATAATAAGCTTTCCAGGATGATTTGATGCAAGTAATAATCCTCTCCACATGGCTCTGGCTTCTACAACCTAGTTTGTTTGAATCCCTAGATATTATACATAAGCAAGGATGACACTTCCTGCATGATTCTTGAGGATTCCTCCAGCACCTACTTTCCCAAGGTTGCCTTTAGCAGCACCATCAAAATTTAGCTTAATCCATCTTGGAGGGGGGGTCCATTTGGAGTGGGCTCTTATATTTGGGACAAGCTGAGCTTGATTCTCCACAATAGGAAAATTAAGGGAACGACTCAAGGACAACTCAAAGCTAGGGGTAAGATGAGAGGAGAGAGGAAAGAGAGAAGCATTTTCAATGGCAAAGGAAAGGATTTTGTTAGTGACAAGGTCAGGGTTCAAATTCTTGTTAGAGAAGATTCTATGATTTCTTTCTAGCCAAATTTTCCATAAGAAATAATGCAGATAAATCTGCAATAGGAATTTAAGGTAGGTATTGTGGAAAGGATTAGGTCATTGAAGGAAGAGCTCAATGATGGAACAAGGGCTAACCCAAAGGATGTGGAAGGTGTGGAAGATCTTATTGAGGATGGAATGGGAGAAAGGACATGAGAGGAAGAGGTGTTGAGGGGAATCCTAGTTATCTAAGAAAATAAAACATCTTCAAATTTGAATTTAAAATGAATCAAATAATTCCCCCAAGTTTAAGTAACCCTAGTTTTTTAGAGTTATGACATTCACTTAAAGGTCACTTTTTACCCCCATTGTCTTGCACATTCTTTTAAATTATTTCTTGTAGCTATTAACCAATGAGAACCCCATTTATAAAATATCTATTTTTATTTATCCTAAAGAGTATCCCTCAAATTTACATCCCAAATTAATTTTGTTTATGACCGAAATTATTTTATTTTCATTTGTGACACCCATATCATACTTGTTATCATGATAAATATGAATGGATTAAATTTTACTCTACTAGAACCAAATCATCAGAGCCACAAATTTATTCATTATATCTTTGATGATTAAATATTATGGAGAATTTAGGGTTGAGATAAGTACAAAAGTGAAATCATCTGAAGTGAATTATCATGTTTAATTTGTTACACTCATATCATACTTGAAAAAATCATCATGAACATGAATAGATACAATAATATTAGGTTTAAATTGTTAAACAAATCATGGGATCCATCACATTTGAGTTATCATATATTTGGTTCTAAAGATGATGGAGAATTTATGATTGAGATAAGGAAAGAGGCCATAATTGGGTAATCATGGAGTATCCTAATCTTCAAGTTGCTTTTAGTTGTTAATTATAACTGGTAATCATGGAGAACCTCACTCTTAAAATATATTTTAATTGTTTTTATACCTAGAAATAATTATATTATACTTTTTCTCATCAATCTACAAAAGAAATTTTTTATCTTTCCAAAAAGGAGAGAATTCCATGAAATAATATTTATCCTTTTTGAGTTAATTTATTACAAGTTGGAGGATAATTGTGGCTTTGCTTAAGGAGTCCTAGGTACTTGCATGTTGAGAGGATAATTATTATGACGAAGACTGTATGGACATGAGTAAAAATGGAGCATGGGAGAGAAGAAGAAGATATAGAGGATTTATTTCATGGATAAATTTATGACTATACAATTTTAAAATTTACAAATATTGCAAGCAAAATTGTTTTGAAAGTCAAGAGAGATATCATTGTTTTTAGATTGATTATATATACTATTATTTTTGGAAAGTAAGACATATTTATTCTTCGTATTTTCACACAAAAACACAAATCCATTAGAATACATTATTGTTTAGTCAATATATTATAACATATTAAAATATGGTTGTGTTGTTCACAAGGAGACCTAAGAATTTACATGTTGAGTGGACGATTAGGGTGAAAGAATGAATGGGTCTAAGGCCAAGTTAGATTGTGGGAGGGAGAAAGAATGTGGGAATAATTTATTTTATGAGGTATTTTATGTTTTCACTACTAGTAGTATTTACAAATTATAGAAGCAAACTGTAATGGTCCTAATATAACCATGCTAGCTATCATTTTTGTTGGATCAGTGCCTACGTTAGGATAGTCATCCATTAAAAATTAGAGTTAAATTTTATTACTTTGGTGGAATTTAAATAGAATATTTATGATTTATCTAGGTCATAATTTGTTTAACTTTTATTGTCACGGATGTGCATAATATACTTTTCCCTCTTTAAGTGGCTTGGATTATTCTAATATTTAGAATATGGATCTATTATGTTCATTTGGTATTTGTTATTTTACAATCTAAAATCTAATGCAAATATTCTACTATATGTTTCTATTACTATTTTTTTTTTTGGTAGATAAGATACTATAGCATTAATATCGGGTTTTAGAGGTTGAACCAAAACCTTTTACAAAAATAAGCCCAGGGTTGTTTATGAACATGTCCTTGCTAAGGATCCTATATATGTAAAATCTACATGCTACCAAAGCCATTACATCCGGTAAGGCACATAGCCTGTTATCAAAAATAAACTTCCCATACAACATTTTGGGTATACCCCGAGAAAACACACATGCATCATAATTACAAAAAAAGAAACAGACACATATCCCTTCCTTGAAACAGTGGAGAAACAAAAAGTTGTAGACACACATAGCAGAGTACTAAAAAAACTCCCACAAGATCTGTATTGACAGTTACTCTTAATAATTCTTTGGTAATTGCTTTCTTCCATATATGACATATTTTGGGACCACATCCCATCTTGGCCAATCAGCCTTGGATAAGTGAACTTGCTAGCTAGATTTATGGCGATGGCTATTTGGTGGTCCATGTGGCTCTAGTTCGAAGTCTTATATTGTCATTTCTTTCCTGCCTTGTGATTATCAACCAACCTCAAATTACTAAGATGACTAGGAGCCATGTTATCTAACATGTGACTGTCCCCATTAGTCTTTGTGGTATTTCCAAGCAACATCCACCAAGACTAACAACTCAAATAATTTTTATTGTGAGTCCATTTCAAAAAAGAGATAGGAATACTCATAGCCTTTGAACTTACAGTGCCTTCCCTATTGGTAAATTTGACTATCATTCTTGGAATTCTTTTTGAATAAGCTCCTCTAATTCACTCGGGACACCGTGTTCCCATTTGAAAAGTTTGTCACCATCGACACCCAAATTGGCCAGCTTATCAACAACTTTTTTAGCTTCCCAAAAGACATGTTGGGCTTTTCTGTCCTGTATTCCCTGGAAAAGGATCCTAGCCTCTTCAACAATTGTTTTAATCCTCAAAGGAGGTGTTTTCCAATTATTGAGGAGATTTATAACATGCATAGAGTCTCCTTCTACGATAAAATTACCTTCTAAGTCTTGAGTCATTTGAAGGCATCTATCATATAGGTCTAGCTTTAGCTTCGTTGTTTGTCCTTGTTCCCAAATATTCAAAAAATGCAAGCATCACATTCCCATTATTATCTCGCACAATGCCACCAGTTCCTGCTCTACCAATATTGTCCTTAGTCGCTCCATAAAAATTAAGCTTAAACCAACCCGTAGGAGGTGGGGACCACTTAACATTGGCTCTAGGGTTGACTACCCTAGGCATAGACTCATCTAACAAGGTTAAGCTTAAATATTGAGTAATCATGGTCTCATGTAGATGAGGTTTATGGCTATCAAAAGGGATAAGGTTCACATTCTCGTTAGCAAAGGATAAGATCCTTGCAATGATAGTTTGATGATCATGGATAGACTCATTAAAGACTCTATGGTTCCTTTATAACCACACCTTCCAAAGATAGTTATTGAGACAAATTTTCCACATGTATCTAAGTCTTTGGCTTGAAAAGGAGTAAGGCCACTATACAAACAAATAAAGTATGGTGGTTGGTTTAACTCAAGAAATATTGAAGGCCTAAAAAGCCCCACTTAGGACAGTCAATGAAAAGGGCACTCAAGGAAAATGTGATAAATGGTCTCCCAATTATCCCTGCACAGATAACAACGATTAGTGATACAAATACCTTTACACATCATATTATCAATGGTTAGAATTCTTCCTTGGACAACCAACCATGAAAAGACTACAATTTTTGGAATTAAATTTTTTATCCAAACTAAGTCCTTTTGGAGGATAAAATCCTCGTCATCAAGCAGAAGGTTGTAACCTGATTTAATAGTGAATTGCCCATTTTTCATAGGAGCCCAGGTCACTTGATCTTCCTTGGGTCTCATGGGGATAAATTGTTGCTTGAGAATTTTACAAATATCATTTGATTCCACTTGAAATCCTTGAATCCTTATTTTTTTCCACTTCATTCTGCCTCTGTCCTCAACCATATAATCAGAGACTTTTCTGCCAATGAGTTCTTTCATGATATCTCTGATTTGGGCTAAGTTAGGATATTGTGTCAGTGGTTCATCCTTAGCCCACATGTCATTCCAACAATTTATCCTCTCACCATTTCCTAAAACCCATATTAAAATTTTTTTATGATTTCCTTACAATTGAGAATTACTTTCCAAAAATCAAAACCTCTGATTGGAACTGAGTCACTTAGAAATTTCATATTTTGTAGATACTTTCATTTTATGATAGTTGTCCGTTCATTTTCTTCACCAGAAATGAGGTGCCATGCCTGCTTAGCTAGTAAAGCTAAATTCATATGAGCAATTCTCCTTAGACCTAAGCCCCCATTTTCCCCTGGGTCTACACACTTTGGTCCATCCTACAAGGTGTATCCTTTTTTCTCCTCTGATCCAGTCCATAAAAATTCTTTTTGGAGTTTATCAATTTTCTAGAAAACCTTCATAGGGGATTTGAAAATGGAGAGGAAATAGACTAGAATGCTTTGAAGAGAGGCATTAGTGAGGTTTAGCTTTCTTGCTTGAGATATAAGATGACCTTTCCATCTAGAAAGTTTTTTTTTTAAATTCTTTCAATAACCCTATCCCACATTGACTCTCTCGGAGAACCAATGAAAAGAGGGAGACCAAGATACGAAGTGGGGAGGTTTGCTATATCACACCCTAAAATTTCTATAATCCTTACTTACCTCTGAATGGGGATGTTCAAGAAATATAACTTGCTTTTACTGAAATTAACTTTCTGACTAGCAACATCCTCGTAGAGTTGTAGGATGTATTTAATTCTTTTGGCCTCAACCACCAACACCTTAGTCAATATAAGGGTATCATCGATGAATTTTTGGTGAGAAAAAACCCTAGTGAGATATGTTGCCTTGATTCTTGATATTAGCCTTGAAATGCAAGCATTTTTTATGGTTTTGCCTAAAGCTTCTGCCATAATGATGAATAACATGGGGCTGATAGGGTCCCCCTACCGAAATCCTCTAAGACTTTGAAAGTAACTAGCAGTTGTTCCATTAACCAGAATAGAGAACCATGCTTTAGAAATACATTATTTGATAAAATTAACCCATTGGTGGTGAAAACCAAACTTAAGGAGGACAACAATCAGAAATTCCCAATTTAGCCTGTCAAATGCTTTGTTCATATCAAGCTTGAGAGCAAAAATAGACATGTTAGTATTATGACCTACCCTGGATAGAGCTTCCATGGCATGGATCTATGATGCGGGGAAGAACATCTCTCATTCTATTTGCAATGGCTTTAGTTAGGATCTTTTAAGAAATAATGCACATACTAATTAGCCTGAAGTCAGCCATAGATTCAGGGGTTTGCTTCTTAGGAATTAGAGAAATAAAAGTAGAGTTGAGACATTTTGGGATATGATTTCTTTCTTGGAATTATCTAACAATAGAAATTACATCCTCACTTACGATGTCCCAAAAATCTTGATAGAAACGATGGGGAAAGCCATCGGGTCTCTAGGCTTTGTCTGGCTCCATGCTAAACAAGGCTTCCTTAATTTCCTCATCAAAAAATGGAGCTAGAAGCTTAAGGTTTATATCATCATTTATTATGCTAGGAATGGATTGCAAGAGAATATATTTGGCCTCCTCATTGCACTATGATTCTTGACCAAGGATAGAATTGAAATAAGTTACTACCTCCTTTCTAATTTATGTTAAGTCCTAAGTAATAGAACCATCTGCTTTTTTTAAATTTTTATCTTGTTATTGCTTTTGTTTCTAAGCATGGTGACGTGAAAAAACTTGGAATTTTAATCTCCATATTTCAACCAAATAGCCCTTGATTTTTACCTCCAATAGATTTCCTCACAGGCCAAAATGTTATGAAACTTTGCTAGTTTTGTTCGTTCCTCCTGCTTAGTAGTTTCATCAGCATCACCATGTTGAATCCTCTGATCAATTATCTTCAAAATTTCAACAACCTATTTTTTATTTTCAAAGAGGTTCCCAAAGACCTCTTTGTTCCAATTTTGAAGCTTTTCCTTAACAAACTTTAATTTTCTAGCAAGTTTAAAAGCTGCACTACCCCTAACAGGCTACTGCCACCACTAAATTAAGTTATCTCTGAAACTAGAATGTTTAATCCACATAGATTGCAATATGAAAGGTTTCTTGAAGTACAGAGAGTTAGGTATCTCCAAAAAAATGGGATTATGATCAGAGGTAATTTTAGGAAGGGCTTGTAGGGTAGAATCACCGAACAAAATTGTAGCCTCCTTTGATATAAAAAAACTATCAAGCCTTTCTTGAATGAGATGACACCCTATCCGTCAATTTCTCTAGGTATAATTCACTCCTCTAAGTTTTACATCCATCAACATGTTGGAGTTCAAAAAGTCATTGAACTCATCCATGCTCCTGATAGGTGGTCCATTTCCACCCATTTTGTCTAAAGGGTAAAGAGGAGTGTTAAAATCCCCAGCCAAAATCCAGGGGACATTATGGCAGATTTCACTTAGATTTCCTAACTACTCCGACAGTAGAGCTCTCCCTTGAATTGAAGTCGGGGCATAAATATTTGAAAGGATCCATGACCTGTTGTTGTTTATTTCCTTAAATAAAACACTAAGAACCCTGTAATATTTTTGAATAATGGTGCCTTCTACTATCCGAAGATCCCACAAAGTCATAAGGCCTCCAGATGCTCCTCTGGCTGATTTACAAACCATCTCCCCTTGATTCCAAATTTTTTTGCTACTTTTTTTGACTGAATCTCATTAGTTTTGTTTCTTGCAACATGATAATAGTTGGATTCACTTTATTTCTTATTGCACTGACTTCCCTGTGTTTGGAAAGGCCAATGAGGCCTCTCACATTCCATGAGAGGAACTTCATTTAGATTTTTTGGGATTTCTTCCTCTTCCCTCCCTTGAGGGGGTTTTCCTAATTTGTTGTCTTCAAAACCCGAAATAACTTGTTGAAACAAGGTTCTCTATTTTCCATTGGCAATGTCATTATCAGTTTTAATTTTTTAATGCTCAGCATTTGATATTCTCCCTCTTCTTTTTTCACTATAAAAATCTATAGGAGACTTCATAGTGCTCCTAGTTTTTTTAGGACTAAACTGGGGAGGTAATTTGTTGTAGAATCGGACTGCCATATTCCTCAGTCTAAAGAGTTTCACATATCTCCACCCCTACATCCAAATCTTCTCATTTTTTTTTGTATTCCCCTAGTCTACGAGATGGCCCCTTAGTAGGATTCACCTGGCTCCTAGTGATGATGTTAGGGAGATGAGATTTTTTATTTTCCAATGCCTCAACTTTCTTCCTAAGTTCTTCAACATTAGGGTTTGGCTTTGGGATGCCCACTAGGCTTGAAGTATTTTCAGCATTGGGATTTAAGGATCCCGACTTGGATGGGGATTCTAGAGATCGGGCATTAGGGTTTGGCTTTGTGATGTCCACGAGGCTTATAGTAATTTCAGCATTAGGGTTTGAGGATCCTGACTTGGATGGGGATTCTAGAGAGTCAGAAAGGTTAGCCTAAAGATTTTGGGATTCCATGTCTTTTGATAATCCTCCTACTCCCATATTGGATAGAATTGAAAATTTATTTGAAACTAGAGGATTGAAACTTACCTGAGTATTTTGGTTGCCAACAACCTATTTTTTTTCTTTGTCTTGTTGGGACCCTGCACCCTCTCTTTTATTTTTTGGTAGACATAGTTTTCCTGATTGAAATCGCCTCTACCAGGGAAACTCCTCAAATTTCCTCTGTCTAGCATTCCCTACTTCTACTTTTCTCTATTCATTGCCAGGTTAGGGCACTGATTGCATAGATGTCCTTGATTTTTACATTCTACATAAAATATCGATCTGTTCTCGTATTCTACTGACTATTTTTGATAGTTGTAGCACCCTAAAATTGGCACAGTTAAACCTTAGTAACAAAGATAAAAATTTGAATTTTAATCTCAAATCGCCCGTTAACCACCCATTACCCGTTTTCCTCATTTTTTGTGCCATTTTTAGGATTTGTTTTGACCGTTGGACAATATCATTGTAGATCAGACAAAATCATCCCAGATCTGACGAATTCATCTGGAACAGAATGTCCAGATGATTTCATCCCAAAACCAGTTTTTTATAATTAGCTTTTATTTCAACAACTTCTCTAACTTGGGCAGAAAGTGTGTTTGTGTAGTTAGAGTCTTCCTCGTTGGATATCTCCCAAATTGGGATGATTTCCAACCTCCTAACCTCTCCCTAATCCTATATAAACTAGGATTTTCTTAGTTTATCCCCATGAACCCCCTAGCTAATGGATTTCCCTACAAATTTTGTTCCTTATGCCTTAGAGCACCTTCATACTTCTATTTGCATTGCATATTTCAAGTTTTCTTGCAAGAATCTTACTGTTCTCTAGCTGGAGCAAGCTTGGATCATCGCAAGAGATTCCAGATGATTTTGAACGATCCTTTCATAGATCGACAATGATCTAGCATGATCAGAGGTGATCTTGACTGTAGTTGGGGGCAATCAGAGCCCAGATTTTGCATTTCCTTATTGTTCTTCTACATTTCTTTGTGCATTATCTTAGTTATTATATTTATGCATCTTGGAGTTCACCTCATTTAATATAAATGCATGATAAATTCAAAATAAATTGTCAAATTGAGGCATTTTCTTTTAATTACTATCTGGGTCTATCATTTAGGCAAATTTACTATTATTTCTATCATTTCCCCTTACTTTTGTAGTTGCATTTTGGGTATTTTGTATCTATTTTTGTGATTATAGGTTTATGACGAATTCATCTGATGAACTCGTCAGATCGACGATGATCTCATCTGATCTCAGATGACCGACTGAGAGCTGAGATGATCCTGCACAATTTCAGACGATTCTATATGATTCAAGATGATTTGGACTTCTACAAGCCTCAGAATCTCCATCAAACATCAGGAATCATTCTATCCTATTTAGCACATTCTCTATGTTCAATATTTATTCGTGTTTTTTGCATCCATAAAAATTAGCATTGGCATATAGAATAGTTTAGATTCATCTTGGCCAAACCTAGGAATTGAATGATTAAAGCACAAAATGAACACATCAAACCTATTATCAACCTAGGCGTGGAAACTACCATTCAAAATTTTCCTGGTGAACCCACCATCCGTTGAAAATTCACCTTTATACCCCTCCCCCGAGAGGCGAGACCTTAAAAGGGCCTCTCAGTCCGAGGTATTGTCCCATCATTCTCACATCCCCCTTCCGAGCATGGATCCTATAGCCTGAAGGTAAGGATGCAAAAAATTTGGAGCGATACATTTTGGTGAACCTGACATGAAAAGCTAAAACCTTTTGAAAATAATCCAAAAAAAATAATAACAAAAACATAAATGCATTTAGAATCAAAGATTGCATATCATATTTAGATGGTAGATTATAATAAAAGACGAGCTGTCACCAATATTTGTTGAGAATCAATTAGTAGCTATAGAGATTACTTCTGTACTTAGAGTACCTCAAACAAATATGGTTCAACCTTTATGGGACGAACTTAATAGGAGATTGAATATCATTGAGTCTAGATCAACTGAACTTAGGCAAATCAAGAGGTTTGTTCTAGATAAAATCCTGGATCCTGATCAAGTGACCTTGTATCATGAGCTTCAGAGAGCTTGCCATAGGTGGTTAGCAGATAAAAGAGCCCTTGTGTCTTTTGAATTGTATACTTTTGAGGAATACCTCGACAATGCAATTGTAGTACATAAATTTCTATCTCATATAGAGGATCAAGAGGTCGTTCTTACGGATAGAAAGATATGGAGTAGAGTTCCTAGAGCTATGTTATACTGATAGTATTTCCATGAGCTCCATTTTTACAAGACAGAGTCAGAAGTAGATAACATCACCATAGCACACTTTGTTAAGTTCCTGAAAAACCATTTCCAATTTGAAGAGAAGCATTTCATGACTCCTGATGAACTTGATCCTATCAATGACATCTATAAACTATTTATAGAAAACTAAGCCATTATTTTATTATTATTATTTCTTGCATTTAGTGTGTTGTTTGTTATCTTTATAATCATAAAAACAAAACAATCCAAAAAAAAAACATAAAAATAAAAACAAGACAAAATCATAACAAAAATCAAAAACATTTTCTTTTAAAAGTATTATAGTAGGTATATAATTAAAATATATACCTCCCAAATTTGTTGCAAATATATTAATATATATTTGCTAAAATCTAAATTTAAACAAATGACTAGACTCAGGAATGGAAAACAAGTTGAAGTAGAAGAAGATTGGTTAGGAAAAATAGTAAATAAACCATATGTCCTCCCTGAAGACCCAATTCAAGAAGGAACCCTAGAACAACAAGAAGAAGATTTTTTTGACGCAAATGAACAAAGAGAAATTGTTAGAGAGGAAGGATCCTCATCTCCTAAAATATCTCCGGAAGGAGCTGTTACTTTTGAGAACATGGAACATTTATGGAAGTTCCTCAATAATAATATTGGCACTCTTAATAGAGCAGTCCATATGCACAAGGATCAAATTAGTGACACTCAAGCAACCCTAGAAGACATATATCACACACACACTAATCCATTTTCCTTCGTTGATCAAGAAAGTGATCAAGCTGGACCATCCAATTTGGATATGGCCACTATAATCCAGAACATGCAACAACAACAGGTTACCCAACCATCTAGAGAGCGTGTTACCAAGCCTAGGGTTATTCCCACACAAAATAAACCATAATTCACTGCTCTATTTCACCAAGTTATTGATCAACATACCTCAAATCAAAAAAAGCCTAAAAAAAAACCAAACACCAATTTCCAACAAGTTGGGGTACAACATAATGCTACAACGAATCTTCTTCATAATACTCTTCCTACCAACCATTTGCATAACAACAATATAGCATCTAATCCTTACATCACGCCATCCTACGCTTACAAATCCCATACTCATGTACATGTTGGTCACCAAATCTGCCTAGGAAAGGATCTGGGAAAGTGTATGCGCCCTGGACCTAGACCAACATTTAAAGTTCGAAGGGAAGAGATTGTTGGCAATTTTGGGTACATTGGGTACATTGCCTTTACTCAAGTGTTGATGTTGTCATTGATGTCAAGAAGCGGAAGGGATTTTGTGAAAACCAAGGCAGTCATAACAAAAAAGTTTTATTTAAAACCATGGACAACAGATTTGTAATGGGTTTTTCTTAAAACCTAAGTTGGCTCTTCGTTTCATTGAAAAAGGTGCCCCGGTGATGAAGATATTTAATTTTAATATTTAGTTTAAATTTTTTTAAAATTTAAATTATTTTTTTAAAATTAAATTAAAGTATTTGCCGACGTGTTGGTAATGCTTCGAAGTGCATATTTAATGAGGCTAATAAATTCATTTCATGTGCAAAGTATTCGATTGAAATCTGTGTGCATTTCATTTTTTGTCTTCGTCTACGCTAGCAGAGGAAGATGTCGAGTATGGCGTGATCGAAGGTGTGATAGGATAGTGGACAGCAAACAACGGTGATTGTTCAGGCATAGTTTAAACAAGCAAACAAGTGAGTGTTGATGTGATTTGAGAAAAGCCTAGAAACTTGTGTTTGAGGTGTGCAATATTGTGTTGATAATCCGGAGGAGCTCTTCTAGCGCTGTAATGAAGTTATGAAGATAAACAAAAGCGAAATAAATTGGCACCCGGTTCATAGCGAAATTGAAGAATAAACAGCAGGCTATGTGAAGCGCTGGTAGAAGAGAAATTGACTGCAACTATTCACGAATTTATACTACAGAGCTGATGTTGTGAGAGATCATTGTGATGTGCAAAGGGCACTGGATTTGACGCAGAGCCGGTGTCAGCTAGCAACATTTACTGATGTTGTTTTAGAGCAAAGGGCACGAATGATAGCACTATGGCATCAAAGGACTACGGGTCAAATTCCGCTGTGTGCATCCTCTCTATTGGAAAGCACTCGAGTTTGATAAGGCTAGCATAAGATGCAGATTAAATTTCCAGTGGCGACGGTAGCGAACTTCGATAAAGCGAGCAATATAGGAAAGGTATCTATTTGGACAGCAAGCGAGCGAGGTGTGTATGCAATTTCAAATTCGTAAAATCGCTTTGAGACAGCGCAGTAAAAAAAAAAAGGTAACAATGATTTTTGTTGAAGAATAAGGTTTGTTGTTCGAATGTCGTGGGCACTGAGGAAAGGTAACAATGTTTGGAGATATAAGGGAACAAAGGTACAAACAAGAAAAACATGGCGGACAACTCAGAAGAGGCGGATGTAAGGGAAATTACCCGATGGTCTCCACTTTTCAAGAAAAGTGATTCACGGTGTTGACGAAACCAGCAGGTGGAAGGGACAGTGATGCGTAGTCTGACAGTGAATGAATCCAGAATGGCCCATCGGTTGAAGATGCTATGACACGGGATGAACAATCCGTCTGCAGTGCACGGATCAAGTGATAAGACTTGTGAGGAGATAGTTATCGTTTCTGTTCCGGTTGAGGGTATTATTTTTATCGGAATTATGGAGAAGGCTGTGAATTCAAGTCATAATGGTGATGATAGCACATTCAGATTGGCAAAAGAATTTTGTGATTGAGGTAGATTTCCAAAGAGGTTCCTTCACTTCAATAAGGTATGGGCACTTTCTTCTTATGAGTATGATTGGTGTATGTTTTCCTGAAATAAGATTGGAGTGAAAAGGTATTCAACAAGGTTTCTTTTGGTTGGGTGTAATTCCTAGTTTCTGGTTTGTTGAAGACTACTTACGCATTGTTATCATTGATGAGAGTCTTGGTGAAATACATAATTCTGATTTGAGGTAGTGGAAGCATTGTGCACTAGAGTTTATAGTTGTGAGTCTTGATACTTGCTTTGAGTTGGTGAAATCCTTGGATGGCTGTGTTGAGGTTGATGATTGAGTTGCTTCCATAGAGGTTGGTTGACCAAGTTATTGCTTTTACTTGAGTCATGATATTGGGCTTACTCCATTGAGTTGATTTGAACAAGTTATTCTTTGCATTTGGTGATATTGTGTTGGTGGCTGTTTTGTTCAAATATCTTTGGAGGGAAAAGGATTTCTACTTGTTTCCTTTTCTTGTTATGATTGGTTAATGTTGAGTTGAATGTTGTTGGTTAAACCTTGTCTATAAGCATTGTTTTTGAAGCCCAATTGGTTGAGAAAAGATATTGGTTTTGGAAATAACATGAGTATCATTGTTATATGAGATATTGCATGGTTGGCAATTGTTGGGTTGTGTTTCATGTTCTTGAGAAAAGCATACTACATCTATCTTATTCTTTTGTGATTTGAGATTGAGTTGAGATTGAGAGTGGGAGTTAAGAATAGAACATATTGAGTCTCTAACAATTCTCTTTATGCTCCTATGAGGTGGATGAATCACATTGGGTCTCTAACCATTCTCTTTGTGGTTTCATGCCAAGCAAGTGTTCTTGATAAACTTGTGAGCAGGTTTTGGACAGGTTCCTGTGGGGACTTGTGAGCAGATTTGGACAGGTCTTAGCAAAGGACTTGTGAAGCTGAGGTTGATAGTTCTATCATAGAACTTGAGGACAGAGGTGCATTGGTTCTATCAGAGAACCCGAGGACATTTGTGCTAGACCGAAGGACTGTGTTTAATGCAAATTCAAGGACTAGCTTTGAGGTGATAGAGTTGAGGATAGAGGTCTCCAGCCAGAGAAGGGAAGACAGGTGTCTTCTATGGATAGAGTTTCATTTGCTAAAGGCATTGGAGGCAAAGGGTTTCTAGAGGATCACCAGCCAGAGCAGAGCTAGGAGATTGGTTTCTCCTGTTTCGGTGCCCATGAAGTTGAGCTAGGGGATTTGTGTCTCCTGTGGGTCAATGCCCATGAACTTGAGATTAGGGGATTGGTGTCTCCTGTGTGTTGGTGCCCATGAATTTCATCTTAGGGGATTGATGTCTCCTGTGGGTTGGTGCCCATGAATTTGAGTTTAGGGGATTAGTGTCTCCTTTGGGTTGGTGCCCATAAACATTGTAATTGGGAAGGTTTCCCAAAGAACTTTGAGATAATTTTTAGAGAAAAGTTTTGTGGACGTAGCCCAGGATTTCTGGGTGAACCACATTAAAATTGGTGTCTCTTTGTGGATGATCTTGTGTATTGATTTGGATATATTGCTTTACTATTTTGAAGTATAAAGGAAAAGTAAAAAGAGGTCTTATACTGTTCACCCCCCCTATCAGTATAAGCTTGTGTTCAACAATTGGTATCAGAGCAAGGTTCCTTCGAAAAGTTTGACAGCTTGAAGGAAGATCTTACAAGAACACAAATGGCAAGGAAAGGCAAAAGCAAAACCATAAGACACAAGAAGAAGAAATCTCACAGGGTCATGAAAGAAAATGAAGATGATCTCAATATTGCTACTTTGGGAATGGAAATAGATTCAAGAGATGAATCAAACAGTGGAGAACAAGCCAGATTAATAAATTTTTGCACTAGATGTGGGAAGACCGGTCACTTTGCAGCTAATTGCTCACAAGGTAGAGAATGTTTTGTTTGTGGTCAACTAGGTCATAATGAATGTCAGTGCCATGGGTTTAGTAGCAGTGAAGATGAAGATGATCCATTCAAAATTGGGAAAGAAACAGATTCAGAACAAGAGTGTGATGAAGAATGAAGTGATGCAGAAACAAATTGGGAACATAAACTGATTTTAGACCTGAGTAAAAAGGTTGAGGATGCAGAAGATATAATCACCAACTTGAAAGTTCAAGCAGAAGATTACAAGAAAATTTATGAAGATCTCAAAATACAATCTTTTAGGAAAATAGAGTATTGCAGCAAGCTAGAAAAAGAAATTGACAGTTTAAGAATGTAGACAAAAGAAATGAGTAATAAAGTTGGTATATACAGCAAACATGAAGAGGAATCTAACAAAGTTATTAACAATCTGGAGCTGAAAATAGAAGAGTTCAAAAAGAGTGAAGAAACTCTCAGGTATCAGATCAATGAGAAAGAGACTGCTTGCTGCAAACAAAAGGAAGAGATTGCTTCATTGAAGAAACAACTAGAAGAGGCCAATACAACTCTTAAAATCAAATATGAGCACAACAATCAAGAAAAGAAGAGCATCTACCTTGACAAAGCAAGTAAGTGTTTTAGTAGTGATAGTGAAAGTTCTTTAGGTGATTATAAAAATGATATTTTGTTCATATCAGAAAAGGAGGAAGAATCGAAATGTCTTAGATATGGAAAGTGTTGGCACCTTGAGGATAATTGCAATAATAATGATTTGGTTGCTAGTATGTATGAGGATGCTTCAAAAAGTGATAAGGAATATGCATGTATGGTTTTTGAAAAGGGTAGCACCTCTAGTGATAAGAAATCTGAAAAAGGCCTTGATAATTCAAAGTGCAATCAAATAGAGGATCTTGAATGTGATCTTACTAATGCTCTTAGTGTCTTGAAAAAGGAAAGAAAGAAGAATGCTAGACTCAAGGATAAGTTAGATGAATGTTGCATGGAGAGAGATAAACTTATAGAAAGTCTTGACGTATCTATGGCTAAGGCACAAGAACTCAAGAATGAGTTAGAATCTAAGGTGCTTGAGTATAGTGAATTAGATCAGAAAATGGTGTATTTGAAAGAGGAAACTAAAGAATACAAGGATAAGTTGTACAGGTTTCAAGATAGTTCCAAAAAGGTTAAGTCTCTCATCAAAGGTCAAAGAAAGACAACAATCAAAATAGGACTCGATTTTGTTAAACCTCACAAGGAACAAATTGGAGAGTCTAGTAAGAGACTCCAAAAGGAATAAAGTTGTGATGGGGAAAGTATTTCAGATCATGAGTCCTTAAATGATAGATGCACAGAAACAAAAAACATAATTCAAAATGAGAAGAAATTTTTTTCAGAACCTAAGAGGTCAAACAATGGAAAGTTTCAAGGCAGATGTTTTACTTGTCACAAGTTTGGTCACATGGCTGTACATTGCATGACTCAAGTGAAGAAGGCAAATGACAGTTTCAGAAGTGGTAATTTCTTTCATGGGTATTGCTACTCTTGCAATCAGTTTGGGCATAAGGCAGTTTATTGCAAGGCAAATAATAGGAACTGGGTTAGTCAGAACAGGCTTGGTCAAAACAAGTTTTGTCAGAACTGGTTTAGTCAGAACATGTGGATTCAAAGAACATGTATGCCTAAAAGAAATAATATTGTTACTTGTTATAAGTGCAACAATGAAGGTCACATAGTCAGACAGTGCAAATTTGAAATTCCAGGATACAAGAATAGGAACAATGGCATGATCAGGTCCAAGGATCAAAACAATGATAGGAACAAGAATATGGTCAAAGAGTTCAAGAGAAGACCCAGCAAGGAAGTTATAGATGCTGATGTTGATCAGTGCCTAATGAGAGTTTTACTCCCACCCCAGAATTAATCACCTCATCAGGAGGTGGGGGAGGGACTAAGCTAAGAGGCTCATTCTTAGTTTCGAGCCCCAAAGGTGGCCCTTTGCCATTGATGACAAAGGGGGAGAGATATGAGTAAGGGGGAGAGCTTCAAGTCAGGGGGAGCAAAACTTCAAAGAGAGTGATTTCAGTTTTGGCTCTTGAAGATGTGTTTTTAGTAAAGTTTTGCCATCAATGACAAAGGGGGAGATTGTTGGCAATTTTGGGTACATTGCCTTTGCTCAAGTGTTGATGTTGTCATTGATGTCAAGAAGCGGAAGGGTTTTTGTGAAAACAAGGTAGTCATGACAAAAAAGTTTTATTTAAAACCATGGACAACAGATTTGTAATGGGTTTTTCTTAAAACCTAAGTTGGTTCTTCGTTTCATTGAAAAATGTGCCCCGGTGATGAAGATATTTAATTTTAATATTTAGTTTAATTTTTTTTAAAATTTAAATTAATATTTTAAAATTAAATAAAAGTATTTGCCAACGTGTTGGTAATGCTTCGAAGTGCTTATTTAATGAGGCTAATAAATTCATTTCATGTGCGAAGTATTCGATTGAAATCTGTGTGCATTTCATTTTTTGTCTTCGTCTGCGCTAGCAGAGGAAGATGTCGAGTATGGCACGATCGAAGGTGTGATAGGATAGTGGACAGCGAACAACGGTGATCGTTCAGGCATAGTTTAAACAAGCAAACAAGCGAGTGTTGATGTGATTTGAGAAAAGCCTAGCAGCTTGTGTTTGAGGTGTGCAATATTGTGTTGATAATCCGGAGGAGCTCTTCTGGCGTTGTAATGAATTTATGAAGATAAACAAAAGCGAAATAAATTGGCACCCGGTTCATAGCAAAACCGAAGAATAAATAGCAGGCTATGTGAAGCGCTGGTAGAAGAGAAATCGACTGCAACTATTCATAGATTTATACTGCAGAGCTGATGTCGTGTGAGATCATTGTGATGTGCAAAGGGTACTAGATTTGACGTAGAGCCGGTGTCAGTTAGCAACATTTGCTGATGTTGTTTTAGAGCAAAGGGCATGAATGATAGCACTATGGCATCAGAGGACTACGGGTCGAATTCCGCTGTGTGCATCCTCTCTGTTGGAAAGCACTCGAGTTTGATAAGGCTAGCATAAGATGCAGATTAAATTTCCAGCGGCGACGGCAGCAAACTTCGGTAAAGCGAGCAATATAGGAAAGGAATCTGTTTGGACAGCAAGCGAGCGAGGTGTATGCGATTTTGAATACGTAAAATCGCTTTGAGACGACGTAGTAAAAAAAAAAGGTAACAATGATTTTTGTTGAAGAATAAGGTTTGTTGTTCGAATGTCGTGGGCACTGAGGAAAGGTAACAATGTTTGGAGATATAAGGGAACAAAGGTACAAACAAGAAAAACATGGCAGATAGCTCAGATGAGGTGGATGTAAGGGAAATTACCCGACGGTCTCCACTGTTCAAGAAAAGTGATTCACGGTGTTGAAGAAACCAGCAGGTGGAAGGGACAGTGATGCGCAGTGTGACAGTGAATGAATCCAGAATGGCCCATCGGTTGAAGATGCTATGACACGGGATGAACAAGCCATCTGCAGCGCATGGGTCATGTGATAAGACTTGTGAGGAGATAGTTATCGGTTCTGTTCCGGTTGAGGGTATTTTTTTTATGGAATTATTTTTATCGAAATTATGGAGAAGGCTGTGAATTCAAGTCACAATGGTGATGATACCACATTCGGATTGGCAAAAGAATTTTGTGATTGAGGCAGATTTCCAAAGAGGTTCCTTCACTTCAATAAGGTATGGGCACTTTCTTCTTATGAGTATGATTGGTGTATGTTTTCCTGAAATAATATTGGAGTGAAAAGGTATTCAACAAGGTTTCTTTTGGTTGGGTGTAATTCCTAGTTTGTTGAAGACTACTTATGCATTGTTATCATTGATGAGAGTCTTGGTGAAATACATAATTCTGATTTGAGGTAGTGGAAGCATTGTGCACTAGAGTTTATAGTTGTGAGTCTTGATACTTGTTTTGAGTTGGTGAAATCCTTGGCACATTATTTTGGGAGTTATAAGGGTTATGTGTATATGTTTTAATTTGATTAAAACTTGGAATCTACAATATGTTGTTGCAATAAAAGGTATGCTATAAAGATTGTTTATTATTACTTTATTGTTGGATTATGAAGTAATTTATGGTATAAGTGGTTTTGGGAGTTATAAGGTTATGCAATGTTGTGATTTATTTTATTTTATGGTACAAGTGGTTTTAGGAGAGATAAGGAAGTTGTGCAATTAAAGACCTTGGTGATGATTATTGAAAAGTGGAGTAATGTTGATTATGTTGTGATCTACTAACCTTTGTGAAGATTGGCAAAATAACTTTGTGATTGTGGCAGATTTCCAAAGGGGTTCCTTCACTTCAATAAGGTATGGGCACATTCTTCTTATGAGTATGATTGGTGTATGTTTTCCTGAAATAAGATTGGAGTGAAAAGGTTTTCAACAAGGTTTCCTTTGGTTGGGTATAAGTTCTAGTTTCTGGTTTGTTGAAGACTACTTATGCATTGTTATCATTGATGAGAGTTTTGGTAAATGCATAATTCTGGTTTGAGGTAGTGGAAGCATTGTGCACTAGGGTTTAATGTTTGTGAGTCTTGCTACTTGCTTTGAGTTGGTGAAACCCTTAGTTGGCTGTTTTGATATTGATGGATGAGTTGCTTCCATAGTGGTTGTGTTGATCAAGTTAATGCTTTACTTGATACATGATATTGGTCTTACTCCATTGAGTTGATTTGAACAAGTTATTCTTTGCATTTGGTGATATTGTGTTGGTGGCTGTTTTGTTCAAATATCTTTGGAGGGAAAAGGATTTCTACTTTTTTCCTTTTCTTGTTATGATTGGTTAATGTTGAGTTGAATGTTGTTGGTTAAACCTTGTCTATAAGCATTGTTGTTGAAGCCCAATTGGTTGAGAAAATATATTGGTTTTGGAAAGAACATGAGTATCATTGTTATATGAGATATTGCATGGTTGGCAATTGTTGGGTTGTGTTTCATGTTCTTGAGAAAAGCATACTACATCTATCTTATTCTTTTGTGATTTGAGATTGAGTTGAGATTGAGAGTGGGAGTTAAGAATAGAACATATTGAGTCTCTAACAATTCTCTTTATGCTCCTATGAGGTGGATGAATCACATTGGGTCTCTAACCATTCTCTTTGTGGTTTCATGCCAAGCAAGTGTTCTTGATAAACTTGTGAGCAGAGTTTTGGACAGGTTCTGTGGGGACTTGTGAGCAGATTTGGACAGGTCTTAGCAAAGGACTTGTGAAGCTGAGGTTGATAGTTCTATCAGAGAACTTGAGGATAGAGGTGCATTGGTTCTATCAGAGAACCCGAGGACATTTTTGCTAGACCGAAGGACTGTGTTTAATGCAAATTCAAGGACTAGCTTTGAGGTGATAGAGTTGAGGATAGAGGTCTCCAGCCAGATAAGGGAAGACAGGTGTCTTCTGTGGATAGAGTTTCATTTGCTAAAGGCATTGGAGGCAAATGGTTTCTAGAGGATCACCAGCCAGAGTAGAGCTAGGAGATTGGTGTCTCCTGTGGGTCGGTACCCACGAACTTGAGCTAGGGGATTTGTGTCTCCTGTGGGTCGGTGCCCATGAACTTGAGATTAGGGGATTGGTGTCTCCTGTGGTTCGGTGCCCACGAATTTTAGATTAGGGGATTGATGTCTCTTGTGGGTTGGTGCCCACAAAATTGAGTTTAGGGGATTGGTGTCTCCTTTGGGTTGGTGCCCATAAACATTGTAATTGGGAAGGTTTCCCAAAGAACTTTGAGATAACTTTTAGAGAAAAGTTTTGTGGACGTAGCCCAGGATTTTTGGGTGAACCATGTTAAAATTGGTGTCTCTTTGTGGATGATCTTGTGCATTGTTTTGGATATATTACTTTACTATTTTGAAGTATAAAGGAAAAGTAAAAAGAGGTCTTATACTATTCACCCCCCCCTCTCAGTATAAGCTTGTGTTCAACAGAGATGCCCCTCATACCAATATCGAGAGAAATTTTGGCTCCTATGCTAATCTACTTTGGTGTTTTGAGATAAGGGATGCAGGAAAGAGATAAAGGAGTTAGGGTTAGAGAAAGAAATAAAAAGGGATAAGGGAAGAGAGATCAGTGATTTAAAGTGGGAGAGAACATGAAGCACAATCACTAACTAATAACTTGAATAACAGCAAGGAACACCAAGAATAAATGAAATAAAATCTACATTAACCTTCCTATGTATCCTCTGGGTGAGCTCATAGGGATTCTCCTTCTCCCTTTCATCGAAATTCAGAGTTCAGAGTAAGGACGATTAGGACAAGTGAATGTAACAGAAACCACAACCCACCAGGCAACATAAAAGAAAACTAACATAGCATTTTTCCTCTCCTATGTCTCCTTCAGGTGAGTTTCAGGGTGGCATACCCCCAACCACACACTGGATTCAAAGTTCAGAGTCTCAGTATACAAATGAATAAAGACAAAAGAATCAAGCATAGAAGGCAGCATAAAAGAGAGAAATTGAGCCCAAAGCTCTTTAGTATTAGTCGTAGGACATCAAGTTACTGCAGCTTTCTAGCAGATAGTTCCCCCCCTTTTTCATTACAATGCCTGGGTTTTTATAGAGGACCTGGCCCTCTGAGTCATTATTACATAGGATGGTGAAGTACATCCTAGGAAACTAAGAAGTTGGCCCTTTACGGCTCTCATGACAGAGCTTTCATATCCTTTGCCAAAATTAACAACTGTGACTCGGGTCAACCAAGGAAATATGCATTAATGAGCCATCTGAGCATCCTTGGCTTCTGGGTGTGATGCTTGAGTGACCACCATGCTTTTTGGGCTCTCCTTCTAGAACTGATACTTCATTTCCAATTGCCAAAAATGGGTAGCGATCTTATCAAGCACGTAAAAATGCATTTATGAGGCAATTCATCGCCTCAAGAAAATACTCGGCTTGGAACGCATGCCTTTGAAGCGCTTTGCAAGATGTTCGTTTGCAAATTTGCTTCACAATGGACTTGTGTCGAAGCAATAACCCCTCCTTGATTAGAACTTCACAAAATGAAGCTTCGCAAAACTGCTTCAGGGGGCATGAGTGTCAAAGCATATTTCCTTCGCAAAATGGGCCTCTTCATTCTTCGTCACTTTGCTGACAAAACTGCTTCACTGATGCTTTGGAAAAATGCTTCGCTGCCCGAAGCAATTGCCTTCAAAAGATGTTGCATTCTTTATGGCCATCACTACTTCAGGTGAAAATACTTCACATGAAATATAGCCCAAGTAAATGCTTTACAATGACTTTCGTCGAAGTAGAAATGATTCACTAGCACTAGGGTTCTGAAGTGGATACTTTGATGAAAGTATTTTTAGTGCTACGCTCCTTCAAATATTGCTTCGCAAAACTTTTGTTTGAAGTAACCTTTTTAAATGCTTCGGGTGCGAAGTAGTTTCATTCTGCGAAGTAGTTTCATTCTTCTTCATTTGTATTTTACTTCGGCTACACCGCTTCGCAAAAAACTTGCCTGAAGTAGCTGCTGGAAATGCTTCGGGCCGAAGTAGTTTCATTCTTCTTCATTTGTATTTTACTTCGGCTACATCACTTCACAAAAAACTTTCCCGAAGCAGCTGCTGGAAATGCTTCGGGCCCGAAGTAGCTTTATTGACTTAGTCGATATGGACGGCAGTCTGGAATTTCCTTCTTCGATGAAGTTGCTACTTTGAATGCCGCTTCACACAACTTTCTCCTGAAGTAATGGTTCAGAGCATTTTGGGCCCGAATTTCTTTTAATCACTTCCCTTGTCATTATTTTTTTGAAAAAACTACTTCACAAAATTTCTACCTGAAGTAGTGCTGGAAATGCCTCAGGTGCGAAGCTCTTCTCATTTTCTTTTGACAAAGCTCTTTTCTCTAGATTTTTTGGAATTGAAGCTCTTTATTTTTCATTTTATGTACAAGGGGGTTGCAGGGAAAGCCAAAATTGTGACAACTTTGCAAATAAGAAACAACAAAGAAATACCTTACAAAAACATTGTACAAAATTTGATTTATTTTTCTACCCCTTTTGCAATGTGACAAAATTGTCAATAGTACCACCAAACCAATATGGTGGACAAACTAGTAATTTGGAAGGCATGGTGAAACAGTTAGTCTCCCGCATGGACCAAATAGATCCCTACCATCCCTCGTACAATTATCGAGAGATGTGTAGCCAACCTCTAGATCCTATAGTTGTAGCACAACCATATCCTAAACACTTTCCTATGCCTATCCTACCTATATACAAAGGAACTGAAGATCCCATAGAGCATATTCATATGTTTAGGATAGCGTGTCATGATATATCCCATGATGATTTGTTATTACTAAAAATGTTCCCAAAAATTTTAGGAGGGATGGCATTAGAATGGTATTATCAATTACCCACTCATTATTTGAGAAATTTCGAATAAACATTTGAGTCTTTTGTGCATCAATTTAGTGCCTACATTGAAAGGCATGTAACTATTAAATATTTGTACAACCTAAAACAAGACAAAGATGAATGTTTTGCTGATTTCCTAGCTCGATGGAGACAGTTGATAGGAAAATTGCACTTTGTGTTACCTTATCGGGAAATGTTGGATATCTTTATCAATATTTTACAAGAACAATTATCCTATGAGTTATCAACTGCTACCTTGACCACTTTCGATCAAGCTATAGATTTAGCTTGAAGAGTGGAATATGCTCTTGTTAGGAGAGGTCAACTTAAAAAGAAAGATGATGAAAAAACATCCAGAAATCAATATAAAAATAAACAAGTTGTGGGCGATGGGTTCACTGATAGTAGAAATATCGCTACTGTTAATGTTGTGAAAACAACAAAGAAATTTATATTGAAACCTCCTGATAAACCACCCCAAGAATTTATGAGGTTAAATCAACCTTTATCAACCATTCTCCCATAATTACTAGCACGAGGATTGATCCAATTACCAAATATCCGAGAACCTGATCCAACTATACCCGGATACAGAGCTGATTTACACTGTGATTTCCATAGAGGATCTGGACACGCTACCAACTCTTGTAAAATATTAAAACATAAAATACAATATTTAATTGATAACAATGAGATGGAGGTGCAAGCCTTTCAACCTAAACAAAATCCTTCTAATAATTCTCAAAAGAACATCCCCCAAAATCAGAATCAGAATGCCAATCAATCATTGGACATATTTCAACATCCTTTACCAAAGCATGGTAAAGAGGTGGCTAATAAAATTGAGCATCATAATGTTCCTCCTCCTACACAATATGTAGGAACTATTAGTGGACATTTACCCGTTCACAATCTACAAAACTTTGTCACAACTTTATCCATGGTTACGACCAAACCTCTACATAATATTCGGACACCTACTCTTAGTGACATCGAATATGAGACTGAAAGTGACATGGAAATCACCTCAAATCAATCGAATAGTTTTGAAGATGAATTAGATGTTGTTCAACCCATCACAAATGTTATGGTTCTGGAAGAACCATTTCCTATAAGAATCACTACTTGACCATCTTCTCACCAATTACTTTCTAATGAACAAGCCATAAACGCTAGACCAAGACCCATTCATCATCCGCAAAATAATATTGTAGGTACCATTGGAGTTGTTACTCGACATCCAGCTCAAAATTCTCAACAGGATCAAACTCAGAACAATGGATCAGCTCCATTTGTTTTGAAAAATCCCAATAAAGGGAATCATGCGCCTAATTTTCAACCTAAACCTCCTTATAATATTAATGAAAAATTATCAAATACTACAGCTAGAATTTCCCTTTTGGACCTTTTAAGATCTTCTCCTACACATAGGGATGAATTAATGCTCACATTAAGCCAAATGATGGTACCACAAAATATTCAACCTAAAGCCATGTCCAATACTATCATAACTCTTGAAGTCAATTGTATTGACTTCCATGATAGAGATATACCGCAACATAGTTTACATAAGGATAACCCCTTATATATTATTGCCCTAATTGGAGATGTAGCAGTTAGATGAGTCTTGATTGATAATGGTTCATCTTTAAACATATGCAATTTTGACTTCTACCAAAGATTTGGGTTTAGAAGTGATGAAATGAAAAAAATTGATATGATTATAAAAGCATTCAATGACGAAACACAAGAAATGTGTGGAGTTATTACTATTCCATTGCAAGTTGGTCCTAGAACCTTAGACATGACCGTGTTTATTGTACATTGCCCTACATCATACAATATACTCTTGGGTCGCCCTTGGATCAACGTGATGTGAGTTGTTCCCTCAAATTTACATCAGTGTGTTAAATTCGAATTTAAAAATCAGTTGGTTACCATTCATGGTGATCCTATACCCTTTGATATGTGTGCTTTGGCAGAACCTGTTGGAGTTCAATTTTGTCCTGCCCTATCATCCACACATCCTAATTCTCATCATCTGCCAAAACGTGTGAAACACACACTCATAACATCATCTACTTTTCCCCCACCAACCACACCTCTACATATAGTTCAACCATATTCTGAACAAACCACACTAGGACCCCAAAAGGATCCTAAACCCACAACTAATGCTTCTTTTTTTACTCCTATAACTTCCATACCTTTAGACCCGTCCATCGACATATCTACAACATCTATGCATATCAAAGGCATGTTTCCTACATCTAAAAACATAGGAAATGATACTTCTACTTCTTACGCTCTTACTGATGAGCTCTTACTAGATTTATCTAAAATTCTTATTTTTGCTCTTATTGATGAGCTCTTACTAGGTTTGCTTTTTCGAACAATTATTTCTGAGCTTGCAAGATTTTGCTTTCAAGCTCTTTGGCTTTTAGCTCATTTTCGGCCTGTTTCTATGCTTGGTGCTCAATCGAAGACTGCAATTGTAGTATCTGCTATTTCAGGGCATGTGTTTCTTTCTTCATTAGTTTATACTGCCCTTGTGAATCCTCCAGCTTAGAGCAGATTCTAGCCAGCTCTTCCTCCAACTTGATGTTGGTGCTCTCTGCTTCAAACCTACGCTAATTGGCAATATTTGCTTACGCTCAAAAAGTCTCGATCCCGACATGCATGGATGCGGATTCATTATCTATATTCAAATGCTCTAGGTCCTTGGTTTTCTCCTGGTAATTATAGTCAGCTGGAGTCATTTCATCCAGAGGCTTCTAGACCTTAGGCACCTTCTTAACCTTATGTAAGTTTCCACCCTTCAAGTCGAAGACAACGCATTTTTCAACTTGGTCCAGAGATCGCCCTCTTTTCTTCCTTGCCTCCTTCAGCATTTTCTCTATGTTTTTCTGAGCTAAGAGTAGCTTCTCGACTAAGGCACGTTCCTTTATTAAATATAGGTCTATTTCAAAAAATGCTGGATCTCCAGCCAAAGGTGTGAACAAATATAAAGAATTAATGGGGAATGATTCCCTAGACGGTTCGGAGATGGGTGTAGAAGGGGCTTTGGCAAGCGGGACTATGCTATGAGCGATGGGAGAGTGGGATACGGGGCTTAGCATTGGAACACTGCCTTCGCCTTGAATTTTTATTGAAGGAACAGTGGCGTGGGTGGGCGAAGTGGTTTCAACAGGCTTGCCTTGGTCAGACGACTCGGGTGGAGTGGAGCTATGAAGGGTTGGACTGGCAATGGGCAATACCTAAGTGGGTGATTGACCTTGTGTGTGATGGAAATATTGATGGATACTTTCAATCAAGACTACAATGGGCACATCAGAGACCAAGGCAAAAGGAAGCGAGTGCATACTTGCGTGCCCTCTTGGCAGAGCGGATGTGGTGACATCCTGAGTGATTGGCTCTTGTTATTCAACACTCCCAACCTCCAAAAATTCTACCTCGGGGTCTCCTTGTTGGAGGAGCTCCTCCACATCAATAACATCTATATCCAGGACCATCTCAGCACTTGGTGGCCCTGCTTCTTCAACATTTGCTTTGATTGGGCCTAATGTAGGTGGTTCGGTAGGGGTACTTGCAATCTTCATGTGAGGTCACTTTGGGTGGCTCGGAGGCACTTGAATTTGCTCTTGCCTCTTTCTTTTCTTTCTTTCCAATGGTTGTTCTACCTCTTTGGTGCTTGTGTCATGGCTTTCTGATGGTCCCTATGGTAGTGCTGCTGGCGTATCTGCGGCCTCTACTTCCTCATATTCTTTCGAGGCGCCGTCTACAAAGGATATAGACTTCCAAGTTTCAACATTGGTTTCATAAAGAATTGTGAAGTCTTTATCTGATGCCAAGAGTCCATAAGAATTCATTTTTTGGAGATGGACTCTCATTATCCACCATTCTCGAAGCTTTTCCTCGCTCCAATCCTTCAATTCCTCTTTTAAATAATCCTTTGCCTTTCTCCAAAATGTGGAACTTGGAGTTGGGAGGGGGTACTGATCAGGGTCGAACTCGACCTCCATGGGGTAGAACTCATGCCAGGGAGGCAATGTCCTCATTTTCTCCAAATGCCACTCTGGATCTTTCCGATTGGGATTATTCCTTTGTTCCACAATCTCAAGGTGGGGGCAGATGTGGAAATTCTTGAATTTTAAATGATCCCTCATTACTCCCAAGGGATCATAGAGCCATTGTTGAGGAATCTAGAGTAGGCCAAAATTGGCAAGCTTTTCCTCCAAGAAAATGTTTTGCTTTAGGGCAAAGACTTCGATTACACCCATCCTGAAAGGGAAGTCACAGGTATGCGCCCATTTTCAGCCATGATCGTATACTGCATTTGTATAGTCACTCTGTCGAGCGACTTCCAATGTGAACTTATATTCGAAGGGGTAGACTGGTAGTAGGAAGGGCTTCCCTATGAAACCAAACAGGTGAATCACTAGGCCCTGTGTCAATTGGAAAACATCTCCTCTTTTTTCCTGCACCACTCTATCTCTCAAACTGAGGGGGACCCGAGGACAAGAACCCTTCAACAAATGCATAGCGGGTCCCAAAAATTATTGGTTAAAAGAATAATAGGACTCTATCCTCAATAAGAGGGGAGTCCATTGGTACACCGATAGAGGATTTCCATCCTCGCCACTTGGAGTAATGGCGATATGGGGAAATCGCTTATGAACCTAGTAGAAAAACAACCAGACAAGAAAAGAGCAGGGTGCGAAGTACTGGCCCGTTGTCGAATTCTTCATACTAGTGAGCCTTGTGTGCAAGGTTCGGGCCACCCATTTTGCCCAGTCGAAGAATACTGGGTTGGTACTTGGTCTTGAAGCATCAGGGGCATAGAATTCCCCTCTTGAAATACATTCGACCAAAGACACCTGCTAGGGTTGCATCGAAGCATCTGTCGATAGGCCCGCCACCCATGCAATGATGGAGAAAATATCGATGCTTTTGAACAAAACCAAGGGTAGAGGCATTTGGGGCAGCTTGTTTGAAGATAGCCTGCTCTTTAGATTCTCGCGCAAGAATTTCAATATGTAGTTGTTAAAGGTGAACCTCTCCATTTGTTCTCTTAAGATGACATTGCGAACAGAATAGCCCTTGGGTGGACCTTGCTGTGGCATGAAGGCTGCTTGTACATCTTCCTTCAGAATGGAGAACAACTTGTGACCTGAAGCGTCCAACACCTGCTTGGATGCAGGTTGGTAATTTTGCACGATAGCATAAATTAGCTTAGGACAATGGTGAGCAGGAGGGGTTAAAAACCAGTAAATTTGAGAGTAGTATGCAGTAGCCCTCTTATTCTCTGGGGTGAGTCTGCTTGTCATAAAATCTATGGTGCATCAAAGATCAAACACACCCTTAGAGAGCTGTGTGTCTCTAATCTTCTCCCACCTGTTAATTGGTGGTTCTACAAGCTGTTCCTCCTTCGAATCGTCCCCTTTTTCTATTGGTTGCTTTTTGGGGCAAGCGGTGAGACTTAGCTTCTTTGGAGTTCACTTTTTCTCTTCCTTGCCCTTCTTTGTTTTTTTAGGGCCTGCAACTTTGGGCTCCTTCCCCTTTTCCTTGGAATTCTTCTTCCCCATGATGGCGGCCGAGTTCTTAGTACAGAGGCTTGATGTGAAAGACTTAGATGCAAAGGGCAGGAGAATTGTAGAGTAATTGAAGGCTCTTAGTCTAGCTCGAACTGATGGATAGATAACCTCCTTCCTGCTAGGACTTCACATTTTATAACCTAAAAAGGCAACCACCTAAATTTATGGCACCTACTAAAATTAAATTTACACCTCGAACGGAGGAGGTTACCGTATCTTTTAATTGGTTCTGCATCGACGTGGTACGCAGGGCCACATGCTTTGATGATTATGCTTTGTATTGGAGAAGCAACCTGCTGCCACCTCATACCTGGGCATAGGCTTTTTCTTTTTAACCAAATCACCTCGGGAAGTGCCCCATCACTCTTGCCTTAAATTCACCCACTTCGAACCCCCTTTTGTGGTTGTTGATTGCACGTTCTTCGAGGCACATTTTAAATTTTCTTGTCTCGCATGTTGTTGGTTCGGTGAAGGTGAAAACAACATTGAAAATGCTTCACGATGAACCTTTGATGCGGACTACTTTTTGACACTTCGGGCCCGAAGTACTCCTCCTTCGTCGCGCTTTACAAGGACCACCTACCGAAGCTTGTGTTCTTGAAAACTGCTTTGCAAAGGCCCCTTTTAAAATCTACTTCACAAAACTTCTGCCCAAAGTAGCTGCTAGAAATGCTTTGGGTGCGAAGCTCTTTTCATGCCTTTGTTTGAACTTTGGTTTGGCCCTTTTGAGGGTAAAGTGCTTCGTGGTGAACCTCCTTGCAACTGCTGCTTCGCATTTAAAATCCCCGAAGGAGATTTTGGAGTGTAGTTCTTGGCTATTGAATCTCGGAACAGGACGTATATACACAAACGAAAACAAATATATACAAAAGTACATATATACACACTTTTTTTTTTTTTACAAGAGTTTTACCTCAGCGATGAAAAGTCTTCAGATGAAGACCATTGACAGAGATTGGTAAAACCTGGCCATCTGCATCTTTGAGGATGAAAGAGTTAGCCGAGTTCACCTTCACAATTTCGAATGGCCCATCCCAGAAGGCATCCAGCTTGTCGTGATTTCTAGGCTTGGCTTTCCAGGAATCCCACTTCCATACCAGGTCTCCCACTTTGAACGTGCGATCGGATGATTTCTTCTTGAACCAATCTCGGGTAACCTGAGCATGCTTAGCGAAGTTCTGGTAAGCTTTCTCGTGATCTTCCTCTAACTACAAAAGCTGAGCTAATCTGCTTTCCATTGGGCTAACTCCATCCTTTTCTAGCAGCTGCAATGCAGGAATCTCCATATGGGTAGGTAAGATGGCCTCTTTACCGTAGACCAGGGCATAGGGTGAAGTCTTGATTGACTTCTTGACTGAAATTCGATCGGCCCACAAGGCCCGATCTAGCAGAAGATGCCAAGTCCTTTTGTTTGTCTCTATAAGCTTTCTCAGCACCCTCAACAAGGTCTTGTTAGTAGATTCTACCAATCCATTGCCCTGTGGGTAATAGTTGGAGGAGACTTTATGATATATCCCATGTTTGTAGAAGAAATCATTGATTTTGGCACCTAAAAAACTAGGGCCATTGTCCATAATAATTGCTTCGAGAATGCCAAACCTGGTGATCAAACCCTCTAGGAAAGTGATTACAGTCTCTTGGTCCACATGCTTCGTAGGGATCGCTTCGGCCCACCTGGTAAAGTAGTCAGTTGCAGTCAGAATGAACTTATGTCCCATGGAGGAGTTTGGTGATATGACCCCTATGAAATCCAACCCCCATTGTTGAAAGGGCAATTCAACTTGTATCGGTTGGAGAGGCATCGAAGCATTTTTGCTTCGGTCGACGAACTTCTGACACTGCTCACATCGATGATAGACTACGAAGGCATCAACGAAGAGTGTGGGCCAATAATAACCTGCCTTGATTATCTTTAGTGTCGTTGTTCTCCCCATGAAGTGACCTCCAGATAATCCTGAATGGAATTCTCCCAGGACCTTTCTTTTATCATCATCTTTTATACACTTGAGAAGAACGCCATCAATGTTTCTAAAAAATAGACCTTCGAGGCGCAAAGTATATCGAGAGGACCGCATCCTAAAATGTCTTTGTTGTGAAGCATTCAGATGCGAAGGACATCTACCGGTGTTGAAGTACTTGATTATCTCACTGACCCAGTATTGCTCATCCTCTTCTTGGTTTACAAAGCATCCTTCGGCTGGTGAATCATCCCATTTATATTCTATTGCTTCAGCTGTTGCGCTCTTCGCCAGTTCTTGACACAATGTGTGACCATGAACCAGTTTTGTGGGCTTGATCTCAATGTCAAATTCTTGTATCTTGTTCACCCAACCGGCTCTCTTGCTTCCCAATTCTCCTTGGATGATGAAATTGTGCACGTCGGGGTGAATGACAAAGACCGTAACCCGACTTTGGGAGATGAACTGCTTGAACTTCCTCAGAGACTTCATTACTATGTGCACCTGTCGTTCTATAAAATTGTATCTCTCTTCATGGGGATTGATCACCTAGCTCAAAAATGTGATAGGACGCTCTTCACCGTCTTCTCCCTTTTGCGTCAGAACCGCAGCATAGCTTTCGGGCTCCCCAATGGCATACAGGATAAAATCCCGACTGTAGTCAGGGTTGATCAAGACCGGTGCTTGAGCGATTCGAGCCTTAATCTCTTCGAATGCCTCCTTCCTTTCTTTCGACCAGATGAATTCGATGCCCTTCTTTAAAAGTTTGGACATCGGCTTGATGACTTGGGCGAAATCGGGGACAAACTTCCTCATGAAGTTGATCTGGCCGAAGAAATATTGAAGTCCTTTCTTGTCTGCTAGGAGTGGGAGCTTTGTTAGAGCCTCGGCTCTATCTGGATCTACAGCGAGGCCCTTTTCAGATATTGCATGTCCCAGCAATTTTCCCTCGTTGACTACGAAAATAGACTTCTTCGGATTGATTGAGATGCCAAACTCTCGACATTTTTCAAAAATTTGTTGCAGGTGTACAGGGTGATCCTCCCTTCTTCGGGAGAAAATAGTCATGTCATCTAGATAGATGACGATTACTTTATTCAGAAGCTCACCAAAAGCTAGGTCCATAGCCCTCTGGAAAGTGGCACCAGCATTCGAAAGGCCAAATGGCATTCGCTGGTAAGCAAATGTTCCCCACTTGGTGGTGAACGTTGTTTTATGCTGGTCCTCGTTCCTGACCCAGATTTGATTGTACCCCGAGAAACCATTGAGCAAGGAGAAGCATTGAGCCCCAGCCATCGAATGCAAGATCTGATCGATTTGTGGGAGAGGATAGTGGTCTTTGAGAGAAGCCTGGTTTAGGTTGTGAAAGTCCACGCATAACCGTATATCTCCGTTCTTTTTTTTGATGGGGACCAGGTTCGCTACCCAAGAAGAATGCTTGATGGGATAAATGATCTTCACCTCGAGCATCTTTAGGAGTTTGGCCTTCATCAGAACCTCGATCTTCGGGTTAACCGACCTTTGCTTTTGTCGGAAGGGTTTGACCCCCTCTTGTAATTCAATTGTATGCTGGATCAGCTATCGATTGTATCCCCTGAGGTCTTGATAAGACCAAGCAATTATGTCGAGATACTTCCTGCACAGAGTCTGGATCTGTTCTATTTCTTCTGAAGTGCAATCGGTTCCAAATTTTATTGCTTTTCTAGGTTCAAGCTCTAAATCTTGATACTGCTTTTCATTGACCTTAATCATGTGAGAAAGTGCTCGATCATTCTGATCAAAGAGGCTTTCAAGGGTGATCAATCCTTTGGGAACGTGGTTATTCTTCAATTGGACCAGCCCTTCATATTCTTCTTCATCGAGGCTTCTGTCTTCTATTGTGGCGGCTTCTTGAATCATGAAATTTACAATCTGCTCGTCATTGTCAAAGACTTGCCAATGTAGGTCTCTATCCGGGACAGAGGGTCTGTAGATCATTCTCACAACTTTGGGCTTGTGCACCATGTCTTCTACGGGAGAGTACTTGGCTACGATGGATGCCAGAACATCGACATGTCGATTCTTTTCTCGTGGGATAAATTGCAGATTAAGAGACTCGAACTGGTCACACAGGTCCCATACCCTATTGCGGTACGACTTTAGATAATGCTTCTTTGAAGTGCACCTGTTTGTGACCTGGTTGCATACTAGTTTAGAATCTCCAAAGATTTGGAGGTGCTTTATGCCTAACTTGTCGGCTTTCTTGAGTCCTAGGCATAATGCTTCATATTCAGCTGCATTGTTGGTGCAGCTCCATGTCAACCGGTAGAAATACTCCTTTTGCTCTCCGGATGGTGAGACTAGAAGAATCCCTGCCCCAGCACCATTTTTACATTGGGCACCATCGAAGAACAACTTCCATAGTCCTTCTTGGGCACGTTTCTCAGGCTTGGCGATCGCATAACATCCCATTTCGATTTCCACCATGGCATTAAATTCTGCCAATGAGAACTCATCTTCATAACTTAGTTGCGCAAGAGCTTCCCCGACCAAGTCCACCTGCTCTATTTCCTCCACTATTGCGTTCACTGGATCACTGCTCTCTTCTTCGGACATCTTCTGCACAAGGAAGGAAGAAGGTTTTTCATTGTAGATCTTCACCTTCTTTCCTTTGAATGGAATCTCCAGATGAGAGTAATCCATAGATAGATATCTGCCTAGCTTTGTTGTGAATTCCCTTGACAAACACATGCTGAAGTATGGCTCTAGGTCGACGACCACTACCTCTTGTATGATCGTGATCTGAGGCATCTTATGTAGTCGAATAGGAATGTCTTTGATCACTCCTATAGTATTCACTGGGGTACCATCCAACTGGAGTACGCCTTGGCTACTTCACGTATATTCCATCCCTATTTCTTTGTAGACTACTTTTGGCATGACTGTTGTCGTGGCCCCAGAGTCGATCATACAGTTATGTACGATATACCCTTCCATTTGTAGGGACAGGTAGAATGGAGGCGGTCTATTCTTCCCCATAATTGATGTGGATAGGGTCTGCACAAGAGCAAGAGGTGCTGCATTTTTTGCTTTAGTCATCTTCAATGATTCTTGTAGCAAGTCCACTTGTCCAGGTAGTTGGAGTGCATCATACAAGCTGATCTTGGCTGGAATCCTCTTTAACTCCTCTACAATGTTGTACGTCAGGGAACTGAGCACCTCGGGTTCCTTCCTCGGCTCATATCTGGTGCGATACTATTCTATAGCTTCAACTCTTTGTCTCTTAGTTAGTGAAGGAAACTTGAGCTTTTCCTTAGCCTGCTCTTTGGTTTCTGCTTGAGGTGGTTCGACAGAGGCCTTTTGAGCTTCTTCTTTGCTTGATGCAGGCGGAGGAGCTTCGTTCGGGGCCGAAGAAGATGATTGTCCCTTCTCGGGTCGAGCGTGCACTTTCAAGGGAGCCATCTGAGTAGCATCCACTTCTATCACCTTCTTTCCTCCTCTAGTAAGCACTGCAACCGGATCTTCTTCGCCAATCGCCAGGTTCTGACTCATTTTCCTGATGACGTTGACTTGACCACCATGACTACTACTTGCCAGTGTTTGTACATAGTGTTGGTGCAGCATGCAAGTATTCTCTTCATGAGGATCATTGCACGTAGAGCACCAATACACATAATCAGAAGTGCTCAGAGCTTCATCAATCACAGCGTTTCTCACCGAAGCCTTCCCTTGCTGGACTGCTTGATCTTTGGTAAGTGCAGGTGTAGGATAAGACCTTCTTGGTAGAAATTCTTGTTGCGCTTGCTTCTTCTTCATAATGGTCATGTCGTTGGATAACGTCTGAACTATGGAGTTGAGAGACTGCATCTCTTGTAGGATTTTAGCTTGCATATCATCGACTTTTGGAATGGGTGGTAATGAAGCCATCGTTGGTATTGGAGGAAAGGCAGGGGTTGAAATGGTCTCGGTGGTATAGGGAATGTCGAAGTGATAGTAGGCTATAGAGTTGGAAATGTGGGAAAATGAATTTGTGGAGCGGAAATTTGAGACACAATAGGATTTGGGTTCCAAGACGAGATCGGGAGTGCAGGGGTTGCAGAGATTTGTGAAGCGGCTACACTCGCATACTAGGATTGAGGGAATTCGGGGAGTATAGGCATCGACATTCTTTGGGGAAGCTTACCCACAGCTATCAAATCTATTTTTTCCTTCTTGGCTAACCCATATAATTCGGGAAAAGTGTTGATGTTAGAATATCTTACCATGATACTGATATCAGGGTTGAAATCCCAAAGGAAATAATATGTTGCAGCTTCGTCGGTTGGCCGAAGTCCAACTGGTACTCTCTGCCAGGTTTGAGCGAACCTAACATTGAAGTCTATGATCTCTTCTTATGGATGTCTCTGGATTGAAGTGAATTGATGCAGGAGAGAGGTAGGGTCGGAAGACTCATTGAAGTTTCCCATCAACTATCCGGCCAACTGGTCCCATCTCGTAATAGTATCGGGTGGTAAATATCTATACCAGTAGAGGAGTTTTCCTCTAAGGGAAAGAACCAGAAGCTTTACCATAACTTGCTCCTCTGCGATGTCGTGGATTGCTGCCAGAGAGATTATGTCTTGGATGTGCTCTAGAGCAATCTTCCCAGTTCCATCGAACGTTGGGATCTTCTTTACAGTAGTAGGTGACACTTGCCCTTGTCTCGCTAGATTCAGTGGTGACAAAGAATCCCATGATGGGAACCACCGGGGTGGCGGTTGCTACTGCATTTGTTGTTGTTGTTGTTGTTGTGCCATACCTGCTCCTAGATTTTGAGAAATAGGAATCCCTGAAGCTCCTCCTCGACTAATAGGAATGGAGGCACTAGGATGCTTCGGTGAGTTGGGAGGATTGGGAGGAAAACTAGATGTTGTGCTATCAAAAGTCAGGCCTTGTTCGTCAACAGCGGCCTCTTGCGAGGATGTTCCACGTAATAGTGATTCAAGGGTGACCAACCTTGATCGCTCCCCAAAGGCGTCAATATCTAGCTCAAAGAACTTGATTTCCTCTCCTCTATTCTTAACTCTCCATCTCGTTTGCATGAAGACACAGACTTTGGTACCGATATTTTTGACTTAAATATTCTCGGGTAAACAGATTCGCCAGATGCTAAGAGTCTTTCGATAATGAGAGCATCGGTCCTCACTACCACTAGTCAGGTGAGACTGACCGGGTCACACCGGGAACTAGTTAGAACTATTGGCCCCGGTGTAGACGGGTTTGAGATTTGCGCTTAAAATATGGGACCTTGGTCCCATCGGGTGTGCCAAAACTATTGGTCACCAAATCTACCTAGGAAAGGATCTGGGAAAGTGTATGCACCCTAGACCTGGACCAACATTGAAAGGCCGAAGGGAAGAGATGCCCCTCGTGCCAATCTTCGGAGAAAGGCCGGCTCCTATGCTAATCTACTTTGGTGTTTTGAGATAAGGGATGCAGGAAAGAGATAAAGGAGTTAGGGTTAGAGAAAGAAATAAAAAGGGATAAGGGAAGAGAGATCGGTGATTTAAAGTGGGAGAGAACAAGAAGCACGATCACTAACTAATAACTTGAATAGCAGCAAGGAACACCAAGAATAAATGAAAGAAATGCTACATTAACCTTCCTATGTATCCTCTGGGTGAGCTCATAGGGATTCTCCTTCTCCCTTTTGTCAAAATTTAGAGTTTAGAGTAAAGACGATTAGGACAAGTGAATGTAACAGAAACCACAACCCACCAGGCAGCATAAAAGAAAACTAACATAGCATTTTTCCTCTCCTATGTATCCTTCAAGGTGAGTTTTAGGGTACAGTCCCCAATCGCACAACGGATTCAGATTTTAGAGTCTCAGTATACAAATGAAGAAAGACAAAAGAATCAAGCATAGAAGGCAGCATAAAAGAGAGAAATTGAGCCCAAATCTCTTTAGTATTAGTCCCAGGACATCAAGTTACAGCAGCTTTCTAACAGATAGTTCCCCCCCTTTTTTCATTACAATGCCTAGGTTTTTATAGAGGACCCGGCCCTCTAAGTCATTATTACATAGGATGGTGAAGTACATCCTAGGAAACTGAGAAGTTGGCCCTTTGCGGCTCTCATGACTGAGCTTTCATATCCTTTGCCAAAATTAACAGCTGCGATCGGGTCAACCAAGGAAATATGCATTAATGAGCCGTCTGAGCATCCTTGGCTTCTGGGTGTGGTGCTTGAGTGACCACCATGCTTGTCGAGCTCTCTTTATAGAACTGATACTTCACTTCCAATTGCCAAAAATGAGCAATGGTCTTATCGGGCACGTAAAAATGCATTTATGAGGCAATTCATTACCTCGAGAAAATACCCGGCTTGGAACGCATGCCTTTGAAGCGCTTCGCAAGATGTTCATTTGCAACTTTGCTTCGCAATGGACTTGTGCCAAAGCAATAACCCCTCCTCGATTAGTACTTCACAAAATGAAGCTTCGCAAAACTGCTTCGGGGGGCGTGAGTGCCGAAGCATATTTCCTTCGCAAAATGGGCCTCTTCATTCTTCGCCGCTTCGCTGACAAAACTGCTTTGCTGATGCCTTGGAAAATGCTTCGCTGTGATCTTCTTTCAAGACTGTGGTTCGGGAAGGTTTCGGCCGAAGCAATTGCCTTCAAAAGATGTTGCATTCTTTATGGCCATCACTACTTCGGGTGAAAATACTTCGCATGAAAAATGGCCCGAGCAAATGCTTCGCAATGACTTTCGTCGAAGTAGAAATGATTCGCTGGTGCTAGGGGGCCAAAGTGGATACTTCGAGCGAAAGTGTTTTCAGTGTTGCGCTCCTTCAAATCCCGCTTCACAAAACTTTTGTCCGAAGTAACCTTTTGAAATGCTTCGGGTGCGAATTAGTTTCATTCTGCAAAGTAGTTTCGTTCTTCTTCATTTGTATTTTACTTCGGCTACACCAATTCACAAAAACTTTGCCTCGAAAGTACCCTTTTGAAATGCTTCGGGGCGAAGTAGTTTCATTCTTCTTTATTTGTATTTTACTTCGATACACCGCTTCGCAAAAAACTTGCCCGAAGTAGCTACTAGAAATGCTTCGGGCCCGAAGTAGTTTTCTTGCCTTAGCCAATTTGGACCGCGGTCTGGACTTTCCTCCTTCGGTGAAGTTGCTACTTTGAATGCCGCTTCGCACAACTTTCTCCCGAAGTAATGGTTCGGAGCATTTTGGGCCCGAAGTTCTTTTCATTGCTTCCCTTGTCATTCCTTCTTCGGCAAAACTACTTCGCAAAATTTCTACCCGAAGTAGTGCTGGAAATGCCTCGGGTGCGAAGCTCTTCTCATTTTCTTTCGGCGAAGCTCTTTTCTCTAGCTTGTTTGGTAGCGAAGCTCTTTCTTTTCTTTTTTTATTTTATGTACAAGGGGGTGGCAGGGAAAGCCAAAATTGCCACAACTTTGCAAATAAGAAACAACAAAGAAATGCCTTACAAAAACACTGTACAAAATTTGATTTATTTTTCTACCCCCTTTGCAATGTGACAAAATTGTCAACAGTACCACCAAACCAATATGGTGGACAAACTAGTAATTTGGAAGCCATGGTGAAATAGTTAGTCTTCGACATGGACCAGATATATCCCTACCATCCCTCGTACAATTATCAAGAGATGTGTAGCCAGCCTCTAGATCCTATAGTTGTAGCACAACCATATCCTAAACACTTTCCTATGCCTGTCCTACCTATATACAAAGGAACTGAAGACCCCATAGAGCATCTTCATATGTTTAGGATAGCGTATCATGATATATCCCATGATGATTTGTTATTACTAAAAATGTTCCCAAAAATTTTAGGAGGGATGGCATTAGAATGGTATTATCAATTACCCACTCATTCTTTGAGAAATTTCGAAGAAACCACCGAGTCTTTTGTGCATCAATTTAGTGCCTACATTGAAAGGCATGTAACTATTAAAGATTTGTACAACCTAAAACAAGACAAAGATGAATGTTTTGCTGATTTCCTAGCTCGATGGAGACAGTTGATAGGAAAATTGCACTTTGTGTTACCTTATCGAGAAATGCTGGATATCTTTATCAATAATTTACAAGAACAATTATCCTATGAGTTATCAACTGCTACCTTGACCACCTTCGATCAAGCTATAGATTTAGCTCGAAGAGTGGAATATGCTCTTGTTAGGAGAGGTCAACTTAAAAAGAAAGATGATGAGAAAACATCCAAAAATCAAAATAAACAAGTTGTGGGCGATGGAGTCACTAATAGTAGAAATATCGCTACTGTTAATGTTGCGAAAACAACAAAGAAATTTATATTGAAACCTCCTGATAAACCACCCCAAGAATTTATGAGGTTATCCCGCAATTACTAGCACGAGGATTGATCCAATTACCAAATATCCGGGAATCTGATCCAACTATACCTGGATACAGAGCTGATTTACACTGTGATTTCCATAGAGGGTCTGGAAACGCTACCAACTCTTGTAAAATATTAAAACATAAAATATAAGATTTAATTGATAACAATGAGATGGAGGTGCAAGCCTTTCAACCTAAAAAAAATCCTCCTAATAATTCTCAAAAGAACATCCCTCAAAATCAGAATCAAAATGCCAATCAATCATTGGACATATTTCAACATCCTTTACCAAAGCATGGTAAAGAGGTGGCTAATCAAATTGAGCATCATAATGTTCCTCCTCCTACACAATATGTAGGAACTATTAGTGGACATTTACCCGTTCACAATCCGCAAAACTTTGACACAACTTTATCCATGGTTACGACCAGACCTCTACATAATATTCGGACACCTGCTCTTAGTGACACCGAATATGAGACCCGAAAGTGACATGGAAATCACCTCAAATCAATCGAATAGTTCTGAAGATGAATCAGATGTTGTTCAACCCATCACAAATGCTATGGTTTTGGAAGAACCATTTCCTAGAAGAATCACTACTCGACCATCTTCTCACCAATTACTTTCTAATGAACAAACCATAAATGCTAGACCAATACCCATTCATCATCCGCAAGATAATATTGTAGGTACCATCGGAGTTGTTACTCGACAACAAGCTCAAAATTCTCAACAGGATCAAACTCAGAATGATGGATCAGCTCCATTTGTTTTGAAAAATCCCAATAAAGGGAATCATGCGCCTAATGTTCAACCTAAACCTCCTTATAATATTAATGAACAATTATCAAATACTATATCTAGAATTTCCCTTTTGGACATTTTAAGATCTTCTCCTACACATAGGTATGAATTAATGCTCAAATTAAGCCAAATGATGGTACCACAAAATATTCAACCTGAAGCCATGTCCAATACTATCATAACTCGAGAAGTCGATTGTATTGACTTTCGGGATAGAGATATACCGCAACATAGTTTACATAAGGATAACCCCTTATATATTACTGCCATAATTAGATATGTAGCAGTTAAACGAGTCTTGATTGATAATGTATCATATTTAAACATATGAACTTTGACTTCTACCAAATATTTGAGTTTAGAAGTGACGAAATGAAAAGAACTGATATGATTATAAAATCATTCAATGACGAAACACAAGAAACGTGTGGAGTTATTACTATTCCATTGCAAGTTGGTCCTAGAACCTTAGACATGACCGTGTTTATTGTACATTGCCCTGCATCATACAATATACTCTTGGGTCACCCTTGGATCAACGCAATGTGAGTTGTTCCCTCAACTTTACATCAATGTGTTAAATTCGAATTTAAAAATTAGTTGGTTACCATTCATGGTGATCCTAGACCCTTTGATATGTGTGCTTTGGCAGAACCTGTTGAAGTTCAATTTTGCCCTGCCCTGTCATCCACACATCCTAATTCTCATCATCCACCCAAATGTGTGAAACACACACTCATAACATCATCTAATTTTACCCCATCAACCACACCTCTACATATAGTTCAACCATCTTCCGAACAAACCACAATAGGATCCCAAAAGGATCCTAAACCCACAACCAATGCTTCTTGTTTTACTCCTATAACTTCCATACCTTTAGACCCGTCCATCGACATCTCTACAATGTCTACGCCTATCAAAGGCATGTTTCCTGCATCTGAAAACATAGGAAATGATCCTTCTACTTCTTACACTCTTACTGATGAGCTCTTACCATATTTATCTAAAATTCTTATATCAGAGAAAACAAACGTTGTTATGCAAGATTCCCATATTTTAAATAAATTACCACCCTCTCCTCTTACCTTGGGCCTCCCACAGCCTATGGGAAGTATCTACCAAGTCGAGAGTTGTGCTTTTATTTATAAGGTATATTACTGGGGAAGAATACCTAGAAACATCAAGAATCATTATGATGGGTATGCTCGTTGTTATTTTGCTAATGAATATATTAAAGCTAAGCCTATAATGCTTAAATTGGGATATAAAGAGAAAGGTTTGGGACCTTCCCAAAATGGTATGAAAGAACCTTCTGAGGTAGAACCATGGCCTACTCGATGTGGTGTGGGCATATTTCCTAGTAAAGGTCATCCCTTCCCATTTGAGGATGATTACCATCTCATATGTTACCGAGATTATTTGGATAAATGCAATGCTTTGTGTTTAAGGGATAATCCATTTACATGTAATATGTTATCTATAGCTTACCCTGAGATGATTGTTGAATCCGACGATGAGTTGGAGGGGGATATCTTCCATGATGTCTCCATTGAGGAATTGTTACATAAAGGATTTTATTTCGATGGCTCTATACCTAGTATAGCCTAGCTTGAGGCCATGACTCCTCAAGACGAATTATCCAAGCTAACCTTGGAAGAATTACAAGAATTAGGTGTTTCACCCACCCCATCTAATTTTGAGAGAGATCTACATATGGAAGTTGAAAACATTATAAAAATTAACATCGAAACCAAAGATAACCCTCACATAATCAACATTGGGTCAGAATTGAGCCAAGAAAAAGAAGATCAATACATTGCATTCCTTAAAGAATATGAAGATGTTTTTTCTTGGACATATGAGGATATTCCAAGATTAGACCCTTCTATAGCTATGCATCACCTAGTAGTCCATCCAAATGCTAAACCTGTTAAATAGAAACTTAGAAAAATGCATCCCAAAGGAGAATTAGAAAAACCCTTGAAGGTTATTTTATGCTGAATGGATCTCAAATTTAGTTCTAGTAACTAAGAAAGAAGCTACCAAAGTTAGGGTTTGCATAGACTTTAGAGATATCAATGTTGCATGCCCTAAAGATGATTTTCATCTTCCCAACATGGATCAAATCATTGATTTTACTGCTGGGAGCGGAATGATATCCCTAATGGATGGATTCTCTGGTTATAATTAGATCAGGATAGCTCCTAAAGATCAGGCTAAAACAACCTTTATTACCCCTTGGGGAACCTTTTGTTGGAAAGTGATGCCATTCGATTTAAAGAATGCAGGTGCAACATATCAACGAGCCATGACTTATATATTTCACGATATGATGCATGATATTATACATGATTATGTAGATGATATTATAGCTCGTTCCATCACATAAGAGAATCATTTAGATGATTGGAGACAAGTATTTGATCAGTTAAAGGCATATCTTATCCGACTAAATCCAGCCAAATGTATATTCGGAGTTAAGTCCGCTAAATTATTGGGGGTTATCGTTTCTTTACATGGCATTGAAATTGACCCTCTCAAGATCATGGCTATCACTGATATGCTCGCACCCACAAATATATCTGAATTACGAAGTTTACAAGGTAAGCTCCAAGCTATTCGTCGCTTCATCAATAAGTTGGCAGATAGAACCAGACCCTTTCTTAAGCTTCTTAAGAAAGATATCTCTTTTCATTGGGACGACAAATGCCAGGAAGCATTTGAACTCCTTAAGCAATACCTCCTTAAACCATCGATGCTTTCACCACCTAGATCTGATCGTCCATTTATATTGTACATTTTTGCTTCAAATTTTGCCTTAAATGCTATGTTAGCTCAACTTGACGATGAGAAGAAAAAATGTGCTAATTATTACATCAACAGAACCTTAATCAGTTATGAAACTCATTATACAGTATTGGAGAAGTTATGTCTCACCATCGTATTTTCTACACAGAAACTATGCCATTATATGCTCAGTTAGAAAATATATGTTATTGCTAAATTTGACCCTTTGCGATATCTCATGAGTCAACCGTACTTATATGGTCGCACAACCAAGTGGGTTCTTGCGCTAAGCAATTTTGAACTCATGTTTATAGGACAAAAGTCTGTTAAAGGTCAAATCATAGCAGACCAATTAGTTGCTGCACCTTTAGAGTCTACCCATCCCCTCATCATTGAGTTTCATGATGAATGCTTTAAATTAGAGGCAGACCATCCAGAGCAATGGTCCCTATACTTTGATGGAGCCCAATGCATGAGTGGGGCTGGTGCAAGTATTATTTTAATATCTCCACACAAACATCTTATACCTCTATCCTTTAAATTAACATTTGCTTGCACTAATAATATTGCTGAATATGAGGCTCTAATCCTTGGATTATGATCTGGATTGGCACTAAAAATTAAAAATCTATTAATTTTTGATGATTCTCAACTTGTCATAAATCAAATCAATGATGTTTATCAGACTAGAGATGATAAATTACGCCCATATAAAAAATATGTCTTGCAATTATTATCTTTATTTGATCAAGTTACCTTGGAAGCTATTCCTCGAACTAGCAACCATGCGAATGACGCTATGGCTACAACTGCATATATTTTGCCCTTAGAGTTAGATGATGAATATGCTACCATAATTATTCGTCGACTCCAGGAACCCGCTTCAAGCAAATCATGCTTAGAACCTTTAGATGTGTTTCTAATCAACGAAACTACTCCTGAACCATGGTACACTGATTTATTTAATTTTTTGCAAAATGGGACCTTCCCTGAAGGTTAAAATAGAAACCAACATTGGTTTACATAGACAAGAAAGTATCTTTGTAATTATTGGTAATACCTTGTATAGGAGATCTTTTGAAGGCATCTTATTGAGATGTTTGAATCTAGCAGAATCTAGATCAGCTTTGAGTGAAGCCCACAATGGATCTTGTGGGGGGCATTTTAGTGGTAGTGCCATTGCTAAGAAGATCCTTAGGATAGGATATTTTTGGCATACCACGAAACATGATGCACATGATTATGTGCACCATTGCGACAAGTGCCAGAAACATGTTGACCTTGTCCATGCGCTCGCATAAGAACTATAGGCTATTTCATCTCCTTGGCCCTTCTCAAAATGGGGCTTAGACATCATTGGAAAAATCAACCCTGTGTCATCTGATGGACACAAATTCATCATAACAACCACCGAGTATTTCATGAAATGGGTTGAAGCTATGCCCTTAGCTTCTTGCACTAGAACCCAAGTCTCCAAGTTTATTTTTAATCAAATTATTTGTAGGTTCGAAATTCTTGCAAATCTCATCTCAGATAATGGAACTTGTTTCAAAAATAAATATGTCAAAAATATAAAATTCAACATCGTTGGTCCACTCCCTATTATCCTCAGGGTAATGGCCAAGCAGAAGCATCTAATAAAACATTAATCAAAATCCTCAAAAGATTGGTCAATAAATCTAGTCGATATTGGCACATCCAATTATATCCTGCTCTATGGGATTATCGAACTAGCATTCGCACCCCCACTGGTACTTCACATTTTGTTTTGGTTTATGGTGCTCAAGTAGTTTTTCCCTTTGAATTAGAAGTTCCTTCTTTGGCTCTGCTACTTCAAGATACTGAAGTAGGAGATGAATATCGTGCTGGCAGATTTAGTCAGCTGGAGCTCCTAGATGAAAAGTGCATCAATGCTTTGGAGCATCTTCATGCCTACCAAAACAAGCTTAAGAGAGCATACCTCAAGAAAGTTCATCATCGATCCTTTGAGATCGACGACCTTGTCTTAAAAGAAAATCAAAAAAATACTAATGCAACTAAAGACCTTAAAGGTAAATTTGAGCCCAACTGGGTTGGACCGTATATCATCACTGCTAAATTTGGATCGGGAGAATATCAATTAGCTACCTTAGATGGTAAAGACCTTAAAGAACCTATGAACATTATGCATCTTAAACGCTATTATGCATAAAATTTGGTCATTTCATCATTGTATATATTGTTATTTTGCATATTGTTTCATTTTCATCATCCATATAAAATTTTCAAAAAAATAGTAATAGTATTTATTCTCTCAATTCATCACTCAAAATCAAAATATAAAAACATCAAAATCATCAAAAATCTTCAAAACATCTTTTATTTTTGTACCTGTCAATTCTTGAAGTATTGCAGTTATATTTTCAATCATTTTGGATAAATTAGCATTTATTTAGAATCCCGCACTTTCACACTCACAAGCATAAATATCTTGATTCTATTTGGTATGATTATTAATCTCTCTTATATCAAAGTCCACATTTGAATTAAATAAATTTTTGAGCATAGAGAACTGATATTGTTATTTACTTGAACCAAACATATCTTTTCACATTAAAATGATTTCATTGCAAATTCAATCTGATGCTACATAGTAGAAGTGGTTTCTTGAGCGAAAAGTTTCCCCTGCTATCCTATCATGCACATGGTCTAGAAAATTTGAGAATTGAAAAAAAGACAAGCTCACCCCTACCCAGAATAAAAATCCCTTGCTCTACAACCAATCCGAGCAAGTATCCCTAGAATAGGAAGAAAAAGAAAAGTCAAAATCAAAAGAGAAAAATAAAAACATTATTTTGTGCCATCGCAGCCATATTTCAGCATTATCTCAATATCACCCAAAAATACAAAAAAAAAAAAAGAGAAAAAGAGAAAAGAAAAAGCAAAAGCAAAAGCAACAAACTCCCTCCCCTACCCTTTGAAAAGAAAATAAGGGTGAATGAGCTTGAATCCCTAGAATTCTCAATTATTCAAAAATTGTGAGGTAAGCCCCATAACAGGTGGTTTGTGCCCAACCCGCTTGGCCTTGGGTAATTCCTAGCATGGTGATATGTCTGTCACATTAGCGACCTTCTTTTGTACAGACCTATGTGGGCTTATGGATTAGCTAGCTCTTGATAACCTGACTTACATAATATTATGGTATGGTTACAAGCATATAAATCATGGTCAATGAACCCTCATTTGGTTAATTCAAATTACTTGTATCAAATTCTCTTGCTCAAAATTGGTGAATGAACAATACAATTGCACACACATTTGTATTTGAGAAATTTGGTATCATTATGATAAACCAATATCGGTAATGAACTCACATTTGCACATGAGGATTCCTTATAAATCTACATTTGTCTTTGAGATAATGAAAAATATTTTTGCAACTCATTTTGGAATAATTTTTTCTTATTTCAGAACATCTGTTTTGTATAAAAAACAATTACATACATTGTTTTCAAAAATCACAAAAGCTTTCAAACAACCTATGACACAAATATAATCAATAAAGTCATGTTCATATTATTATTTTTTGTTTATCAAAACTCAAAAATCAATCACGCAATAAAACTAAAATATCAATTTCTTCTTTGGATTTCGCGATGATGGTATAATTCTATACCTATAATTCTATGCCTAGCACAAACCATTGTTCTAATTTTATTTCCCATTTATTTAAAAAAAAAAAAAATCATAAAAACATATGACTTACATCATTATGTTACACAATTGAGCTTTAAAACGAATGAACACTTATTCTATTTCATGTCATTATGTCAATATTCAATTTTGCAATGATGGTATAGTTCCTAGGGACTTATTCAAAAATTTCATCACACTTAGGAATTTATGCCTAGAAAAAATCATATTTCTTTAATATGCCATGCATAATATTTCTTATGAAAATCTGAAAACAAATCATCCCCATCATCACTTCCATCATCCCAACACAAAGTCTTAAGACAGTCTCTTAAGCACTCTTTTACTTTTAACAATATTTCTATCCTGGGATTAGCTTGATGACCTAGTGAGTAGTGACTCCATGAAATGGTCTATAATAGTGACAATGTCCTTTGCAATTATTTTTAGAAGTCCCTTTTATTTTTCATCAAATCACACCACAAAAACAACCAATTTATTCACACCAAATTATTTCATTTACAATTTTATGCCATGACATAAAAATTATAATTTATTTCCAATGACCTAATTACATGAATAATCAATCAAAAATTCAAAATTTAAAGCATCATAAAACATATGGACAAGTCATATCACAAAAAATCACATATATATATATCAAAAATATATGTACATCATATCACAACTAGATTGGTATGCCATAATCTATACCCTGACATACTCAATCCTCTCAAATATACAATCCAGCTAAACAGTAGCTAGCCTTGAGAAGCCCTCGAGCTCTCAGCCTCATCTCCTCCCCTACCCTGGTGTGGAGGAGGTGGTCCCATAGAGGTCCAAACTATGTCTTGGGTCCTCATCGTCGATCGTGAGGACGTCCTCGATGATCCCATCATGACTGGCTCTGCAATAGGGGCTGGTAGTGGTACCCTTTATCCCTCTAGGACCACATGATAGTATAGCCCCTGGTAGAATGCGATCTGAGCAATAGACCACGCAAGATCCTGAGTGCTCGACCCTATGCTTCGCATCCTGATTCGTGTAGCCTCGTCCTGTAGCATCTACACCTGAGCTCAGAGGTAGGCAACATCAAACCGAAGAGATGTTGTCTTGTTGCTCTCCCCTACCTTGACACCCTTGCCCTTATCGAACGATGGTGGTCTCTCCCCTTGCTAAGAAGGGACTTCCCTCTCCCTCCTCCCTATCTCCTAAGGTCTCTGTGGAGCCCGACCCATCCTTTGGCATCTCTCCTACAAAGATCATCACTACTCTCTCCCATCGCAACCTCGCACTACCTCAATAGTAGCTTGATGCCACCTCCCCAACTGTCGCACCACGACATGCACTGGACCTTGTGCCCTCATCATTCGATGAGGGCGGATGCCTGTGTACCAGGCATCATACCCTTCTGTGACCCTAGTGTCGTCACCATCCACTAGCTGAATGGGGGCATCGTCCACGTCCTGACTCCAAAAACACTGCATGTCTGGAGCCTCGCTCAGCATGGTACTATCCGAGATAGTTTGAGAGTACTCATAATCCCTGAGAAAGGGATCCCCTACTATAGACCGAACTATCATAAAACCCAATCATAGCAGTGGAGCTCTACCTCTCCTCGCTCCATCCTCAGCTAGCAAACTCGCTTGATGCGAGCCAGCTCTTGCCCATCCTCTACCCACCCGAGATGCTCTCTCCATGGCCTCCAGGTGATCTGGTCCAGGATGAGGTCGTCCAGCAGCCTCCGTGACATCGACAGATCTATCCACCGTTGTGACCCCCTCTATAACCACCAGTAGAAAACTCGGGGCCTCTCCCGATCAACCCATGTCAGTGGCAGCCCTACCGGTCTCTGCACCACAATGTGCTCCTAGCACCAAACCTGTAGTAATGATTTCAAGACCAGACATCGGCCTCCCTTGTATACGACCCCATGTAGGATCCTATACAAGCGACATAGTACAAAGCTACCCCATGAGTACTTGTAGTCGTGGTCTCTCATATCGTAGACCACATCTGAGAGGAGCCATGATAGTCTGCACCCACTCTGGTGGCACAGCAGTAAGCCACCTACTACCCCAGCAAAAACTTGAGTCAGCCTAGATGCCCCAGGCATTTGCCTTAGAGACTTGATGTTCACTTTGTCCTTCTCCAGGGTGAAGCTCGGGTCTCCGGTAAATCTCATCATCGTCTGACCCTGATTGGTCGTAGGCATCATCAACCATCCCTGTATGGGGATCCTCATGATCCTCCATATGTCCTCTAATGTGGGAGCAATCTCACCTATCGGTAACCAAAAGTAGGATGACCCTGGGTACCATCTCTTTGTTAGGGCTATCAGTAGCCCCATGTCTGTCGATACTTGTGGCATCTCTGCCACATGCTACAAACTGACCTGAGCCAGTCGGTCGCGCTCTGCCTAATCGAGCGTGGCTATGTCATCTCATAGCCCACCGTATTTCCATTCTTGACTCTTTAGTAATCCCCTCTACAAAACAAACAATAAAACAACAAAATTTTTTAATAAACCAATCATTAAAATAAAATTAAAAACATTTTAATCAAGCTTAATGTCTTAAAAGTGATGATATCGTCCACCATTGGATGATATCGCCCCAAATTGGGCAAAATCATCCTTTGTAGGATGAAATCGTCTCCGATTTTGCAACTTAGGGATTGCCCCTTGTTGAACGGGATTGCCCCTAGTTTGTTGATTTCGCCCTTCGACGAAATCGATGATCTAGGGACGATTCTGAAAAAATCAAGATGATTTCATCCCGATGTCGTCGACGGCCTAAAAACGGCCATGATGCCCCAAAACAATCAAAATTTCAAACAAACAATTGCATAAATTAAATTCAAACCTAATTTACTAGGATTAGATCCTTACCCGTAGCCCGCGCCGGACCTCTATCGATCGGTGTGCTGTCTCAACCATTTTTCTCTCTACAGACCTCTAGAACAGTAAAAAAAAAATGAACAATAAAAATGAATTAGGGTTTTTACCCTATTTTTTTAATTTTATTTAAAAATCAACATTTTTTTTTAATTTTGCTTTTCCGTGCTTTTACCTCAAACGTTCAATTTGGGTAAAAACACAGAGGGGGTACCATAGTAAGCAATCGCACGATTCGGCCTAGAATCATCATATAGAAAATGGAGTAAATTTTTGCTTTCTCGTAAAACGGGAAAACCTTGTCTTCAACGCATTTTCTTTGGAAAATTCACTAAAGAGGGAGCAAAATGTAGCACCCTAAAATTGGCATAGTTAAACCTTAGTAAGAAAGATAAAAATTTGAATTTTAACCTCAAACCGCCCGTTACCCACTTTCCCCATTTTTTGTGCCATTTGTAGGATTTGTTTTGACCGTTGGACAATATCGTCACAGATCAGACGAAATCATCCCAGATCTGATGAATTCATTTGGAACAAAATGTCCAGACGATTTCGTCTCAAAATTGAATTTTCATAATTAGCTTCTATTTCAACAGATTCTCTAACTTGGGTAGAAAGTGTGTCTGCGCAGTTAGAGTCTTTCCCATTGGATATCTCCCAAATTGGGATGATTTCCAACCTCCTAACCTCTCCCTAATCCTATATAAACTAGGATTTTCTTAGTTTATTCCCCTAAACCCCCTAGCTGACGGATTTCCTTGCAAATTTGGTTCCTTATGCCTTAGAACACCTTCATACTTTTGTTTGCATTGCATATTTCGAGTTTTCTTGTAGGAATCTTACTGTTCTTTAGCTGGAGCAAGCTTGGATAGTCGTAGGCAATTCCAGACGATTTTGGACGATCCTATTGCAGATCAACGATGATCTAGCAAATTTAGAGACGATATCGACTGTAGTCTAGATTGGGGGCAATCAGAGCCCAGAGTTTGCATTTCCTTATTGTTCTTCTGCATTTCTTTGTGCATTATCTTAGTTATTGTATTTATGCATCTTGGAGTTCACCTCATTTAATATAAATGCATGATAAATTCAAAATAAATTTTCAAATTGAGGCATTTTATTTTAATTACTATCTTGGTCTATCATTTAGGCAAATTTACTATTATTTCTATCATTTCCCCTTGCTTTTGCAGTTGCATTTTGGGTATTTTGTATCTATTTTTGTGATTGCATGTTTTTGACGAATTTGCCAGATCGACGATGATATCGTGTGATCTTAGAGGATTGGCTAAGATCTGAGATGATCCTGCACAATTTCAGATGATTCTATACGATTCAAGATGATTTGGACTTCTACAAGACTCAAAATCTCCATCAGACATCAAGAATCAGGTATGTTCTATCCTATTTAGCACATTCTTTGTGTTCAGCATTTATTCATGTTTTTTGCATCCATAAAAATCAGCATTGGCATATAGAATAGTTTAGATTCATCTTGGCCAAACCTAGAAATTGAATTATTAACGCACAAAATGAACACATCAAACCTATTATCAACCTAGGCGTGGAAACTGCCATTCAAAATTTTCCTGGTGAACCCACCATCCGTTAAAAATTCACCTTTATACCCCTCCCCCGAGAGGTGGGACCTTAAAAGGGCCTCTTAGTCCGAGGTATTGTCCCATCCTTCTCACATCCCCCTTTCGGGTACGGATCCTATAGCCTAAAGGTAAGGATGCAAAAAATTTGGAGCGATACAATAGTATTCTCCATACTCTAGCTCCACAAACCTTGGCAATTCATTTTCAAAATTAGCATTTACATATATTTGTGCATGAGTCATCCTTGTCCTAGCCAAGATCGCATATTCAATGGAGATCAGGTCCCCTATAGTTCTGGCTATGCCCTGCAGCCAATATTCATTGAAAAACTAGGCAGGTAGACTTAGGAGATGAACCCAAATAGGGGTAATGTTAATATTTTGCTTTCAAGATCAAAATCTTCACCAAATCGTTTGAGAAAAAAAGGCTCCTTTTGCCCAAAAACCAAGGACCTCCTATTAAAATGCAATTAACATACTCCATATTATTAAAACGGGTAATGAAGAACCCTTGAGTTAGAGTTACCAACTCCAAGCTGCCTACCGGTCGCCATTTACCCATTTCCCAAGCCCTGATAGTCTCCATGTCCGGCCTACCTCCCAAAAACTTGCCTACCAGGGATAATTCTTCCATTGAAAGAAAAAAGCTCAAGGAACTTGTCAAGGCCAAAATTTTATTATTTACTATAACTAGGGATGGAAGAGAGAGAACCTCCTTTCTTTTTCCTCTAAGAGTATCAGCAAAATACAGCCACTTCTTGGGCCCTGCATTGTCCTTCATATATTTTTTTTTGGGGTCTTTCTGAGGATTTTCGGGCCTCTGCGTGATGCCCACATCCAAATTTGCCACAACCTGACCACCTTCCTCTGGATCCTCACTTGATCCATGCTCGATGTTCCCACCCGCCCCTTCCGTACCTACTCTACCTCTACCGCCTTGGTTGAGATTCCTGCCCAAAAAATTCAAACCCTCACTACCGCCGCATTCGCTAAACCTCAGCTCACTCATTCCTGATGATAGCATTCATTGGTCTATGTTTCCTATTACTATATTTTTGGAATTTTCTATTTAAATTACAATTTTCTAGAAGTTTGTTTTTTACAAGTGGTATCAAAACAATGATTTGGCTCCTTATCACAAAAAAAATGACAACATAGTGATAAGCAAGATATTTCATAAACTCTTTTATGAACATATTTCACTAGGATTCGCTTGTTCAATTAGGTTATTTTTAGTCTTTTTTTACTACCTATATTTTAGAATATTTTTTGTCTATAATATTGTGAATTGGGTAGAACTATTTGTATTTCTCAAACCCAAAAAAGAGTATTAGGTGTGTGAGGACCCTTGTGAGAGACTTATCTCATTTTTATCATCTTGTTGAGTTTATCAAAATAATATATATCTCTAGTAACACCTTTTTAAATGAATTGAGGTCTAATCATGCCTCATCATTTAGTTAGTGGTGTATGTTCTATCCTTAGAAATCCACTAGTTAGGCACACGTAAGTGGGAATCTATAAAAATAGGCCAAAATTAATCATGTTTGCATGTGCTAAAATAAACATCAACTACGAAATTAATGTAAGTACCATAATGCCCTAGAATACATAAATAACTTTGGTCTTTTCATTTGCTTTGTCATAATCCCCATGATTTCCTCCTCTTTGTTGGATTTGTTAGATTTACTATAGTAATTCTTTATTATTACTCTATTTATAGGGTAATTAGTTAACTACCTAGGTTAGTTACGCTATTGTTAGCATATATAATATTTGGTCTATTTTTATTATTTTATTTTAGACCTAAGTTGTTGATTAGATCCTAGGATTATGAGCTAATCTGGGCTCTACGATGTATTACATATATTGGTTCTAATCAATGGAAATATTGTTCGTTTACTTCAACATGGCATCAGAGCCAGAAGTGTGAGAGAGAAAGGAGGCAGCAATAATTTGCAGAGCTGGTCTGAAAAAAATTGCACAGTGGAAGCTTGCTGGAAAAAGAAGTAAAAAAAAAATTATTTTGAATTTTTTTTTTTGCACGCACTCCCACCCACATTTTTTGTTGTGCGTTTTCCTATGCAACATTGCCACAGCACTGCATTAGCAACATTTTAAAAAAAAATTAATTTTTTTTGTGCATGCACTTCAATGCATAGTGGTTTTTGTGGGTTTTTTCTTCCTGTGCACGCACTTCCATGCACTCTCCCACCCCCACATCATGTGCTTCATGCACGACTCCCGTGCCCCCCCACGTCGTGCGCTTCATGTGCGACTCCCTCGCCCCCCACTCCCCTCCCAGTTGTCGCTGCAGCACAGCTGACCGCGGCCACCCAGCCGTCGCCAGCAGTGAAGGCAGCAGCACACAGCCACCCCAACCACCACCAGCAGTGGAGGTAGCAGTCGCGACCACCCCAGCCATTGCCAGCAACGGAGGTAGCGACAGGCACCACCCCGCTACTGCCAGTAGTCGGTGCCACCCTGTCGCTACCGACAGCGGAGGTAACAGCAACCGCGGCCACCTGCCATCGCCAGCCATGGACAGAGCTACGGCCAAGAGGTCGCGACAAGAGCAGGCTCTCGGGACCCTCCTCAAATATGAGGGGGTCCCTGATCCTTTCGGATCAGCCCGCTAGTCCACCTGGTGGTGGACTATGCGGTAAGGCTCAAGGAGCCTGCAGGTCGCGGGTTCCAATCCCATCGACCCCCCCTTGGAAAGAAAAGGTAAAAAAAAATTTTTTCTAAAGTTTTTTTTAATTATTATTTTTTTAGTTAAATTTAAAAAATTTGATTTTAATTTATTTTCCATAGTTTTTAAACTATATAAATTAAAATTAAATTTTAATTTAATTTTAATTTATTTTTTAATAGTTTTTAAACTATATAGATTAAAATTAATATTTTTTTTAACTTTAAAACTATAAAATAATTATCAAAATACTTTGTTGAGAGAATTTTTTTTAAAAGGGGGTATTTTTTTTTCAAAAATCAAAGGGGGAAAGTGAGTAATTTTTTGAAAAGCAAATTTGGCATTATTGTAAAGGTGCATTTTTGGCTGCGCCCGACACCTAGTGGGTCATTCCTGTGGGCACTTTTATGTTGTAGGTTGCATTTTTTTTCTATTTTGCACTACTTCATTAAAAGTTAAAAAAAATCAAATTCACTCCCTAAGTCCCCGAAATAATTAAAACCCATCCATGCAATTTATTGCACTGCAGCGTTCGATATTTGTGATACCTCTGGCCAGCACTTACAGGTAAAGTTGTCGTGATTGCGCTATTGTATCCGCCGCCTAATATAGCTACCAAAATGACGTCTGAGCTTGTTCTCTATAAATCGTCGGGGAGAGATAAGTTTGCCATTTTGCATTTTTTACTCCATCCATTACCCTAATAGTTCTTGTGTTTAGGTGTAAATCCTGACGAAAGTTCTAAAATCCAAAGTGTTTAGGGGAAGTTACGCCCCACGCATGAGGATTGTAGACTTTCTATGGTAGGTGCCATCAACAAGACTATTCCCTTTTAGTACTGCTTAAGTACCACGTATCGTATGATCTCTAAAAATTACCTATAGTTTCCCTCATGTAAGGGCGGGTGATTTTTTTTTATATTTCTAAATACCTATAGTTTCCCTCACGTAAGGGTGGGTATTTTGTATGGTATAATGACCTAGCAAAAGGTATATCGAAAGGGGGACCAATTGGTGTTATAAGGAACCTTCACCATGTCTGCAAAATTAATGACCGATTCTCATCAGTTGTTGAAAGGTCCTAATTACACACCATGGAAAAACAAGATGAAGGCCATCCTAGTCATGGATGACTTATGGGATGTTGTATCTGGAGCAACAACAAGACCTTCATCTACTAAAGGTGCTACAGCTCCATCTACTTCTCAAAAAGACTTTGACAAGACAGACAGCAAAGCAAAAGTGCTCATTTTGCTTGTTGTGTCTGATGAAGTTCAACCCCATATTGCTGACTGTGAAAATAGTAAAGAGGCATGGGATGCCCTTAATACTATATATGAGGGAAAGAATGATTCCACTATTCTATTTCTTCAATCTCAATTACATAGTCTAAGCATGAAGCAGGGGAGACAGATTGAATTTTTCTTTGCAGAGTGTCTGAATTGAAAGCAAAGTTGAATTCTTTAGGAGAACCAGTTGATGACAAGCTTCTTACCTCAATTGTATTGAGAGCTTTACCTGATTCTTATCGAGTGTTGATCACTTCCCTTCAGGTATCGCAATGAAAAGTTACTTTTGTAGAATTGGTTAATATGCTTCAAGAGGAGGAGGCACGCCAACTACAACGAGATGATTCTTCTAACACTGCTCTCTACATCAACAGGAAAGGGCAAAACTAGAAGAAGGGTAATTTTTAGAAGGGAGGGAATTCACAAAAGGATTCAAAAGGGAAACAAACTCAACAACCTCAACAGAAAAAGAGATATTGCAAGATCTGTGACAAAGAAGGTCATGATACAAACAGATGTTGGCATAAGAATAAACAATCAAAATAGAAAGGCCAAAACAAACCACAAAAGAATAAACAACAAGTGAATGTTGCTATTGAAGAATCTAACATGGATTATGAGAGAGCCCACAAAGTTCTCATGACTACCACAGTGTCCAAGAAGATGGATCCTATATGGTATGTTGATTCTGGAGCTAGTAAGCACATGACTGGTGACAAATCATGGTTTGAGTCTTTTGAGGCCAAAGAGGGCAAACCTGTCACTATTGCCGATGATAAAACCTACAAGGTTCAGGGAGAAGGAACGATCTCTGTCACTCTTCCTGATGGCAAGTGCCAGATTGAGAAAGTCCTCTATGTTCCAGGACTGGCAAACAACTTATTGTCAGTGACACAAATTTTGGACAAAAATATGGTTGTAAATTTTAGTGTTGATGGGGGCAAGAAGTGTTGTTCTATCACCAGGAGAGGTCAGAACATTGCAACCACTTCATATAAGCATGACTTATTTGCCCTAGATACTATCTCTTCTCCAGATGTAGCCATGATTGCTTCTACCAAGGAGGCAACTTCCCTATGGCACAAGAGATATGGACATTTGAGTTCTGGTTACTTGAGTTAAGTAAGTATGAAATGGTAAAAGGTCTTCCTTCCCTTTCTACCACTTTACCAATTTGCTCTAACTACTTGGCATGAAAGCAACATAGAGTGCCTTTTGAAAGGAGCTCTACAAGAGCAAAGAAACCTCTGGAGTTGATTCACACCGATCTGTGCGGTCCCTTAACTCCCAATAGTTGTGGGGGTAAGAGGTATTTTTAGTTATTCGTAGATGATTACTCATGAAAGATGTGGGTATTCTTTCTTCAACTGAAATCTGAAGCATTTGGCTTCTTTCAGCAATTCAAGAAATCTATTGAAAAGGAGTCAGGGACTTCTATAAAGACCCTCCACTCAGATCGAGGGGGGGAGTTCACCTCTAAATAATTCTTTGAGTTCTTGAAAGAAAATGGGATCACACGACAGTTAACTACTGCTTATACTCCTCAAAAAAATGGAGTTGCTGAAAGGAGGAATCGTTCCATCATGGAAATGGTTCATTGCATGCTCACAGGAGCTAGTATTGAGCAACTATATTGGGCAGAAGCTATCACCACAACAGTATATCTATTGAATAGGGCACCCACAAAGGCTCTACAAGGAATGACTCCACAAGAAGCATGGAGTGGTAGGAAACCCTACATTTCTCATCTACGCATTTTTGGATGTAAAGCTTTCATGCACATACCAAAAGAGAAAAGGAAGAAGCTAGATGAGAAGACATTGAAGTGTATTCTTCTTGGGTATGATGAGCACTCTAAGGGTTATAGTTTGATTGATCCCTTGACCAAGAAGATACACATTAGTAGAGATGTAGTTTTTGATGAGGCTTTCACATCGTAAAACACATCAGATGTATACCTAGACCTTGTGGAAACTAAGGTTGATAAATCTCCTTCATCAAAGGTTGGAGGTCCTTCTTCATCTTCTTCAACACCTCGGAAGAAGAATCCAAAGTGGTATACAAATACAATAAAAGACTCTAAGCTATCCACTCCACCAGATTTGACATTGGATAGGCCTTGTACTTGCAGCATGGCTCGACAAGAGAAAGCTACAACAGAGAATACTGGGGTTGATGATCTGTGTCAATATTTTGAGGAACTTTTTGTAGATCCAGAGAGAGATACAGAAGATATGGATATTGATAATGACAGGGTTTTTATGTCTTCCATAGATGATCTTGAACCTGTATTAGTGCAAGATGCTCTTTGTGAGCCTCAGTGGAAGGCCGCTATGGATGTAGAGTATAAGTCTTTGATGAAAAACAAAACTTGGAAGCTTGTCGATCTGCCATACGAAAAGAAGCCCATAGGCTACAAATGGGTGTATAAAGTTAAGTATAAGGTAGATGGGACAATAGATAAGCATAAGGCCCGACTTGTTGTAAAGGGCTATGCTCAAAGAGAAGGCATTGACTATGAGGAAACTTTTGCACCTCATCGCTCGGATGACAACCATTCGAGTTCTTTGTGCTATGGGAGCACAATATGGGTGGAAAGTACACCAAATGGATGTCAAGAGTGCTTTTCTAAATGGTGATCTCCAAGAAGAAGTCTACATGACTCAACCGAAAGGATTTGAAGTGGAAGGCCAACAACGAAAAGTTTGCAAATTGGTAAAATCCTTATATGGTTTGAAACAGGCCCTCGGGCTTGGTATATTATTTATAGTTTTAACTATTAATTAAATTAATTTTTTTTTTTTATGTTTTTAACTATTATTAAAATTATTTTTTAACTTTAAAGCTATAAAATAATAATCAAAATCCTTTGTTGAGAGATGTATTTTAAGGGAGTATTTTTTTCCAAAAATCAAATGGGGAAAGTGAGTAATTTTTTGAAAAGCAAATTTGGCATTATTGTAAAGGTGCATTTGTGTGCGACACCTAGTGGGTCATTTGTGGGACTTATGTTGTAGGTTGCATTTTTTCTATTTTGATGACTACTTCATTAAAGAGTTAAAAAAATTTGATTCATTCCTAAGTCCTCGGAATAATTAAAACCCATCCGTGTCAATTTATTGCATTGAGATGTCGAGTATTTGAGATCCTCTGCCATTACGAAAGTTGTCGTGATTGCGCTCATTGTATCCGCCGCCTAATATAGCTGCCAAAATGACATCTGAGCTTGTTCTCTATAAATCGTTGGGAGAGATAAGTTTGCCATTTTGCATTTTTTACTCCATCCATTACCCTAATAGTTCTTGTGTTTAGGTGTAAATCTTGACGAAAGTTCTAAAATCCAAAGTGTTTAGGGGAAGTTACGCCCCACGCATGAGGATTGCAGACTTTCTATGGTAGGTGCCATCAACAAGACTATTCCCTTTCAGTACTGCTTAAGTACCACGTATCGTATGATCTCTAAAAATTACCTATAGTTTCCCTCATGTAAGGGCGGGTGATTTTTTTTTATCTTTCTAAATACCTATAGTTTCCCTCATGTAAGGGCGGGTATTTTGTATGGTATAATGACCTAGCAAAAGGTATATCGAAAGGGGGACCAATTGGTGTTATAAGGAACCTTCACCATGTCTGCAAAATTAATGACTGATTCTCATCAGTTGTTGAAAGGTCCTAATTACACACCATGGAAAAACAAGATGAAGGCCATCCTAGTAATGGATGACTTATGGGATGTTGTATCCGGAGCAACAACAAGACCTTCATCTGTTGCTGGTGCTACAACTCCATCTATTGCTCAAAAAGACTTTGACAAGAAAGACAACAAAGCAAAAGTGCTCATTTTGCTTGTTGTGTCTGATGAAGTTCAACCCCATATTGCTGACTGTGAAAATAGTAAAGAGGCATGGGATGCCCTTAATACTATATATGAGGAAAATAATGATTCCACTATTCTATTTCTTCAATCTCAATTACATAGTCTAAGCATGAAGCGAGGGGAGACATTTGAATTTTTTCTTTGCGAGTGTTTGAATTGAAAGCAAAGTTGAATTCTTTAGGAGAACCAGTTGATGACAAGCTCCTTACCTCAATTGTATTGAGAGCTTTACCCGATTCTTATCGGGTGTTGATCACTTCCCTTCAGGTATCGCAATGAAAAGTTACTTTTGTAGAATTGGTTAATATGCTTCAAGAGGAGGAGGCACGCCAACTACAGCGAGATGATTCTTCTAACACTGCCCTCTACATCAATAGGAAAGGGCAAAACCAGAAGAAGGGTAATTTTTAGAAGGGAGGGAATTCACAAAAGGATTCAAAAGGGAAACAAACTCAACAACCTCAATAGAAAAAGAGATATTGCAAGATTTGTGACAAAGAAGGTCATGATACAAACAGATGTTGGCATAAGAATAAACAATCAAAATAGAAAGGCCGGAACAAACCACAAAAGAACAAACAAGTGAATGTTGTTGTTGAAGAATCTGACATGGATTTTGAGAGAGCCCACAAAGTTCTCATGACTACCACGGTGTCCAAGCAGACGGATCCTATATGGTATGTTGATTATGGAGCTAGTAAGCACATGACTGGTGACAAATCATGGTTTGAGTCTTTTGAGGCCAAAGAGGGCAAACCTGTCACTATTGCCGATGATAAAACCTACAAGGTTCAGGGAGAAGGAACGATCTCTGTCACTCTTCCTGATGGCAAGTGCCAGATTGAGAAAGTCCTCTATGTTCCAGGACTGGAAAACAACTTATTGTCAGTGACACAAATTTTGGACAAAAATATGGTTGTAAATTTTAGTGTTGATGGGGGCAAGAAGTGTTGTTCTATCACCAGGAGAGGTCAGAACATTGCAACCGCTTCATATAAGCATGACTTATTTGCCCTAGATACTATCTCTTCTCCAGATGTAGCCATGATTGCTTCTACCAAGGAGGCAACTTCCCTATGGCACAAGAGATATGGACATTTGAGTTCTGGTTACTTGAGTTAAGTAAGTATGAAATGGTAAAAGGTCTTCCTTCCCTTTCTACCACTTTACCAATTTGCTCTGACTACTTGGCAGGAAAGCAACATAGAGTGCCTTTTGAAAGGAGCTCTACAAGAGCAAAGAAACCTCTGGAGTTGATTCACACCGATCTGTGCGGTCCCTTAACTCCCAACAGTTATGGGGGTAAGAGGTATTTTTAGTTATTCGTAGATGATTACTCATGAAATATGTGGGTATTCTTTCTTCAACTGAAATATGAAGCATTTGGCTTCTTTCAGCAATTCAAGAAATCTATTGAAAAGGAGTCAGGGACTTCTATAAAGACCCTCCACTCAGATCGAGGGGGGGAGTTCACCTCTAAAGAATTCTTTGAGTTCTTGAAATAAAATGGGATCACATGACAGTTAACTACTGCTTATACTCCTCAAAAAAATGGAGTTGCTGAAAGGAGGAATCGTTCCATCATGGAAATGGTTCGTTGCATGCTCACAGGAGCTAGTATTGAGCAACTATATTGGGCAGAAGTTGTCACCACAACAGTATATCTATTGAATAGGGCACTGTTGGCATTTTTGCCACATTGATTCTCATAGATTAATGCATTAATGTATTGTTGAAATTTGACCTTTGATACCAGCTTTGATGCAGCGTTGGAGAAAAAAAGGAGAAAAATTGAGTAGAAAATGGCTAAGTCTAAAAACTGCAGCGATTCGCTGACATGTCGTAGAATCACGGTCAACGCATGCAGTTGGGGTGGAACCGTCGCGATATCGCGACGTGTTCTATTTTCACGACCGAAGACAAGTGAAGGGGGAAAAGCGACAAATTGTCGCGAAATCGCGACAAAAGGTTCAGCTAAAGGCACAAAGTTAAAAACTTGCAGCGATCCGCCAACGTCTCAAAATCACGGGTCGATCGGCTTCAAAGACTCAAGTTGAAAAGTTGCGGCGTGTCACTGACATGTTCTCAAATCGCGACGCTGGCGGCTTCGAAGGGGCAAGTGCCAAAACTTGCAGCGATTCGCTGCATGTTCGAGCAGAGAAGAGTCTAAGGAAGAAGTTGCAGCGATTCGTTGCACTTTTTTAGGAAGGGTTCTCGCAAGGCAAAGATGCAGCGCATCGCGACGGAAAATGGCAAATGGTACGAAAGGGAAAAGTTGTAGCGAAATCGCTACACTTTTGGCGATAAGGTTGAGCAAGACGAATGTGTAGCGAAATCGCTACATGTTCCCAAATCGCGGGGTAGCAAGGAGGAAAGAACTAAAGGACGAAATGCGTAGCGAAATCGCTACATGTCTTATTTTCGTAGGTTCCAAGCGGCCAGGGTGTACGGCGTTAAAAGACGTCGTGATTTCGTGACCTGTTTCATTTTCGCGACCCATCCATAAAGCCGTACAAAGTGCCCAAAACATGTAGCGATATCGCTACATGTTCCATTTTCGTAGAGCAAAGCGAAGAAAGGGGCCAACGACCAAAAGACGTAGCGAAATTGCTACATGTGCCATTTTCGCGTGGATAAGCTAGCGATGGAGAAAAGGAACCTGAAGACGTAGAGATATCGCTACAGGTGCCATTTTCGCGGGTCAAAGGTGGTCAAAGCGTACGGCATAAAAATATGTCATGATTTCGTGACCCATCGTGTTTTCGCGACCTGCACATTTTCCCTCCAAGTGCAGTATGAACGGCCCGAGGGGTTTTTCTCGATTTCCAAGTATTTAATGCTGACCCGAATTTAATGATTTGCGGATTTCCAAGGCATTCAAAGTAAAAGATGAGCCCAGGCCACCAAAATTGCAGATTTTATGCGTTCAAGGCTGTTGTTCGTGGATTGTCGTAACGGTTTCACACTTATTTTCAAAAAATGAATTTAATGAGGGAGACCGCTATTGCTTAATGGTATTTAATCTTTGCTCCCTTAACGCTGCAACTAAGGGGATCGTGTTCCTAATGTCCGCCATATAATTGTAGATCACGAGGAGGATGGTGGCAAACATTTAATGCTGTAGAGAGGACGGACCTCTATAAAAACCAATGTAATTTTCATTTACAAAGGTTGGAAAATTCTCTGCTAGAGACTGGAAGTGCATTTGCAGGAATAAAAGACTTGAATTCTGATTTTTCAAGCAACGCTTTGGGTGATTTCCTTTCTGTCCTTGTTGCATTTCTAATCGCATTATTATTCTTTAACGACTGTTGCGTTTAAATTCTGCATTCTGAATTTAAATACTGCTGTAAGAATATAATCCCTGGAGTGTAGTCCTGGAGGGTTTTTTGCATACGTTGCATGAGAATCGAGTTGATAATTTCTATTGCTTGCTGTTGTTGCGCTTTTAAGTTTCCTGCTGCTATTTTCTGATCCCATAACTTTGGCCTGTGGCCATATTTTCCATTTCTTTCTGTAACTTTTTTTTTAATTTTTTTCCAGTAAACCTTATCTTACACCAAGTTTAGAATAGTGAAGGGAACCAGCCCACTCTGGAGATTGTTCTGGGAGCCATTTCTTACTTCCAGCCTTTCAATGTTGGCCGGGTCTAGGGCGCACTTGTAAAATCCTTTCCTGTGGCAGATTCGTGACCAACAATTTTTGGCACGCCCGGTGGGACAAATTCTTTCTGTCTCCAAGAATTCATAATCGGTGGGATAAGCATAATTTTCCAAATTGATAAACCCACTGGTGCCAACAGTTTTTGGCACGCTCAATGGGACAGACTTCTTCTGTCTCACAAAAATCCACATTTGTTTTAACACCCGGAGGTCTCAAGATTTGATGAGCTGTCTTGGCCTCATAGCGGAGATTTGTAAGTTCATCTGGCGACTTTGCTGAGTTGAAGATCCAAATTTCTTGTTTGTGGACGCCTGTTTTTAAAAAAAAAAAGTTCAAAGAATGTTTTTTCTGGTGACTCTGACTTAATGGCGATGGCCATGATTCCATGAGACCACTGCCACAAAGGCGAGGGTTTTTTCTAGATGGGATGATCCTAGCCCTCTGAATCTCCAAGTTCGGCATGAAATTTCCGAAGGTGCCCTGAATAACCTGGCAAAATATGATGGTACCAAAGGCATGGCTCTGGCACATGTTGAAGACATTGCTACTATGTCCATGATCCATGTCATAGAACACGAAGATGTCATGATCCGACTTCTGGTTCAGTCTTTGGAAGGAAGAGCATTATAGTGGTATAGATTGCTCAAACGTCAAAGCATTAGTTCATGGGATGATCTAGCGGGGTCACTGATCAAAATATTTGATGAAGATCCTTTCTACAGTTCTTTGGATCTCTACCAATTTTTCATGTATATCAAGATAGCACCTCAAGAAAGCATCACAGACTTCAATGTCCGATTCTTGATAAGTTGGAAGAAGATTCCAAAGAAGATCCGTCCATCACCCACCCAAGCCCACCTCTTTTATGTTCGAGCTTTTAATTCTGACATAGGTCTCTTTTGCTGCAGTCAGGTGAACAACGGTTCCCACAAATCTTTGAGGAAGCAGTGCGAGCGGAACGGCTTTGCTCTTATCGAGAAAGTCACTGTGGGGAGAAACTCCATTACCTTCTCCGGTGGTTGCTGCTCCTGTCTACCCTGCACAGTACTTTTCATGCCAGATCCCTTATACTGAGCAGAAACCTGAGATGCAGTCATGTGGAGTTCAAGGGACAAATCTCATCCAAAGTCAAGGATTGGAACATGCAAGAACTTTTCCAGCAATGAACAATATGGTTGCTTGTAGTTTTCATCAAGAGATGGGCCAAGTAGAAGAACAAGTTCAAATTCCAGAACCTGAGGAGATCCCAGAATCAGATTTCTCACTTGAAGAGCCCTGTGATCACATCAAGGAGTTAGAGGAGCCTGTACTCAGCCCACAACCAGTAAATTCTGCAAAGTGGTGGTGTTGGTTCCAGCCATTACATCCAGTACCTAAAGAAGTCCTCCATGTGGGTACTAGTAAGAAGGATAATCTGTCGCATTGCATCCTATTCGCACCATGGAGAACTTCAGGAAGGAGCCAGCCCAATTTCAAGAACCGACTCAAGTATGATTGGATCTGGTCGGGACATTGCAGATTTACCGGATAACACTTTGAGACTGGGTTTGTGGTGGTGACATGCCAATCATGTCGTGAACTATTGTATATAGTATTTTGAAAAAAAAAAAAAAAAAAAAATAGAAAAAGAAGAGAAAAAAAAAAAGCGGTATTGTTTTTATTACTGTTCATCTCAGCTCTTTTGTTGTCTGCGAGCTGTAGGTGCCTTTTGTTTTTCTGTGTTTTTCTTTTCCTAGCAGTTGGTGGCTTTCTAGAAAATTCTTCCTTTCTCTTCCCTTTTTCTTCCTTTCCCTTCTTCATCTTTCTTCTTTTACTTCTTTTTCTTCTGCAGTTAAGAAATAAGCCACGGCTGTTGTTTCTTTTCCCTTTTTCTATTTTTCCCCGTCCCTTCTTATCCCTTTCTTCTAAGTTATGTCAATTTACGCATTTATTTACAGTTTTTTATTTTTCATTCCACACTTTCCATATTGCCATTTCCATTTCATCCGTTCGTTCACTTTCATTCCATCCATTGCAGATGGCAGTATAATAGCTTTTGTTGTTATGTCTACCACATCATTTGCTCACTCCATCATTCCATTATTATCATCATTCCATTGCATTCACCGCTTGCGCAACCGCAAGAGCTCATTCCATTTCCATTCCATTTGTTTCATTTCACAACAAGTTGCAGGTCCTTCCAGTTTCAGCTCTTCAACAGAGAAGTTTTGCGGCAGTCCCCTGATATGTATTACAGCAGCCGGTCTCCTGTTCTGATATGACTCTGTGCCCAATGGACTAAGGCCTAGATTCTTGCATACAGCGCTGTATACCCCACGAGCCGCCAAGAATGTTGGCATTTTTGCCACATTGATTCTCATAGATTAATGCATTAATGTATTGTTGAAATCTGACCTTTGATACCAGCTTTGATGCAGCGTTGGAGAAAAAAAGGAGAAAAATTGAGTAGAAAATGGCTAAGTCTAAAAACTGTAGCGATTCGCTGACATGTCGCAGAATCGCGGTCAACGCATGCAGTTGGGGTGGAACCGTCGCGATATCGCGACGTGTTCTATTTTCGTGGCCGAAGACAAGTGAAGGGGAAAAGCGACAAATTGTCGCGAAATCGTGACAAAAGGTTTAGCTAAAGGCACAAAATTAAAAACTTGCAGCAATCCGCCAACGTCTCAAAATCTCGAGTCGGTCGACTTCAAAGACTCAAGTTGAAAAGTTGCGGTGCGTCGCTGACATGTTCTCAAATCGCGACGCTGGCGACTTCGAAGGGGCAAGTGCCAAAACTTGCAGCGATTCGCTGCATGTTCGAGCAAAGAAGAGTCTAAGGAAGAAGTTGCAGCGCATCGCTACACTTTTTTAGGAAGGGTTCCTGCAAGGCAAAGATGCAGCGCATCGCGACGGAAAATGGCAAATGGTACGGAAGGGAAAAGTTGTAGCGAAATCGCTACACTTTTGGCGATAAGGTTGAGCAAGACGAATGTGTAGCGAAATCGCTACATGTTCCCAAATCGCGGGGTAGCAAGGAGGAAAGAACTAAAGGACGAAATGCGTAGCGAAATCGCTACATGTCTTATTTTCGTAGGTTCCAAGCGGCCAGGGTGTACGGCGTTAAAAGACGTCGTAATTTTGTGACCCATCCATAAAGTCGTACAAAGTGCCCAAAACATGTAGCGATATCGCTACATGTTCCATTTTTGTAGAGCAAAGCGAAGAAAGGGGCCAACGACCAAAAGACGTAGCGAAATCGCTACATGTGCCGTTTTCGCGTGGATAAGCTAGCGATGGAGAAAAGGAAGCCGAAGACGTAGCGATATCGCTACAGGTGCCATTTTTGTGGGTCAAAGGTGGTCAAAGTGTACGGCATAAAAATATGTCATGATTTCGTGACCTGTCGCGTTTTCGCGACCTGCACATTTTCCTGCCAAGTGCAGTATGAACGGCCCGAGGGGTTTTTCTCGATTTCCAAGTATTTAATGCTGACCCGAATTTAATGATTTGCGGATTTCCAAGGCATTCAAAGTAAAAGACGTGCCCAGGCCACAAAAATTGCAGATTTTATGCGTTCAAGGCTGTTGTTCGTGGATTGTCGTAACGGTTTCACGCTTATTTTCAAAAAATGAATTTAATGAAGGAGACCGCTATTGCTTAATGGTATTTAATCTTTGCTCCCTTAACGCTGCAACTAAGGGGATCGTGTTCCTAATGTCCGCCATATAATTGTAGATCACGAGGAGGATGGTGGCAAACATTTAATGTCTGTAGAGAGGACGGACCTCTATAAAAACCAATGTAATTTTCATTTACAAAGGTTGGAAAATTCTCTGCTAGAGACTGGAAGTGCATTTGCAGGAATAAAAGACTTGACTTCTAATTTTTCAAGCAATGCTTTGGGTGATTTCCTTTCTGTCCTTGTTGCATTTCTAATCGCATTATTATTCTTTAACGGCTGTTGCGTTTAAATTCTGCATTCTGAATTTAAATACTGCTGTAAGAATATAATCCCTGGAGTGTAGTCCTGGAGGGTTTTTTGCATACGTTGCATGAGAATCGAGTTGATAATTTCTATTGCTTGCTGTTGTTGCGCTTTTAAGTTTCCTGCTGCTATTTTTTGATCCCATAACTTCGGCCTGTGGCCATATTTCCCATTTCTTTCTGTAACCTTTTTTTAATTTCTTTCCAGTAACCCTTATCTTACACCAAGTTTAGAATAGTGAAGGGAACCAGCCCACTCTGGAGATTGGTCTAGGAGCCATTTCTTGCTTCCAGCCTTTCAATGTTGGCCGGGTCTAGGGCGCACTTGTAAAATCCTTTCCTGTGGCAGATTCGTGACCAACAGGCACCCACAAAGGCTCTACAAGGAATTACTCCACATGAAGCATGGAGTGGTAGGAAACCCTCCATTTCTCATCTATGCATTTTTGGATGTAAAGCTTTCATGCACATACCAAAAGAGAAAAGGAAGAAGCTAGATGAGAAGACATTGAAGTGTATTCTTCTTGGGTATGATGAGCACTCTAAGGGTTATTGTTTGATTGATCCCTTGACCAATAAGATACACATTAGTAGAGATGTAGTTTTTGATGAGGCTTTCACATCATAAAACACATCAGATGTATACCTAGACCTTGTGGAAACTAAGGTTGATAAATCTCCTTCATCAAAGGTTGGAGGTCCGTATTCATCTTCTTCAACACCTCGGAAGAAGAATCCAAAGTGGTATACAAATACAATCAAAGACTCTAAGCTATCCACTCCACCACATTTGACATTGGATAGGCCTTGTACTCGCAGCATGGCTCAATAGGAGAAAGCTGCAATAGAGAATACTGGGGTTGATGATCTATGTCAATCTTTTGAGGAACTTTCTATAGATCTAGAGAGAGATACAAAAGATATGGATATTGATAATGATAGGGTTTTTATGTCTTCCATAGATGATCTTGAACCCGCATCAGTGCAATATGCTCTTGGTGAGCCTTAGTGGAAGGCCGATATGGATGCAGAGTATAAGTCTTTGATGAAAAACAAAACTTGGAAGCTTGTCGATCTGCCATACGAAAAGAAGTCCATAGGCTACAAATGGGTGTATAAATTTAAGTATAAGGTATATGGGACAATAGATAAGCATAAGTACTGACTTGTTGTAAAGGGCTATGCTCAAAGAGAAGTCATTGACTACGAGGAAACTTTTGCACCTACTGCTCGGATGACAACCATTCGAGTTCTTTGTGCTATGGCAGCACAATATGGGTGGAAAGTACACCAAATGGATGTCAAGAGTGATTTTCTAAATGGTGATCTCCAATAAGAAGTCTACATGACTCAACCGAAAGGATTTGAAGTGGAAGGCCAACAACAGAAAGTTTGCAAATTGGTAAAATCCTTATATGGTTTGAAATAGGCCCCTCGGGCTTGGTATATAAAAATGGATAATCACCTTCTGTAGCATAGATTAAGAGATGTCTGTCAGATGCAAACCTCTATTTTAAGAAACAAGGTTCTGAAATAGTGTTGCTTGTACTCTATGTTGATGATTTGCTCATTACAAGGAGTTCAGAAACTATGATTTCTACTATCAAAAGAGACTTTTGTCAATATTTTGAGATGTCAGATCTCGAACTTCTCCATTATTGTCTTGGTCTGGAAGTCATCCAGAAGGAGCACTACATCAAAGTGTCTCAAAAAAATATGCCAAGACCCTATTGGAAAAATATCGCATGACTGATTGCAAGCCAATGTCAACTCCGATGGAGATAGGAATTCAGTTATCACGATATGATGATTCACCTCAAGTATATGGTACTCTCTATCGATAGTTTATTGGGAGTCTCATATATCTGACCAACACTAGGCCAGATATCGTATTTGTTGTCAACTATCTTTCGAGGTTCATGCAGGAGCCTAAGACTACACACTAGAAAGTAGCAAAGCGCATTCTTCACTATGTCCATGGCACAATGGAATATGGCCTAGAATATAAGAGGAACAACAAATTCTTCTTACAGGGATACACGGACTTTGACTATGCCGGATCATATGATGATCGTAAATCAACTTTAGGATATTTGTTTCATCTTGGATCTGGTGTTGTATCTTGGCACAGCAAGAAGCAACGGGTGGTTGCTATTTAATCAACAGAGTCAGAATATCGTGCCACATGTGAAGCTATGTGTGAAGTGATATGGTGCATCCTAACAAGTATGGGTCTTCCTTCAAAATCTCCAATACACTTGTTCTGCGACAACATGGGTTTCTTGTCAAGAATCCAGTACATCATGAAAGAACCAAGCACATTGACACACAATGTCACTTCATTCGAGACTAAGTTCCAAGGCACTGAATTCAGCTTCAATACATTCCCACCAATTCTCAAGTTGCAGACATTTTCACTAAGGCACTTTCACGTATCAAATTTGAATTGTTTCATAGCTCTCTTTGTATTACCAAATGATGTAATCAGGGGGGATGTTAGTAGTTATTAAATTACATAAATAATGTAATAAGGGGGGATGTTAGATTTACTATAGTAATTCTTTATTATTACTTTATTTATAGGGTAGTTAGTTAACTACCTAGGTTAGTTACGCTATTGTTAGTGTATATAATATTTGGTCTATTTTTATTATTTTATTTTAGACCTAAGCTGTTGATTAGATCCTAGGATTACGAGCTAATCTAGGCTCTACAATGTATTACATATACTGGTTCTAATCAATGAAATATAGTTCGTTTACTTCAGTAGGATTTTACATCTATTTCCAAAAATGAACAAAAACAATCCATCCACTCAAATTTTATACAAAAATAAAAAAAATGATGAAAGAGACAGAACTAGTGGGTACCCTTGAGAACCATAAACAATCATTATTTATTCACAGGTAAGGATCACAACACTTTAATACAATGTATGGGGGTTATTTTACACCAATATAAAAAACCTTTATAAATAATAAAATTAACCTAAGTTGAAAAAATAAGTGGGATTTAAATTAATTTAAAAATATAAGATGTGTTTAAAAATAAAAAGGTTAACCTTAGTTCATAGGGGTTGGATTAAATGAATAAGTAAATACATAAATAAATAAGTAAATACATTTATATATTGATTTCATATAAGCCTGCACAATACTATATCATACAATGTTGGCTTTGCCCATAATTTGAATAACACTTTCAACACCTCCTCATGCTCGAATTGAGAGGCCAATGAGAGAAGACCTTAATGGATGCTCTAGTCATCATTTGTACTAGAGGAAGACTTAGCTAAATCCACCTTCTCATTTGAAATTTTTCATATGCAGAGATGCCCTTGCACAAGTATCTCCTCAAGCTAGACTGTTTCACCATAATCAATATCAAATACTCCTATATATATAAATAACACCTCTATAAATACTTATGAGGAACACAAGCTAAGTATATCCCCACTTAGAATTTCCTTCAATATTATATAGTTGTAGAAGAAAAGAGTTGGAAGCATGAATTTACTTTTTAGAAAATATTTCATCTTTTTTTAAAACTTTAACTTGCTCTTAGAAAATATAATTTCTATCTCCAAAAGAGGAATTGCATGAATTTATTTATGTTAATATCAGTAATTCCAAGAGTATCTAGACAAAATAATAAGAGAGAAGAGATCATGAAGGATTTGATCTTCATATATAAATGAACCAATAGCCCAAGCATTTGATAGGAAGAGGAGGGATTGACTAGCACACTCTCTAAATATTTTTTTGTGCCTCCAAAATATCCAAGAACTACTTCTAGTACCATAAATCTAACTATATTTCTCATGAATATGGACCAAAGATTCTAGTTGCATAACATATTATAATTTACCTTTTTGAATGGGGGCAACAAGTCTTAAAAATAATCACACAATGAAATGTTCCTCCACTTTTAATTGGTCCCAGAAAAATACCACCAATATAAAGAACTCAAAAAATCATACAATTATTTTTAAGACCTAGAAATTTACCCTTCAAAATAGCCATAGACCGATGTTTTAAATACATAATTAAAAAAAAATCCTTCTAGTTTTTCACATGGAGAAAAAATAATAAATAAATTTATTTTTTCTCTTTTCATCAAAAGCTATAATACCCTTATGCCACATGCATATATGTTAACTATTTCCTTCACCACCTTAGGTCCAAAGGTGCGCCTTCTATATGAAGAAGAGCATCACAATCCATAATAGTAAAAATCTCCAACCATTTAAATAGATATCTTGTGCAATATTTTATTGAAGTAATTAAATATGAATTTTTTCCCTTCTTCCATCCAAGGCATCAAATTTTTCAAGCGGGACAAAAACATCATAATTACTCCTCCATTACAATGATACCATATGCTTTTTATGAGGAAACAATGTTTGACTCTTCGTGAAGAAATCAAGATACCCTTTTGAAGTCAAAGCAACAATACTTCTTCTATTGTAAATGGTTTGGATCTACACAAAATAGGTAAAAAATATTCCAATAATAATGGAAACTAACCTAGAATAAACATAAGTTCTCCAAAAAAATATAAGAGTAATTGGAGAAAAAATATTGGATATTCCCTTTTCCTCTATTTCCAAAGGTGCTTATGAAGCTTTGAAAAGTAATTTTTCCTACAAGTCAAAAGAAATATTGGAGGTTCCAAAATATCTTTCTACATGACCAAATGATGATGCTTCATACCCCTTTGATACCATATTTCTAGGGAAAAAAAAGCAATCCATCCACTTAAATTTGTATAGAAAACATAAAAATGACAAAAGAGAAAATATTGATGGGTTGACTTGAGCACCATAAATGATCATTGTATTATCCATGGATAAGGATCACAAAATTCTAATACAATGGATAAAGTAGCTAGGGGTATTTATACCAATACTAAAAACCCTAATACATAATCAAATTAACCTAAGCATATATAACAAATGGGATTTAGATTAATTACAAAATATAAGATAGGTTTAACCATAATAATTTTAACCATGATCCATAAGGCTTACATTAAATGTTTTTTAATTGATAAATAAATAATTAAATACATTTGTGCAATGATTACTCGTAGAACTGTACAAGATTATATCATATAATTTTAGTTTTGGCCATAAGTTAAATTAAGCTTTCAACACTCTTCTCCTATAATGTAACATCATGACATATTCAAGCCTCCCCTAATCCCAGAACCTAAGGTTTAACACCCTAAATATCTATAAATATATTGGATAGTAGGATTACATAGATCTATAATTGTCAAGTTTCTTGCTCTGCTACTCTAGTTCACATAAAAAATAATTGTAGAAACTTTTATTTTTACATCATGTATCAAATACACAAATTTCTTTCTTTTGTGTTTAGATTTCTATTTATTAGTTGTTATTATATGTTAGGAGTGTTGGAATATCTATAATCCAGCCTTATTTAGTCAAAGGCCAATAGTGATGAAATGCCTATGGTTTTCTTGATATAGCCTATAGGCAAGTTCTATTCAATCCTATAGGAATTCTCTATATAAACCTATGGGTGCTTTCTATATAATTATATGAGAGTTCTATATGTAATATTATTTACATATTTATGTGTAATTCTATGGGCATGTTTTATGTAAGACTAAAAGCACTTTTGATGTATTTACCCTTAGAAATATTGGTTAAACCACCTCTATGATTAACCTTAAACAAAGGATTTAATATATTTTAATTTAATCTTAAATTTAGATTATATCAACTTTAGGCTACATATTACTTAAGATAATCAAATTTACAAAGATAAAATAAAGTACCAAACTAATGCATATGATAATGGAAATATTTTGTAAGCATAAATCACATAAATAACTTCAATATCTACTCATAAATATGGCATAAATAAAATCTCATGAAAATGAAGCCATAGTACTGAAAGAAGAAAGTAATATTATTACTAATTGTGTCTCTTACAACTCCACATTACCATGTATATATAATGTAATGTGACTCTTCATATGAAGCACTCTTGGCATTTCCATTTCTTGACTATTCAACTTCCTATTCTATAGACTCATGTACATGAACAAATGTGCACATTTAAATTATTAACTATTAGGCACCCTTTTACATTTATTACAACACATAAAGTATATCCTAATCTAAGACATGTACCAAATAATGTAATATACTCTAACAACCCCTCCCCGTATTACATTATTTGGTTATTGAAGACTTATCTTCAATATGGATCTTTAGCTTATAGAAATATTTTGATATTGTTTGGTTCATATTCAACTTTAATTCGTTGATGTCTTGGTAACAGTCCTCTCATTTTATTTTATCTGAATATTGTATTTTTGTAGGAGAATGAGTCTCTATTTTTTGTAGTCTATCTCTTAGAAACAACATTAGTATTATCTTGAGCCATTACAAGTTCTTGTGAGAAACCAATAGAATCTAGAAAGTATACTCCCTTGTTAACTGAACTTGTGGCCTCTATTTCATCTAGCCTTCTGATAAGACATATGTTCTTCTTGTCCATATATTTGAATTCTACTGTTTTTCCATTCTCAATTAATTTGGTAACTGAGATGAGGTTTGTGGTCAATCCTGGTATATACATAACATTATCCAATATAAAATATGGATAGAATGCATTAGGTATTACACATCCATATCCATGAACCAAATATTTCTTTCCATCGGCTAGCTTTATACCAAAACTATTAGTAACCTCTAGGTAATTAAACCATTGTAGATTTCCTATCATGTGATGACTTGCTCCTAAATCAATATACCAAATATCCTTGTCATATTGAATAGTAGAATTATTTTCATGTGAAATAATCTTGCATTGTTGATAAGAAACATAAGGAATGATTTACACTTATCCCTTTCCTATTGCTTTCAATGGTGCAAAAGGTTTAAAATTATCGTGGCATGGTGGTTATAAGTGCGGATTGCATGGAGATCTGTGTGGCGGCTTTCAAGGTGGACAATGCATAATACTATGGATGCCATAAAAAAATGGATAGCTTACCCGGATTCATGGGGAATACCGATTACACCATGTAAAAAAAACATAAGGAATGATTTGCATTTGATGATAATATGTTTCTCTTGCTAGTTTATCCATACCTCTTAAATTATTCACTCTTTGTAGGTTGAGTTTCTTATGCCTCAAAAAGTAGTGAATATAGTTCCAGGAATTATGTCTTAGTCACAAGAATATAATATTTCTAAATTTCTTAATTCCTAAGTTGATGTAGAATACCTTATACCTCCAATTTTTAGAAATTTACAACAAATATATGTGCAATAATTATAAATCTAATATGGTATAGAAATTTGTATTACTTCAGCTCAATTAAAATGCAAATATTCTAAAAATGGTTTTGTAAATTTAAATAATTATATTACAAAACTCATATATATTTATCCAATATCTTCTACCAAAGAATTACTCCTTAAATAAATCTTCAACTTGTTATTATATCTAATATTTCCAATATAAACTTATTCTTCTCAAAATTCCTTTGCTTTTCATCTTAGAAAATAATATCCTTATAAAATACCTTATTACTCCTATATAAATCTTATGGTATATTTTAATGAAATTAGATTACCTTAGGCTTGTAATCTCTGGTCAACAATGCTTGAATTTTTCTACAAACTTTCTCTCACGTATGTCTATGAATGGTCATGTCTTCATATGTGCTATCTTGGCCTGATTCGTTGACCCTTCTTGACTTTAATATACCTGTAACTAATATTAGCTTTACCAATGCACTTTGTAACCTCCAACTGCATCTAATAGTTAATTTCCTTTGTCGTTTTTACCTACACTAATCTGCCATGCATTCTTCAAGATTTTGGTGCCTTGGGAGAATGTTTCCTTTATTGGGTGTGAATTAACCTTTGACCTTTCAATTTCTACTTGCCACTTAATGAACTGGGCACTAATATCTTAATGTTTCTACCTTGTATGTGCCACTTGGCACTCTTGACAAACTAGGAGTTAATATTTTTATGTTTCTATCGTGTACATACCACTTGGTACTCTAATGCTTCTACTTCTCTCATAATGCATATTTCCTTCTTTGGTGGGTATTGATGTGGCTATGGACATTACTTTGTAACACTCTATTAACATTCCTTCAACATTAATCAACGTGGCATATGCATGTAAAATGATCCTCTACGATTTCTCCTCAATGTAAATCTTCACTATTCCAACGCTCACCTTATATATTCTTCAATACATTTGTCTCAACGTATTACTACATATTATTTCCATAGCAATATGCTTGTTTTTCAAGGGCAACCATCCTTATAGTTCTTATGATTTCATAGGTGGCTTTGTCTCTTCAATGTTTTCCAATGACTTTATTCAATGGTGTTTGATGTTGTAGGGCTCTTCTACGTCCCTTCAATAATGTGGAGCTTTTATCCATGTTTATCTTCAATGATGTAGAGATTAATCACTTATCTCCTTAGAGAAATGACAACACTCCTTTGAGTGGTGGTTCCTCTTGCTCTTTTGAGTGGTGATTCTTATTTGATAGTGATTCCTTCGATGTTTGTGCTCACCTAATAATATTATGCTTATTCTAGTATCTTTTGACACTCAAAAATTTTGCCGAATTTCTATATCTTATTTGGTCTAAACTTAGCCTAGATTATTGCTTTCACTTTGCTTAAAATAATAAAGCACTAACAATACTATGCACTTCTTATTTCTCCTTAGTATTTCTACTTTATATTTGTAGATCATTAATATGTAAGCACTACTAACACCTTAACTTAAAGAACTCCGTAAGTTCATAATTTTATGATTTCAAAATAATGCAATTTGTGTCTCAAATAATAATAGTATGGTGCTCTTAAAAGCTGATTTTAATACTTGAGTAATATACTTAGATTACACCAATATTGCATACCTTTCTTTTCTCTATTATGCTATTTTTTTTTGTTATTTTATTCACCAAACTTGTTGTCTTAAACTCACAAACTTTGAACCAATATTCTTCTTTACTTTTCTTATTTAACTCTTACCAAATTTGTATCCTTGCTTGCTCCTCAACTTCTCCTTCTTAACTGCCAAATAACATTTCACAAAACAACTCCAAAACTCTCCAAATCTATATATCTTTATCTTTATTCAATTATGTCCATAAACCTAATCTTGAGACTTCAAATATCCTTTAATATTTATTCAAAAACTCTAAAATTAGAAGCTATTAATGCTTTCCAATCTGGTGTTCAAAAACCTATATCTCTGTAGTCAAATCCTTCTTTCATTGGCATAAATCTATAGTGAGAGTATTTGTAATGCTAGATTTTGTTGTTTCCTAAAGAGATTTAATCTCCTATTCAAGAGCACTCCAAAATATACCCAAAATATCTCCAAACTATAGCTCTAGGCTACCTTAAATCTACTTTCCTATAACTCTTCAATCTCTGCTCTAAAACCTGTAATACTTTCCTGTAAATCAACCTTCAAAAATTTTTGGTTGTCCTTAGATTTCCCAAAACCTTGGACTCCTCAATTGTCTCTTCTCTTGCAATCTCCTTGTCAAATTCTAACTTCAAAAACTGATCTCCAATGTTATCTCCTTTCTCAAGAATATGAATATCCTGAGATATTCAAATCCCTTATCCAAATCTTGACAAACTTCTTGCCAAACCTATGTTCCTATTGGGCTTGTTGTTAGATGGCGATAATTATCCCAACTCAAAAAATTCTCATTTCTCACAATATTTTATCACGAACTCTCTCCAAATATCCTCTCTACTTGTAATCTCTAGCTTATCACTTTCTCCAAGATGCCTTCTTCTCCAAATTTGTAACAAGATTTTCTCTAGCCTTCTTCTTTTCTTTCAAAATATTCTTGATACCTTTCTCTTGGGTCTTCCAATTCCACAACTCTTCAACTTCTTCTCATAGCTTTTCAATGTCTCTACTCAAAAATTTACTAAAACCTTTTTTTGGTTTCTTCAATATCCCAACTATGAGAATTTTGTAATGAGATCACTTTCTTGGATCTCCTCAAATTTGTAGTAGAATAAGTTTTCAAGTCTTCCAATTCTCCAATATCTAAATTATGATGAGATCCTTCTGCATGGGTATCTTAAATATTCAATCTATAGTCTCCTACATGTAATATTCTATTTTCAATCTTCAATCTTCCAAATCTAGAAGTTCTTTCAATTGACCTTTTCAACTTCTCTAATTCACAACTTTCTTATCTGTAATCTTCAATCTTCAATATGACCTCTTCTTGTTCTCTTCAAATTCTTTAATTTGTAGCTTTCTTATTTGTAATCTTCTAGTGTACTTTCTTCATGAGTCTCCTCCAATATTTAATCTTCTAACTTTTTGCAATACAAAAATAATCCTTGAACAAGGAAAGCACATAGACTTTTAGGTAATGAAGGTGAATTTCTTATCTATCCTTTGTAGGAAGCTTCTCAACTTCTGGGAGTTAATTTTCTATAACTAGAACCTTAGATAGATTTATCAAATATATTAGAATTTCTAGAATTCTAAGATAAATAAACTTCACTAGTTATTCGTAGAACTAGTGGAACCAATTTTGTGTTGAGTCCTAGTCTTCACAAACTTGTGGAAAGACTCTAGTCAATTTACAATTTGCAATATTCTTCAATTTACCAATTACTTCAATAAGATCTTCTTATTGGTTCTCTTTTTCCTCCTTAATTTTTACAAAATCAAAGGTTTGACCTCAAGACCTGAAATCTCCTTCTATTCCAAATTTATTCTTGGAATAGGAATTATCCAATCTTCTCTTGGTTTCACTTCAACGTTATTGATCTTCTACTCAACAATCCTAGAACGACAATGTTTGTAAGTGGTGGTGCATAATGGTGAGTTTTATTTGCAAATATGCTATGATATTATGATTGGTTTAAGCAATGGTGATTCCTTATGGTAATTTTTGCATGCAGCAGTGCACAACGGTAGTTTCAATTTTCAAATACATAGTAAGGTTCACGTTATCTATAGTAATGGTGGTCCCTTGTGGCTCTGATACCATTGTTAGATTTTTAAGATTATTACTTAATATAATCAAACTTATATAAATGAAATAAAGTACCAAACTAATGCATATGATAATGGAAATATTCTGTAAGTATAAATCACATAAATAACTTCAATATCTACTCCTAAATATGGCATAAAGAAAGGCTCACGAAAATGGAGCCATAGAACTAAAAAAACTAGGTAATGTTATTACTAATTGTCTCTTACAACTCCATTTTATCATGTATATATAATGTAATGTGACTCTTCATATGAAGCACTATTGGTCTTCCCACTTCTTGACTATTCAACTTCCTATTCGATGGATGCATGTACACATGGAAAAATATGCACATTTACATTATTAAATGTTATGCATGCTTGTGCATTTATTACAACACAAAGTAAATACTAATCTAATACATGTGCCAAATAATGTAATATACTCTAATAGTTTCAACATGTTTCTAAAAAATTGAATTCTAACAGTTGGAGTATATTACATTATCTGGTACATGCTAATGTACCACCTTGGGTACATATTTATATTAGGAGTGTATCTTAGATTAGGGTTTGAGTATTTACTTTATGTAATGTAATAAATGCACTTGCGTTGTTAAAATGTGCAAAGTACTTGATAAAAATGTACATGTTGTCCATGTGCGCATGAGTCCATAGAATAGGAAGATGAAGTTATAGGAAGGTGGAAGGAAAAGAGACACATCTCATTATATATAGGTCTTTTATATATAAGATATGTGTGAATGTATATAGTGAAGGGATATAGTAGAAGGTAGATAGCATAAGGTAGAGGAGTAGTAGATATAATGTAGAGCATGTACAAAATTTGGAGTGTTTGAGACCCCCATTTTATATCAATGTACTATTTTCATGAGCTTTCATTAATGGTAGTTTTATGAGTAGTTGTAGAAGTTTCTTATGAGTTTTACATGCTTAATATATTGTAATTTTCATATATTTAATATTGCATGCTCATTTTATACATTGTGGTACGAGAGCCACAAGGGAGATTGATAGGAGATGGGGAGAGCCACAAGAGGGATTGAGAGGAGATAGGGAAATATCATTTTTAAAATTTTAAAAAATTGGTTTTTGGGTAGTCTTTCTACAAGGTTACAAAAACCTCGTGAAGACTAGGACTCAACATAGATATCTTTCCACTAGATTGAAGGATAACTAGTGAATTTTACTGATTTTTAGAGATCTGGATATTTTCATGTATTTGCTTGCTATTGTCTATGTTTTTTGCTGCAGAAATTTAGTTCTTAAAAGTTAAGAAGCTTCCTATAATAGATAGAGAATGATTTTATATTCTATTACCTAAAAGTCTATGTGCTTTCCTCATGTAGGGATCAATTCTTTATTGAAGTAAAATAGTAGATATTGAATATTAAGGAGGTCCAAAGAAAAAGGTCCCATTGAATATTGGACATTGAGTAGACCCAAGAAGGAGGTCTCCATAGAATATTGAATACTATATATTACATATTGGAGAAAAGAGAAAGCAACTCTATTGCATATTGAGGAGGAGACCCAAGAAAGAGGTCCCATTGAAGAAATTCCAAATTTGGAAGATAGAATATTGAAGATTGAATATAGAGGAGGACTAGGAAAATTATTATTGAATATTTGAGAAGCTACAAAATTTTAAGATCCAAAAGAAGAGGTATCAAACAAACTTGGAAGGAGAAAGAATAAGGATAGAGAAGCCCTATTAAAATTTTGAAGTGGCCATTGGAGAATATTCAAAGAAACCTCATGGTAGAAGATTACAAGAAGGAGTAGCTTCTGACAAGAAATATTTGGGACAATTGTTGATAGCAGAAAACAAGCCCAAAATAAAAAATGGATTTGGCAAGAATTTTATCAAATTTTGGAAAGGATTTTTGAAGATCTCAAGACATTTAGATTTTTGAGAAGGCCAGAAAATAGGCCCAATCTAAAGTTAAAATTTGATAAAAATATTGGAGGAGAATGAAGGTAGAAGAGACCACCAGATTTAAAAGTTTTGAAGACAACCATAAATGATTTGAAGACTAATTTTCGAAGGAGAAGATTGCTGATTTTTATAGCTGAAGTTGAAGAGTCACATGACAACAAATTGAAGGTGACATAAAGCTACGATTTGGAGAATATTTGGGTATATTTTGAAGTGCCATTGAACAACCAATTGAAGGAAGGATTAAAAATAAAATAAGGCAGCAATTTGGAGAAGTTATAAAATATTTGAGTTACAAATTTGAGCAGAATTAAGAATAGATATTAGAGCTACGTTTTGGAGAATTTTGGGGCATATTTGGATGGAAAAACAAAGGAGGAATTGCTTGCATTTGAAGCTGTAAAATTGAAGAGTTCTAGATATTAATAGGTCAACATTTAAGCAGCACTAATAGCTAAAAATTTCAGAGTTTGAGAGAACAAATTTGGAGGAGAATTGAAGCCACAAAATTCATATTTTAGGGCAGCATTAGAAGGAGAAAAGTGAGTTACGTTTTTAGAGGAATTCAAGGCAGATTTGAGAGAGCTTTGGATAACAAAGCAAATAAGGATTTAGAAAACATAGAATCTGAATTTTAAATAGTGTTGAAAGCTGCAAATTAAAGCTTTTTGAACAACAAGCTAAAGGCTAAAAGGTAGAGAATTTTGAGCAACAATTAGAGCTACAATTTTGGTAAGTTTAAGGTAATAATTAGAAAGGAGAGTTGCAAATTTTACAACAAAAAGGTAAATCAAATCACCAAGAATAAAAGCTACAAAAGGACATCAAAAATGTATGCCACAATGGTGCTACAAATGTTTATTATTTAAGCATTAAAACCTATTTACTTTAAGGTTATAAGAGCACCATATTAGAGCTATTAAATTCAATAAAAGAAAGAGTCTTCAAGCCATAGAAGGAGGTAGTATTATTTTCTAAGGTTGAATTAGTGCTCAAAGGAAACATCCTTAAGGTGTTTAAAGACACCAATTAAGACACCAAAAACTTTAAGAAATTATCGTTAACATTGGATTAGAATTTGTAGCAAAAAGAAGTTTAAAACAATATAAGGACAAAAATAGTATAAGGGAGAACAAATTGCCATTGAGGGAAAGAAAACACTTCAAAATAGATATGAACACTCTTTTAAGAAGGAAGACACTTGTCAAAGGTAACACCCATGTTGTCATCAAACTAGGTGGATTAATGTAGCAAGACAAAACACCTAAAGAAGATATTGAGTGCCATGTGGCACATGAGAAAAGGAATATAGATAGGTTGGAGAAGCCCAAATGATCTTCTATGCATATATTAAGTGCATTCAATAGTCAAAGAACATATATTAAGCACAAGAGGATAGTCAAAGTCTTAGAAAGTACCATACATAAGAAAGAACATTAAATTTAGTGAAAATTCATCATCTAGCATTGAAGTCTGAAAGGTGGACAACACCTAAAATAAAGTTTAAGTTGCAGTCACAGGAGAAGCAGATTGAATACATAGCACTCCATTTTCAAGAAGGTAAAAAAATATTTAAATCGATTTGCATTTTCATAAAGGTCAAGGAGGTATATTATACTTGAGATTAATTAAATGAATGGAGATATAAGGAATTGCATGAATTAAAACCTTAGATGATTTATTGAATGATTTGAAAAGACTTTTGAAGTAAGGAGGATTTAATTTGAAATTTTTTGAAATTGCTTTATTTAAAATTAAAGCATATATTTGCAAATAATTTGACTTGAAAGAATAATGTTTTCCACATAAAAATTGAAATATTGAATTTGCAAATATCTTTGTTTTCTAATTTTCTAATTAGGGAGTTAGAGGGAGTTCAACACCAGACTCTATAAAATTTAAAAACTATATTGAAAGAAATAAGAAGTACAACATATAATTGTTGAAGAGTTGGAAAACTACATTGGAATTAGTCTCTTATTCAAATTGAAGGGACATAAGGAATCCAACTTAAATTTCTTGAAGATAGAAAATTTTATCAATTGAAATTGCATCAAAATTATCTTTAACTTTCTATTCATAAATAGGGAGAAATAAAGTACTTGTCTTGAAGTTGAACATTAGGGAGACAAAAGGGATTCAACTCAAAGGAAAACTTAGAAAGCTAAGTATTTTATCAAAGCCATATTATATTAAAAACATTGGGAGATACAAGGTATTCTACAAATTTGAGAATGGAAAAGACATCAAAATTGATCATATACTCAAAACTAGGGAGTTATAAGGTAGTCACCTCAATATTTTATGAAATATAAAAGATTCTATTAAAAAACTATTCTAAATATAATACGAGGGAGATATAAGGAATTGTAATTCAAATATTAAATTAGAAGAAGCATGGATGAAATAGTGAGGGATGCATTTAATAATGAACTATTTCATAAACTAAAGTTTTATTCACAAAGGCAACTTGGATGCTCAATATTTAGGTTGCTAAGGTGATGGACGAGCTCCATACTCAACTCAAACTCTTGTTCACTAGTCAGGATGTAGTCATTGAAGTCCCTTCAACCAACACTAAAAGTTGATGATAATTTTGGTCTACTAGTTTGTTTTTGTTTACTTCTATGGTTGGGATTTTCCCTTGGGAATACAATCCCAATTTTGATTTGTAAGTTTTTTATTTTGGTTGGGACTACGATCCCAATTATGACTTGTAAGTGATATGTAGTGCTGGCCCATGGTGATGGATGTTAGAAATATTGAGTTTTCATTGATGTCAAAGGAGCATGGTATTCAAGGCAAAAATATTCTTCAAGGGTGAAATGTTTATAAGGATGGACAATATATCATTGAGGTCAAAATGGTATTGTTCATCCAGGGAAAATATATTTTACAAGGAAAGATTATTGCAAAGCAAGGCAATTATTTTTAAGGATTATAATATTTAAATATCAAATTTAAATATTATAAAAGAGATGGACAAATATGTAAAAGTTGTTGGAAATTTGAGCTAGTTTTGTTGTCATTGATGTCAAGAAATTGGTGTTCAAGTTTCGTCATCATTAATGTCATCGGGTGTTTTTTCCAAAAGGCAAGGAAGAGGTTAAAAGAAATAGGATATAATATTTATTTTAATATTATATGCCTAAAGTAGCCTAAAATATTAAAAGGAAGGAGAAGCAGGTTTAAAAGGAAATAATAATATTATAATATTCTAGGCTAAAGGTTGAAGTGAAGAAAAATGAGGTCCAAGGAGTCTTTAAAATATAAATCCTCAAAAGACCCATTTGGAAGTTGTAAAGGTTATTATTTAATTTATTTAAATTAAAATATTTTAACCATAGGTTAAAATTTTAATTTAAATAAATATTAAAGGCACCATAAGTCTAAGTTTAAAATTTGAATTGGAAAGCGCCGACGTGTTGGAGTGCATAGCAAAAGATATAAAAGGGGGCAATATTTTTTATTTTAAATTATCCATGCAATTTGAATTCCCAAGAGAGAAAAAGAAATTCATGCATTACAGAGAAGAGAGAGGATTTGCATGTGTTAAGAATAAAAGGGTAGACCTTGTAATAAGACCAAGTGGAGCATTAAAAATCTCACCAAGCGCTTGGTATCACAAGCGATGATCGACGGTTGGTTAAGGCATTTGTGACATGTAGATTAGGGGTTTGATTTGTGTCCCTTTCATTTTGAGCATGGCAGAGGTTTTCATTTAGTTTCAAAAGGCATCGAAGAGCAAGGGTAAAAGGCATATCATGCACTTTTGGTTTTATCTTGGATGTGTGGCCTAATGGGAGCCAAGCCTTAGGGCTTAGGCATCGCGATGAAGGTTGGTCATGGGTTTGAGTTGAGCACAGTCATGAGGGCACTAATTTTAACATGGGTCATATTCTAAGGTAAGTGCTTGATTTTTTTTCCAAGGTGTGAATAGCGCTAAGGGCACGTGATTTTTGAAGTTGCTTTGATTAATTTTTGCTAAGGTGAAAGATAGGGAGTCATAAGGGTGTTTAATATTTTAATTTTTAATTAGCATTAAAAATAGAGATTGGAGATATAAGGTGTTTGAAAAGAAATTAATTGTGTTGAATATTATTGTGTGAAGATTGGAGTTAGAAGTGTTAAACAAATGAATTATTTTTAAGTGTGAAAATTGGATTTATAAAGTGGTTTCAAAGGAGTTTTGATTGTTTATAAATTCAATATTATTTTTATGAAGTTTGAAGATTATAAGGTGTACTTGAGAGCTAATATTTTTATATGGTGAATTAATTATTGGAGAGAATAATTTTATGGATATTTTGAGATAGGTTGTTGCTTTCTAACCTTGAAATTGGCAAAGAATAATTTGATTGTGATTAAGACAGGTTTTGAAGATATATCTCCATCAAAACAAAAGTTATGGGCACATCTTCCTTGTAAGTGAAATATTGTTGGATTGAGTTGTGAAATGCAAAGTTGGAGTGAAAAGGATTGTTTGATAAGCATTGTTGGAAATATTTGAGTAAGTTTTCATGTGCATGATTGGTGGATGTTTGAGAGAACATTTGGGTGTGAAATTGAGAACTATCTTGAACTAGGGTTTGTGAAAGATCATGAGTATCATTGTTATGTGAAGTTGAGAACTATCTTGAGCTAGGGTTTATGAAAGACCATGAGTATAATTGTTATGTGAAATAGGAATTATCTTGAGTCAAGATTTGAGTTCCATAGTGTGAGTTGTTGGAAGTATAGTGAAACACTTGGTTAGGGTTGTAAGCAAGTTGTGTTTCATTGAGTAAAATTGGTTGAGCATTACTGATTGAAAGTATTGGAGTGATAGTTAAAGTTATGTGAAACAAATTATTCTTTATTCTAAATTGATTTGAAAGTTGAATTGAAAGAGAGTTTGAAAGTGATAAAGTGATTTGTGAGTGTGAAACATATTGAGTCTCTTACCATTTTATGGTTTATAGCATTGAAGTGTTGTTGTTGAGTTGAACAGAGGTGCAACACAACCCTAATGTACATGAGCCATCAAATATTTTGATGTGGATTCAAACACAAGTGTTACTTATCCAAATTATGCAAATCAATGGTGATACTAAATTGTGAACTAGCATTTTCTAGAGAGCACATTTGATTGGAGTGTTGAACTCATTGACTTGTTATGCCATGTATTTACACTAAAGACTATAAAATGGTTTAACCTATATGCATTGAGAAAATGGATAGATTGGAGTTTATATTATATTATTCTTTCATAAGGCTTTAAAATCATATGGTGGACCCCAATTCCTTGCACTTTAGAGACCCTTGTGGATCTATAGTTTGAATTGTAATTTGCATCGTGGAAAGTTGAGGTCATGATGTGATGTGTCATGTTTGATGGATTTTTGGGATGCATCATATGAAATCCTATTTTAGTTGCACTAAAGATATTTTGACACTTATAGAGTGTTTTGATGATTAAAATTTTGTATTCACATGATGTAAGGCACATGATCCACTTGGGAATGATTTTTTGGATCGTAATGCACTTGGAGGTCAAGTGTTTGAACTCATCCATTTGTTGTATCAACTTTATAAGGATTGTGTACAAATAAGGAGATATGCAAATCTTGACCTAGGGTTCAATTTTGGTATACCATCATTATCACAACCCTAACTTGGTGTAGAGGATGAAGTGTAGAGGAGGAGATTCATAGACCTTGAGCCAGGGTTCTAGTTATGGGAAAATAATAAGAGGAACTTTCAACATAGAAAAAATGTAAAGGACAAAGTGTAGACGAGGAGAGATGTAGATCTTGAGTTAGGATTTGAGTTTGGCATGCTACCATTTTCATAGCCTAGGCATTTAGAATTTGAGTTTGGCATGCTACAATTTTCATAGCCTAGGAATTTATGATTTCAAAGGACACAACAAAAGTGTAAAGGATGAAATATGAATGAGAAGAGTTGTAGAGCTTGAGGTAGGGTTTGAGTTATAGGAAAATAATAACATGAATTTATAAAATATTAGGAGTGTAAAGGTAAAAGTATAGAGGGGAGATACATAACTTGATCTAGGGTTTGAATCTGGTATCCTACCATTGTCATAACCCTAGATTCCAGAGTCTTAGTGTAGAGGATGAAGTGCAAAGGAGGAGAGTCCTAGAGCATGAGCTAGAGTTTGAGTTACAAGAAAATAATAAGAGGAATTTTTAACATAGTAGAAGTATAGAGGATGAAGTGCAAAGGAGAGAGGACACAATAAAAGTGCATAGGAGAGATGCAAATGGCCTTGTAGTGTTACCTAGGCAACTTAACTCAAATATAACAATTATGATGATAATAGAATGTGACTATAAAAAAAATTTTGTGCATAGTCTTAAGAAAAAATGAGAGAGATTGAAAGAAAAGGAAAAATTACTAGCATTCTAAGGGTTGTCATAGTTTTGCAATAGCCTAAGAAACCCAAGGGTTGTAAATATTTAAATTGTGTTGGAGTTTTATTTTGATAAAAAAATAATTAGGTTGAAAATAAAATGAAAATTATGGGGCTTGTTATTGCTTTATCAAAAATTAAATAGTTAAGCAGTAGATAATTTTTTTCCCAAAAAAAAACCTTTTGAATATTGTGATGTCATGTTCTTTGGGTGATAGCTAATTCCTACCATACGGTAATTTTTTTAAATTATTCAATGCAATCTCATAGCTCATTGAAATCTTGGAGAAAACTATCAATGTCCTACACTATGGGCCATAGGTAATGCCTGACATAGGGTAGTTATTTTTTTTTAATTTTCAATGTAGTTTCCTAGCACTTCATAATATTGGAGAATTGTTTCTTTGGATTCATGTGGGTTTTAATTTTTCCAAGTACAAGGTCCATGATTTCAATGCAAGGAATTATATGTAATATTTTCTTATTTTGCAAATTTGGTTTCGAACAAAAATGTAAGGTCCATGATTTCTCTTGAGGAATTATATGTAATATTTTATTTTTAAAGGAACAAAAATAGAAAGGGATGTTTTATTTTTTTTGGAGGTAGGAAAAGAGTTGTAGGCTTATGGAATGAGGGAGCATGAGATGTATGAGCAAGAAAACAACTAGATGGAATTACAAAGTGGAGCAATAGGTTTTGACAGTGATGATAGAATATGGGTCGAGCGAGTTAAAGGGAACAAGAAATTGTAGGATAATAGGGGTCAATGACTTGAAATCCCCACTAATTCATCTAAAGAAGATATCCTTTTGAAGATCCCAAAAATTATCTACTAGAGAGCATAGTAGAGGCTCAACAATATTTTGTTAGGTAAATTTATTAGCTTTGGATCAACTAGGATCGAGATAAAGAAATGGGCTATAAATTTATGGAAGATAAAAGGGAATTTGTCTTTCCCCTTCTTCCTAGAGGCTTCTTCTTGGCCCTCTTCAATAACAAGAAGGAATTTTGTAATGCCTTTGAAGGCGTTCAATGGTTCATGGGTAGATTTGGACTTTACCTAAGGAAATGGACTCCAAGTTTTAATCCAACTACCAAGAAGATAGACATGGCTCCAATATAGGTAAGACTCCCTTCTTTACCATTGGAATTTTGGGAGGAAGATATTTTTGAGAGTATAGCTAACTCCTTTGGTAGGTTCCTCTCCATAGACTATGTAACAAACGAAATAAAAAGGGTATTTTTTTAATAATATGTCCTAGTTAATATGGGAAGAAACTCCCAAAAGAGATCAAGTTGATCTCTAGATGGGGAGTTTGGATTCAAAACCTCATTTTTAGGAATGACCCCTTCAGTTGAAACATGTGTGTAAAAATGATTCAATTGACGAAGGATTGCCCTACTCAAAGGAGGAAAAGTGATAAGGAGAAATTCAAAAGTTATAGAGGAAAAGAGAAAATGAAGATATGGAAGAAGAAGGATCAAACAACAAGAATCAAGGAAAAAGAGTCTGAGCGTCAAGAATACAGAGTAAAAAATGATTTATATCCAAGAGGGGGAGAGCCAAAGAATGTTAAGAAAATGAAATTTAACCAACAAGCACATGGAGACAAAGTAAAAGACCTTATGAACAAGGAGGAAGTTAGAGAAGAGAATTTATTTAACAATGGGGTAGACAATGAGGTTCTACTAGGTAAGATTCAATATGAAAACTCATCTATACCAAAACAAGCATGTCAAGGAAGGAAAGTGAAATGGTTAACCCCTAAATAGGAGAAGAAAAGACAAAAGCAAGGGAGAAAAATATGGATATGGAAGAGAAGGATCTAGAAGTGGTCCCTTGCATAGTAGACAAATGGCCAATAAAGGAAGGATTCTCAAGAATGGAAGAAATCCCAAATACAAGACTAACATGGATTGCCAAGAAGATCCCAAATGTGGGAATAGAAGGGTTAGAGATGATGGGAAGGCTTTCTTTAAAGGATAAGCACTTAAAAGATATATAAAAGGATATTAACTTGGGGATTCAGATGATCTTAGACTCAAGTGGATAGAAGCCCATAACAAAAAATAGAAAATGAATATCTTGTCTTGGAATGTTAAGGGAATGAATACCCAAAAAACATAGGGTGGTGAGATCCTTGATTAAGGATAACCAACCTAATATAGTTCTATTTCAATTAAAAAAATTGAATGATACAAGCTGGGAGAATATTAAGAAGGGAATATGGAAGAAAGGTGGCAATGGTTAGGTGGAGGTGAAAGGGTCTTCAGAAGGAATATTAACTTTAAAGACTTATGATATATTTGAAGGTGAAGTCATCTTGAAAAATAAGCAACTCAATCAAATTTAATTTTTTCATTATATATATTTATGCTTTGAATGTTAATGGAGAAATAAAGGTGTTGTAGAAGGAATTAGAGCAGATGGAGAAATGGATAAGAGATCTAAGATGGATAGTGGAAGGGGAAATCAATATCCTTTTGATGTCTAGAGAGAAGAAATGTGGATTTTAGGGCTTCTTGGAGAGCAAGGAGGAATTTAGCAATGTTTTGTCATAATTTAAGAGGTAATTCTTTTACATGGACAAATAGGAGAATAAAGGACAACTTGGTCTAAGTGAGACTGGAAAGTGTATTACTCTCTATGGAATGGTTTAAGGGTAACTATGAGTACTCATTGGTATCTCTACCTAGGATGGGATTGGATCATAATCTGTTGTTATTTAACTAGTTTAGGAAAATATGGAAAGGCAAAAGCCCTTTCAAGTTTGAATAAATATGGCTTCAACACCCAAGTATTTATGCAAAAGTGAAATCATGGTGGAGGCTATCGGTCCAAGGCTTTAATATGTTTATTTTGATAGGGAAACTTAAACATGTGAACGAAGACGTTAAGACTTAGAATAAGCAAATATTTGGAAATATCTTTAGGTATAATAAAAGCCTTAGGTAGAAACTAAGTTTGTAGAAGAAGGAAGTGAGGACTATTGAGATGAATCAAGCCTTGTATAACAAGAGAGAAGGAGATATAAGAAGAGCTTCATACTATTTATGCTCAAGAGAAAACTTATTGGAGGTAAAAATCAAGGAATAAATGGATTATGGAAGGAGATAGAAACATTAAATTATTTCATGTCTTGATGATAAAGCATAAAAGTTTTGGAAGGATTTCTAAAATCCTACATGAGGATGGTGAAATATTCAAATGTGAAAAAGGATCAGGCAAAAAATAGTTAACTTCTTTAGTTTGTTGTTATCGAAGGAAAAGGAGGAAGACCAATAAGCTATGGAATAAATTCTTCAATTTATACCAATGATAATGTCTAGAGTAATGAATGAAGAGGAGGTGAAAGAAGCGGTCTTCCCCTTGGGGAAGGACAAAGCTCCAGGCCTACATGGTTTCTAGGTAGGTTTCTTTCAAATCTTTTGGAATATAGTAAAGCAAGATTTAATAGAAACAATTCAAGAGTCTCACCATTCAATAAAGGTTCTAAGAGAATTTAACAACATATTTTTAGTGCTTATCCCAAAGAAAAAATGGAGGAAGGGATTTAAGGACTATAGGTCGATAAGTCTATGTAATGAAGTTTATAAGATCATCACTAAAGTGATATCATTAAGGTTGGAAAAAATCCTCCCGAATATTATAGCAAAACAATAGAGAGGTTTTATCAAGGGAAGGATAGTGTCAGATGGTGTCATCTCTTTCCATAAAATATTGCACTTAGTAGTTTCAAGTAGGAGGGAAGGAATGTTGATGAAACGTGATGTGAATAAAGCTTATGACAAAGTCTCTTGGAGATTCCTGAACAAAATTCTTGCTAAGTTTGGGTTTAGTAGGAGATGGAGAAGATGAGTGAGAAATTGTTATGGAGGACCAAGGTTTTTGGTTATCATAATCAATTCCTCAATAGGTTTCTTTGAGAGTAGTAGAGGCTTAAGGCAAGGAGACCCACTTTCTCGTTATCTCTTTATTGTCATGGTAGAAGCCCTTAGGGGATGTATAGGTGTATCCCAAATTGTGGGAGCATTACATGGGTTAAAACATTCTATGTCTATAAGAGGTATCAATCACCAATAATTTATGGAAGACACAATATTGCTTGGGAACCCTTTGGTGGCTAAATCCAAGGAGTTTAAACAAGTCCTAAATCTATATAGCAAGGCTTCCTAATAGATGATTAACTTGGAAAAGAGTAAGGTGTTCTTCATCAACACTCTAGAGAAGTGGTAAAAAGGATAGCAGAGGTGATAGGTTGTAATATATCAGGCCTTCCATCCACTTATCTAAGAATACCTTTTTTTATAGGTGTGTAAATACTATGTATGGGATATGCTAATAAATAAGTTTCAACCTAATCTAAAAGGATGGAAAGGAAATCAACTAAGTCAAGTAGGAAAGCTTCAACTACTAAAGAGTACCCTTCAAACCATGTTGGTCTATCTCCTATGTGTTTAAGATACCAACAAAAGTTACAAATAATGTAGAAAGTATGCAAAAGAATTTTTTGTGGTCAAGTGTAGAGGAAAAGAGTAGAATCCCCCTTGTGGCATGGAAAAAGTGTGTAGATCGAAATCTAAAGGAGGTTTGGGATTAAGGAGGATTAGAGATGTGAATAAGATCTTAGCTACTAAAGTAGGATGGAGGCTAATGAAGTAAGTCCATTCTTTGTGGACCAAAATATTAAAGAACAAGTACTTAGGTAGCCTATAAGATATGAGATTTTAACCATTTTACATCCTTGTAAAGGATCATCTATATGAAATCATATGATGGAGGAAAGAAAATTGTTATGAAAAGGAGTTCAATGGAAAATTGGGAATGGTGGGTCAGTTCACTTCGAAGAAGATCCATGGTTGGAGAACCATCACCTGAGCTTAGTGAATTTTTGTCAATTATCCTATTTAAGCAATATGTCATATGCTCTAAAAAAGAAATATAGAACTTCCTATTATATTTATGATCTAAAGTAACCTTATATGCCTTATGTAATTACAAACATTTTAAACAACTTTCATCCAAGTTTTTTAGTTCAACCAAGAAGATAATGACATACATATCATTTTCTAGTAGACATTGCAAGTATAATGCTAGTTCTATAAGCCCATAAAGTAGTATCTAATTTAAGGTATCAATATCCTCAACTCTTTATCGGTATTAGTTAATATGGATTTAATAATATTCATTTTTTTATTGGAACCAACAATTATATTCAATAAAAATAAAAGAGGTTATAATAAAAAGGAGTTGGAAAGATCAAATTTCAAGGCGCAAGGTCACCCATACAATCAAAACTAGAACCAACCCTTAAAAAGATGAATACACAACATAAATAAGCATAGAAAAATAAACTAGAGTAACAAAAAACTTTAAACTGTAGAACTGTAGCTCTAGACACTAAGTAGACTTATTGCTTCGTCATTTTGTGTTGTTCCAATGCCGCAAAGCTATTGGAATTCTTGAGTTGAAAGGCTGAAACCCTTTTTTGGGTAGACTCCATCTTCTTTCCCCTGTTGAGGAACATTAGATTTTGCTTCCTCCATATGAACCGCCAATTCCATCGATGATGGTTCTTCTGCATCTAATGACATTTTCGCCATCGCTAAGATACTCCAACACACTAATTTATTTTGGATGAATCAAGAACATAACTGCCTAATTGAACATTGGTCATATGAAGTTGCTTCTCTAGAGTGACATCTTCTTTTGTAGATCTCCTTCTCGAGCTACGAGAGCACCTTGCATTAGCCAAAGGAAAATGTACTAGAGGATTGGTCGATTGGGTAGACTATGAAGCAACCTTTATTGCATCCCTTGGGGTATGCATCTGTTGAGATTGAGGATGCCTCATTGTTGGCAGTTTCAACTGGGAGATCAACTTTTTTCTTTTCATACCCTTTTTTTATTGGATGTGAGACATGTACTGACTTGGATTTCGTACCTTTAGAAGTAGCCAAATGTAGATTTGTACGCCCTCCTACAATCATCCAACCATCCTCTTAAGATTGAGGAGTGGGCGCATTCGGTGTGGTGGGGCTCTGCTTGATGTTCTGTGGCATCAAACGATAATCTTTGATCTTATGTGATGAGGAGTGGTACCGAAAATGTGTTGGAAAAATTAATGTAGAGAACCCACTAAAATAACACAGTTGAATTCATATTAATTATTAGTTGGATTTATATTAATCATTGGTTTGAGGATCATAGAAAAAGAAAAATACTTAAAAATATATATAATCTAACACTAAATTATCTCATTTTGTTTTTAAATATAATCCATCATAAATTCTAAAGTTTATAGTTTAATGAATGTGGAAGACACTATTTGAGTTAAAAATTAATTTATAACTTTACTAACTTTTAATGACACAAAGTCAAACACTTAAAATTAATTATATATATATATATTTATAAAATATATTTTTTTTTTTTTTTTTTTGAAAAATATTAATTGCATACTTCCGTTCAAAGTGCACAATACGTAAAAGGTTGAACAAAAGAAAATTAATAACAAATCATATCAATAATTTTATAAATAAAAATTAAAACATTTTAAAAATAAATAAGAAATATAAATGCTATATTAACTCCAAATAAAAAAAATAACTGCATTAACTCGTTTTAATGGTTTTAAGCACCCGAAGATATAAATATTCCTAACCATTTCAATAAAGCATTTACCATTGCCGCTTACCAACCTGAAGACTCTATCTTTAGCAGACTGACGTGTCAGCTGGCCAGCACAAATAGGCTTGACAAATGCCAAGAGGAGAGTCCCATTTACGGCCGACAAATAAATGGACAGTCGGATGCCATATAGCTTCGGTAGCCATAAATGGACCGTCGGATGCTTGATCTTCATATTTAATGGTCACATGTTTAAGATTCGGTTGGAACTTCATCTTCATATTTAATGGTCACATGTTTGAGATTTGCTTCGAATTGCCGGAGATCTGCTCTTGCTGGACAATGTCTCATTTTTATGTCTCGCAGAGATTTAAGCTCTCCAAATGATTCTGGAAGACCCTCCAGAGCATTGCAGCAAGACAAATCTAATTTTTCCAGAGCTTTGAGTTTCCCAAATGATTTCGGAAGACACTTCAAAGCCTCGCAAGAACACAAATATAAATACTTTAGAGCTTTGAGTTCCCAAAATGATTGTGGAAGACACTGCAAAGTTGTGCAGCCGCTTAACACTAATCTTTCTACGGCTGCGAGTTGTCCAAATGATTCGGGCAAACGCTTCAAAGCATTGCACCCAGACAAATCTAAGTCTTTTAGAGCTTTGAGTTCACCAAATGATTGTGGAAGACACTGCAAAGCTGTGCAGCCGCTTAAGTTTAATGTTTCTACTGCTGCGAGTTGTCCAAATGATTCCGGCTGACGGTCCAAAGCATTGCACCCAGACAGATCTAAAAATTTCAGAGCTTTGAGTTCCCCAAATGATTCTGGAAGACATTGCAAATCTGTGCAGCCGCTTAAGTTTAATGATTCTACTGCTGCGAGGTGTCCAAATGATTCCAGCAGCCGCTCCAACAAAGCATTGCACTCAGAAAAATTTAAATACTTGAGAGCTTTGAGTTCACAAAATGATTGTGGAAGACACTGCAAAGCTGTGCAGCCACTTAACACTAATCTTTCTACAACTGCGAGTTGCCCAAATGATTCGGGCAGACGCTCCAAAGCATTGCACCCAGACAAATCTAATACCTTCAGAGCTTTGAGTTCCCCAAATGATTCTGGAAGACATTGCAAAGCTGTGCAGCCGCTTAAGTTTAATGTTTCTACTACTGTGAGTTGTCCAAACACCAAGAAAAATCTAAATCCTTCAGAGCTTTGAGTTCCCCAAATGATTGTGGAAGACACTGCAAAGCTGTGCAGCCGCTTAACACTAATCTTTCTACGGTTGCGAGTTGTCCAAATGATTCCGGCAGATGCTCCAAAGCATTGCACCCAGACAAATCTAAATCCTTCAGAGCTTTGAGTTCCCCAAATGATTCTGGAAGACACTGCAAATCTGTGCAGTCGCTTAAGTTTAATGTTTCTACTGCTGCGAGTTGTCCAAATGATTCCAGCAGTCGCTCCAAAGCATTGCACCCAGACAAATCTAAAACCTTCAGAGCTTTGAGTTCCCCAAATGATTCTGGAAGACACTGCAAATCTGTGCAGCCGCTTAAGTTTAATGTTTCTACGGCTGCGAGTTGTCCAAATGATTGATTCCAGCAGCCGCTCCAACAAAGCATTACACCCAGAAAAATTTAAGTACTTCAGAGCTTTGAGTTCCCAAAATGATTGTGGAAGACACTGCAAAGCATTGCACCCAGACGAGTCTAAAACCTTCAGAGCTTTGAGTTCCCCAAATGATTCTGGAAGACAGTGCAAATCTGTGCAGCTGCTTAAGTTTAATGTTTCGAGGGCTGCGAGTTGTCCAAATGATTCCGGCAGACGCTCCAATGCATTGCACCCAGACAAATCTAAGTCCTTCAGAGCTTTGAGTTCCCCAAATGATTCTGGAAGACACTGCAAAGCTGTGCACTCGCTTAACATTAATTTTTCTACGGCTGCGAGTTGTCCAAATGATTCGGGCAGACGCTCCAAAGCCTTGCAGGAAGACAAATCTAAAACCTTCAGAGCTTTGAGTTCCCCAAATGATTCTGGAAGACACTGCAAATCTGTGCAGCTGCTTAAGTTTAATGTTTCGAGGGCTGCGAGTTGTCCAAATGATTCCGGCAGACGCTCCAAAGCATTGCACGCACACAAATCTAAGTCCTTCAGAGCTTTGAGTTCCCCAAATGATTCTGGAAGACACTGAAAAGCTGTGCAACGGCTTAACACTAATTTTTCTAGGGCTGCGAGTTGTCTAAATGATTCCGGCAGACGCTCCAAAGCATTGCACCCAGACAAATCTAAAACCTTCAAAGCTTTGAGTTCCCCAAATGATTCTGGAAGACACTGCAAATCTGTGCAGCCGCTTAAGTTTAATGTTTCTACGGCTGCGAGTTGTCCAAATGATTCCAGCAGCCGCTCCAACAAAGCATTGCACCCAGAAAAATTTAAATACTTCAGAGCTTTGAGTTCCCAAAGTGATTCTGGAAGACACTGCAAAGCTCTGCAGCCGCTTAACCCTAATCTTTCTATGGCTGCGAGTTGTCCAAATGATTCCGGCAGACGCTCCAAAGCATTGCACGCACACAAATCTAAGTCCTTCAGAGCTTTGAGTTCCCCAAATGATTCTGGAAGACACTGCAAAGTTGTACAGCGTCTTAACACTAATTTTTTTACGGGTGCTAGTTGTCCAAATGATTCGGGCAGACTCTCCAAAGCATTGCACCCAGACAAATTCAAAACCTTTAGAGCTTTGAGTTCCCCAAATGATTCTGGAAGACACTGCAAAGCTGTGCAGCCGCTTAAGTTTAATGTTTCTACTGCTGCGAGTTGTCCAAATGATTCCAGCAGACGCTCCAAAGCATTGCACCCAGACAAATCTAAATCCTTCAGAGCTTTGAGTTCCCCAAATGATTCTGGAAGACACTGCAAAGTTGTGCAGCCGCTTAACCCTAATCTTTCTAGGGCTGCGAGTTGTCCAAATGATTCCGGCAGACGCTCCAAAGCATTGCACCCAGAAAAATTTAAATCCTTCAGAGCTTTGAGTTCCCCAAATGATTCTGGAAGACACTGCAAAGCTGTGCAGCCGCTTAACATTAATCTTTCTACGGCTGCGAGTTGTCCAAATGATTCCGGGAGACGCTCCAAAGCATTGCACCCAGACAAATCTAAATCCTTCAGAGCTTTGAGTTCCCCAAATGATTCTGGAAGACACTGCAAAGCTGTGCAGCCGCTTAAGTTTAATCTTTCTACGGCTGCGAGTTGTCCAAATGATTCCGGCAGACGCTCCAAAGCATTGCACCCAGACAAATCTAAATCCTTCAGAGCTTTGAGTTCCCCAAATGATTCTGGAAGACACTGCAAAGCTGTGCAGCGGCTTAAGTCTAATGTTTCTACGGCTGCGAGTTGTCCAAATGATTCCGGCAGACGCTCCAAAGCATTGCACCCAGACAAATCTAAATCCTTCAGAGCTTTGAGTTCCCCAAATGATTCTGGAAGACACTGCAAAGCTCTGCAGCCGCTTAACCCTAATCTTTCTATGGCTGCGAGTTGTCCAAATGATTCCGGCAGACGCTCCAAAGCCTTGCACGCAGACAAATCTAAATCCTTCAGAGCTTTGAGTTCCCCAAATGATTCTGGAAGACACTGCAAAGTTGTGCAGTGTCTTAACTCTAATTTTTCTACGGCTGCCAGTTGTCCAAATGATTCCGGCAGACGCTCCAAAGCCTTGCACCCAGACAAATCTAAAACCTTTAGAGCTTTGAGTTCCCCAAATGATTCTGGAAGACACTGCAAATCCGTGCAGCCGCTTAACACTAATCTTTCTACGGCTGCGAGTTGTCCAAATGATTCCGGCAGACGCTCCAAAGCATTGCATCCAGACAAATCTAAATCCTTCAGAGCTTTGAGTTCCCCAAATGATTCTGGAAGACACTGCAAAGCTGTGCAGCCGCTTAAGTCTAATCTTTCTACGGCTGCGAGTTGTCCAAATGATTCCGGCAGACGCTCCAAAGCATTGCACCAAGACAAATCTAAGAACTTCAAAGCTTTGAGTTCCCCAAATGATTCTGGAAGACACTGCAAAGCTGTGCAGCGGCTTAACACTAATCTTTCTACGGCTGCGAGTTGTCCAAATGATTCCGGCAGACGCTCCAAAGCATTGCACCCAGACAAATCTAAATCCTTGAGAGCTTTGAGTTCCCCAAATGATTCTGGAAGACACTGCAAAGCTGTGCAGCCGCTTAACTCTAATGTTTCTACGGCTGCGAGTTGTCCAAATGATTCCGGTAGACGCTTCAAAGCGTTGCACTCAGACAAATCTAAATACTTTAGAGCTTTGAGTTCCCCAAATGATTCTGGAAGACACTGCAAAGCTGTGCAGCGGCTTAACACTAATCTTTTTAAGGCTGCGAGTTGTCCAAATGATTCCGGCAGACGCTCCAAAGCATTGCACCCAGACAAATCTAAATCCTTGAGACTTGAGTTCCATATTCTGAAACACTGTGCAAATGATTCGCACCTCCAAAGCATTGCACCCAGACAAATCTAAATCCTTGAGAGCTTTGAGTTCCCCAAATGATTCTGGAAGACACTGCAAAGCTGTGCAGCCGCTTAAGTCTAATCTTTCTACGGCTGCGAGTTGTCCAAATGATTCCGGCAGACGCTCCAAAGCATTGCACCCAGACAAATCTAAATCCTTCAGAGCTTTGAGTTCCCAAAATGATTCTGGAAGACACTGCAAAGCTGTGCAGGCGCTTAACACTTAATCTTTCTACGGCTGCGAGTTGTCCAAATGATTCCGGCAGACGCTCCAAAGCCTTGCACCCAGACAAATCTAAATCCTTTAGAGCTTTGAGTTCCCCAAATGATTCTGGAAGACACTGCAAAGCTGTGCAGCCGCTTAACACTAATCTTTCTACGGCTGCGAGTTTTCCAAATGATTCCGGCAGACGCTCCAAAGCATTGCACCCAGACAAATCTAAATCCTTGAGAGCTTTGAGTTCCCCAAATGATTCTGGAAGACACTGCAAAGCTGTGCAGCCGCTTAATTCTAATGTTTCTACGGCTGCGAGTTGTCCAAATGATTCCGGCGGACGCTCCAAAGCATTGCACCCAGACAAATCTAAATCCTTCAGAGCTTTGAGTTCCCCAAATGATTCTGGAAGACACTGCAAAGCTGTGCAGCCGCTTAACACTAATCTTTCTAGGGCTGCGAGTTGTCCAAATGATTCCTGGCAGACGCTCCAAAGCATTGCACCCAGACAAATCTAAATCCTTTAGAGCTTTGAGTTCCCCAAATGATTCTGGAAGACACTGCAAAGCTGTGCAGCCGCTTAACACTAATTTTTCTACGGCTGCGAGTTGTCCAAATGATTCCGGCAGACGCTCCAAAGCCTTGCAGAAAGACAAATCTAAATCCTTGAGAGCTTTGAGTTCTCCAAATGATTCTGGAAGACACTGCAAATCCTTGCAGCCGCTTAAGTTCAATGTTTCCACTGCGAGTTGTCCAAATGATTGAGGCAGACGCTCCAAAGCATTGCACCCAGACAAATATAAGAACTTCAGAGCTTTGAGTTCCCCAAATGATTCTGGAAGACACTGCAAAGCTGTGCAGCGGCTTAACCATAATCTTTCTAGGCTGCGAGTTGTCCAAATGATTCCGGCAGACGCTCCAAAGCATTGCACCCAGACAAATATAAGAACTTCAGAGCTTTGAGTTCCCCAAATGATTCTGGAAGACACTGCAAAGCTTTGCAATGGCTTAACCTTAATATTTCTACGGCTGCGAGTTGTCCAAATGATTCCGGCAGACGCTCCAAAGCCTTGCAGTCAGACAAATCTAAATACTTTCAGAGCTTTGAGTTCCCCAAATGATTCTGGAAGACACTGCAAAGCTGTGCAGCCGCTTAAGTCTAATCTTTCTACGGCTGCGAGTTGTCCAAATGATTCCGGCAGACGCTCCAAAGCATTGCACCCAGACAAATCTAAATCCTTCAGAGCTTTGAGTTCCCCAAATGATTCTGGAAGACACTCCAAAGCATTGCACCCAGACAAATCTAAATCCTTCTAGAGCTGCGAGTTCTCCAAATGATTCCGGCAGACGCTCCAAAGCCTTGCACCCAGACAAATATAAATCCTTCAGAGCTTTGAGTTCCCCAAATGATTCTGGAAGACACTGCAAAGCTGTGCAGCCGCTTAAGTCTAATCTTTCTACGGCTGCGAGTTGTCCAAATGATTCCGGCAGACGCTCCAAAGCATTGCACCCAGACAAATCTAAATCCTTCAGAGCTTTGAGTTCCCCAAATGATTCTGGAAGACACTGCAAAGCTGTGCAGCCGTTTAACTCTAATCTTTCTACGGCTGCGAGTTGTCCAAATGATTCCGGCAGACGCTCCAAAGCATTGCACCAAGACAAATCTAAATACTTCAGAGCTTTGAGTTCCCCAAATGATTCTGGAAGACACTGCAAAGCTGTGCAGCCGTTTAACTCTAATCTTTCTACGGCTGCGAGTTGTCCAAATGATTCCGGCAGACGCTCCAAAGCATTGCACCCAGACAAATCTAAATCCTTCAGAGCTTTGAGTTCCCCAAATGATTCTGGAAGACACTGCAAAGCTGTGCAGCCGCTTAACTCTAATGTTTCTACGGCTGCGAGTTGTCCAAATGATTCCGGCAGACGCTCCAAAGCATTGCACCCAGACAAATTTAAATACTTCAGAGCTTTGAGTTCCCCAAATGATTCTGGAAGACACTGCAAAGCTTTGCATTTATATAAATTTAAATCCTTCAGAGCTGTGAGTTGTCCAAATCCTGCCGGCAGACAAGTCAACGATGTCCAACCTGACAAAGTCAGTTGAGTCAACATAGTCAGTTGGCAGACTTCCTTCGGCAACTCTTCCATTCTGTCCCAATCTTTCCATCTCAATATCTCCAATGAAGTTAACAAATGAAGCCCCTGGGGAACCTTCTGCAGGTTTTCCAATTCTGATAAGTCCAATTCTTTTAAGGAACAATTTTCAACTGCTCTTATGGAAGTTGACTCCTCTGAATATGTGGACTCGTTAAAATCAGATTGGCGCGCAGCAATTAGCACTCTCAATTCTTTTGGTAGCTGCATCAATATTGCAATTTGATTGTCAGGACCTTCTCCTACATGCCCACAAGACTTTGGTAATTATCAGGAGATTCATGCTTACAATGCAGATGACTTACCTTATACATACTGAAACCTTTTTTGAAAAGAGGCCCTACGTAGAACGCCAATTTTGGAAGTCTCTCTAAATTCACAGGCAAGCAAGGAATGTCACCACCTACTTTAAGATATCTTAGTTCTTTAAATGTCACCTCACATGGGTGACTGACCCTCATGCGCTTTCCAAGAGCCAGAACTCGTAACTTTGTCATTGCTTTCAGGTGTTGCTCTTCAACTACACATTCAGGTCCATCCTCAGATTCATCCTTGTCGACAAGCCAAACTCCTCGAATATCTTTGAGCCTCTGCAGAATTGTAACAAAGATTAGAAACTGTTAGAGGAGATAGGTTTGTCATTTTGAAGTATGAAATAATGACGATGGGTACCTGCTCATTTGCAGCATCAATCAAAGATTCCACATTCATGATTCTCGTGGATTCCGCTTTGTTTCGCCCTCTTTCTCGAATTATATCATGAACAATCAATGTCTTCTTGTCGTCAGACCTTTGTACAAAAGCCGCTTCTTCGAGGGATGTCAGTTCCTGTGCTCCCACAATATACTCCACATAAGAAGGATCCATATCATAAAAAAAACAGCATATATCGAGAAATGCTTGCTGACTGGACTCTTCCAACTGGTCATATACGAAATCAGTAAGAGTACTGCTCAGATCTTCTTCCTTGATCTGCTTTCCTCTTTCTAACTTTTCAAGGATCTCGCTACACTTGTCTGCCCTGTATCCCTGCTTTCGAAAATGACCACGGACAATTTTCAGAACTAGCGGAACCCCTTTGCAAATATTTAGAATCCTTTCTACATCTTCTTCTTGGATATTGGCACGCTGATCGACACTGTCTTTGAGCAAAAAAATCTTTGCCTCTTGGTCTGAAAGAGGCTGGACAGGATACTGTTGGCGCTCAAGGCCAGCTTCATCTTCTATAAACATATCAGTGGCGCCTAAGTCCCGAGTTGTTACGAGGATTCGACTACCCTTGGGGAGGCCTTTCATGTCCCTAGGCAGGAGCTCTTCTAGGTCTTGTTTCCTTAGGGCATTATCAATGAACAGAAATATAGGTTTATTCTTTTTTTTTTCAAAAATCTCTTTTTTTTCTTCTTCTTTTTTACATGTAGACGCTTCTTTTTTAACCTCTTCTTTAAACGACTTTTCTTTCTCAAATGCCTTTTGTTTTTCATCAGTTTTAAATGTCTTTTCTTTTTTGAAAAGAAATATAGGTTTAGTCTTTTCTTTATCGTCTTCCTCTTTTGTGTCGAATGCTTCATTTTTTTCCTTTTCTTTTTTTCCAAATGCCCCTTTTTCTTCCTCTGCTTCTTTTTCAAATGCCTTTGTCAAAACAGTCCGACCATGCACGCAATCTGTGAACTTGGTTTCTGTCCCTCCTGTATAGTTGGGAAAAATACCATTTAATAATTGTTCTTGCATGCTTTTAATGTCATTCTTCGAGGAGTCTATGTTGAAGTTGACTCTGGCGTAGTGGTAAGGCTTGAGATCTATTGCAGCAACAACGGCTTCTGCCAGAGTTGTTTTCCCTATTCCCCCGAAGCCATAAATAACCACAGCCATTCGCGGCGTGTCTGCGGATGTCAATTGGAGCAACTTTATCACTTCTTCTTGTCCTTTCGCTAATCCAACTGACAATGTAACAGAAAATACGTCATGACAAACGCTACATTTACGAGCTCATGTTTAAAAATCAAACATACCATGGACTTTGTATTGTGCAAAATTATAATCCGTGTCAAAGAATTTATTGTGAATAGATGCCAAGAGAAAAGCTGTAAGCAGTTTGCAATCATGTACTCGTGTAGCTTGAGGAGGGGGCCGAAAATGTACATATTTCAAAGCAATTATTTGTAGTCTGGACAGAAATATTAAGGTGAAAAAAATATATAATATAAAATATGATATTAAAAATAATCTTGTATTTTATTTTTCAAACATTAAAAATTATAATATATTTCCCGAGTTCAATTCCTAAAACAAATGTTTATAAAAAATATTTATTAAGAAAATATAATAGAAATATTGAGGGTGGAGAAGTCCTAAAGCACGTGGTTCTAATAGTATGTTTTGGGTGCTCCTACTTAAAAATTGTTAAAAGTCAATAAAATAATTATATAATAAAAATTTTATTAATGTTATAATTAATTATTAAAATATTTTTTAAATATAAAGATATAAATTATTTTTAAAAATAATTTAATTGTTATTTATTTAAATAGTATGTTTTAAGATATAGTAAAGAGTTATTGTTTGTAAAAAATATATTAAATTAAAAATTTATATTTAATTTTTTTTTAAGTAAATATTTCTTATACATATATATCCACCATGGGGATTGAACCCGGGTCACATCACCGATAATGCAAGTGGCGTCCTTGTTGGTAAACCACATCACATGGATATGTATACTTAAAAATAGTTTATTATTAAGATTTAAAATATATTTTTGAATATAATTGTAAAAGATATTTAAAAGATGTAGAAGGATACTGACAGAAATATTTAAGATGCAAATAAACAATAAGGCAAAAATATTATTTCTTGCTTAAGGTACAAAAGAAAAAAATATATATATATATATATATATATATATATATATATATATATATAATATATATATATATATATATATTAGAGATAGAGTTGTTGAAATCTAAGAAAGAGCAAACAAATAATAAAAAATGTTTAGAAAGTTGATATAAAAAAATGTATTGATAGACACTATAAATGATGGATGCAAATTGATCAAAAAAGAATGAAGATTTAGGGATGTAAATGTTTTTAATCATGAGTGTATGGTGTCCTTACTTTAAAAAATGTTTAGAAAGTATAAGATTTAGGGATGTAAGTGTTCTTAATCATGAGTGTATGATGTCCTTACTTTAAGAGTGTGTTAGCTTTGTCCAAAATCTTCCCTTATCATTGTCAATACTCTTCTTGCATTAGTATTAACCTTTGTCTTCATCTTCTATTGTATGGTGGTCTCTTTGTTCATGCCTGTCTTTTACACTACAACAATACCCCTACACTAGTCTTCATCATTGATGCAAATAATAGGGATATTAAAGACCCATAACTAACATGAACTATAATTTGAGGGGTGATATAGGGCCATGATTATCCCATGCTCTTACCTTGCTTTCATAATATTTGTGCCATAAAATATTTTTACAAATAAATAAAAATGAACTGGATGTCTTAGGTTACAGAGGGTTCTTCACCTCTTTTTATATTTATCAAAATAAATTTTAGTTGCAATATATATTCCTTTTTATAATGGATGAAGATATCTAAAATTAGTGTATTACTATTTTGGGGATATTTGGCATTTCTATGTATAGAATTTTATTGGATTTTTCTTCTAATTTTTAGTGCAATACTTATATTGTTGGCTATCCTCAATTGTGGAGAGTATACGTCGAGCTAGAAGCAATACTTATGAAATTGGATTTTTCTTCTAATTATATTGCAATACTTATGGAAATGGAGCTAGAAGTTTTGTAGGAGGACCCAATTGTGGAGAGTATACGTCGAGCACGTCAGAGTTCCTTAAGCTGGCTTAAGGGTTGAAAAATAAAAAATACACAGGCTCCAGCCAAGGTGGAAAAAAGGTCTATGTTCAACCTAGAGAAGATGGAACTCCACAAGATAGAGAAGGTGTCCAAAATTCAAAAGTCCCTCGAGGAGATGACACTGATGGATTATTCCTATCATCATACAGTTGAAGACTTGAGAACAATCGATGCATTAGAGAAGATGAGGAATATACATGTGGAAATGGGCTCCATCTATTTTCATGGGGAGCACTACAAAGCTTGCTTTTATGAATATGAGGCCAAAAACGTAGAGCTCGAGGAGATCTTGGCACACACAAGGGCACATCTTGAGGAGGCATAGCCAAATTTGAACAGTTGTAGCAGTGTGTGGCTAGCTTGGAGCAAGAGGTGGGTAATTATAAAAAAGAAACTAAAAATCACCTCAAGACACAGGTAGAAACATAAATCCAAGTGCAAGCCTTGAATGCCTAGATCTAGGAACTGCAATCTCAGTTGATAGAGAAAGTGGTGCAAGCATAGGTCTTCACAAAAGACTATATTAAGGAGGTTTGATGTCACTTCCTGGAAAACTTCCATGCAAGGGCATCAAAAGCAATATCAGTCATCACATTCATTTGGGAGTCCAAGAAAACAATTACTCATGGCTCACCTATCATGGAGGAGGTCAAAAATGACATTGATCGATGGATGGAATTAGATATGAAGGCTATGGACCTCCAAATGGACCTCCAGCTTACTCCTATGAGCCCACTTACTCCAAATGTAGATCTAAATTTCATAAAAAAAAATGTGTGATTCAAAACTAACTTCCATTGGTGGCAATTTATCCCGCATCCAATCCCCAATTCTTGTTCACCCTTTGTATAATGAATTTGTGTTGGGTGCGTATTTTAATTAACTTTCAGAGAACAAAAATATCAAGAATATAGAGAAGTGTAAAAGCTAATGGTTTTAAAGTATCGAAACATTGAATTTTAACATGTGGTATTAGATGAGGTAGAAAGAAGATCCAACTCTCATTTTGATCTTCTTCTTGTTTTGATACATAGAGGTTCAAAGAAGCATTCTTGTGAAGAAAAATTTTCATATAAAATTTATCCTTCAAACATTCAATTTTTTTGTGAAATAGCTTCAAGAGTAAAAGTACCCTTATAAGATTGATACCATGAAGCAAAAATCCATGAAAAAATTCATTAAAATTATTGAAAAGTTTTAGGGTAGAAAACCCTTGATAAAGGTAGATTTGAACAAAAAAAAAAGGAAGTTATTGAAAGATTTATGAAAGATTAAAGGAAGCCATAAGAAGATTTTTAGGAAGAATATAAAGAAGCCATTGTAGCTTCTTTGCAAGATGAAAATTTAGTACCATCCATTTAAATATCCTTAAGGTTACAAAAAAGGAAAGCCATAGAAGCTCCTTAAAATTGGAAAGAAAAAAGTTATTTGAAGCTCCTTGTGAAGATAGATAACAAGAAAGTAAAGAAGTTAGTGAATCCAATTTAAAAGGAATTAAATAAATAAGAATGAAGAAATTTAAAGGCTCATATAGCCCATTGAAGCCTTTTTGAAAAGGTATCAAAAGAATAATTAGAATAGCCCACAAAGGCTTACACAATATATAAACAATTGAATTTTTTTTAAAGCATTTGAAAGGAAAGTTGAAAAGGATTCAATATTGAAGCCATTTTGCAACATTACAAAAGGTTCCAAGAAGAACGTGTTAAGGCAAAACAAAGTTGCTTAAGATTGCTCATCAAAAATGCAAGGTAAAAAAGGCACTACAACATTTTAGAAGTTACAACACTTTGGAATAGAGAAGAAAAAAAATATTTCTTGAAGTGTTGAACTACATGTTCCAACTAGAACGATCAATAGTACAAGAAGCTTGTGTATTTTTTGTTAACAAACATAGCAAGAATATCCAAGAAAAGATAGCTATTTTGGTAGAACATCCAAAGGGTAAATTCCCATGAACTACAATAATATTTAGAAAAGGAAATAGATCAAACAAAGGAACTTGTTATCTGGCACCATCCAAGAAGATGTTGGTAATAATTTAAGTTTGAAATGCAAAGAAGCACCTCATGAGAGAGATACAAAAACATTTCTACTTGACAAAACCCATAAAATACATGTATAAAAGGAATAAAAGTGCTCTAAGAGAGTAGAAGATAAAATTAGAATGAGAGAGAAGCAAAAAGGTGCCCACATGACCTAAAATATCTCCTTTAAACACAAAAAGAACAACACAATCCAAAATTCAAGCACTAAGAAGATGAGAGAAAGAAATCTTGTGTAGAATGAAAAATTACAAGAGAATAGGTAAACCATTGTTTTCTCCCAAACATCATTGAATCGAGTGGTTGCAACCCAAAGAATAGGAAAATTGCATCCAAGCAACCAAAGGCAAAATTGCACTTGAGTAGTGTCTGAGGCAAAAAGGACGAACATCTCACTTGATCATAAATAGAACTAGTAGTGAAGCAAAAGGTTTGAGGAAGAAAATACATAAAAAAGGAGAGGCAACGTCAAACTTGATATATTATGATAAATACTAAGGTGCAACCTTAGTTTTCAAAAGGGTAAAAGGGATTTTGTCTATGACATATTCCAAAGGAAAGAGTGCATATAAAACAAAATTATTTTGGCATAGTTATCATCAAGATCGAAAGAAACATTTAGAAAGACAAAGTGAACTAATGTATTAAGTATTGAAAGCTTTTTTGTTAAAGGAATATTTACAAAAGAATAGATTATTCTTTTTGAAGGAGAAAAATATTCTTTCAAAGGTTGAGGATACACATTTGACCTCACATCCATTGTGAGAAGAAGAAAAAATAAGGGAACAAAAGGTATAATATTTTGAAAGTCCTTTTTTTTATTAAAATGAGCATATTAAATTAAAACATAGATTTTTTTTTAAGAAAAGAAGAAAAATATGATTTTAAAGAAGAAAAATATAATATTTTTAAAAGAAGAGAATATTCCAAAAAAATCCATAGAGGAAGAAGCATTCCCTCTACTTGGTGAGACACAATTCTCTTACATTTTTAAGCATCATTTGAAATCCAAGTATAGGCAAATATATACTCATTGGAAAGTGTTTTCTGAGGCAAATTCAATAAAAAAAAGAATATTTAGTTTTTGTAAAAGTCTACTATATCTAGTGGAGCACCAAATTTCTTGTTACTAGATTCCCAATTGTTGAGGGGAAACAACTATGCTACCTAAAAGACCAAAATCATGACACAAGTTGAGTTTGAAAAAGTATACCAAGTAGGTAGATGGTAGCATTACCCATCCTACTATAATAGGAGAATATCAAACAAAGTTTGACAAGGTATATAAAAAGGTAAGACTAATAATCATGTTTGTAGTAGCAAATGAGATCCAAAATACATTAGAGGTATGACCACAACGAAGGAAGCATGGAAGATGTTGAATACATTATTTTAAACCAAGAATCAAAATTAGATTCTATTCCTCCAAAGTTAGCTCCATTATCTAAAGATGAAGAGTGGAGAAAATCTAGAATAATTCATGAGAAGAATATCAAAATTGTAAGCATCATTGCAAGCATTGGGAGCACAGGTATCTAATGAAATGTGAGTTCCTATTACTTTGAGATCACTCCCATCTAAGTACATTATTTTTGTGACTACACTAAATGTTACTAAGAAAACACAAAACTTTGAGAAGTTGGTGAACCCACTTTAGAAAGTAGAGGTCTAGTTGACAATTTTGTCACATTGCATGGAGGGGTAAAGAAATTTGAAGTATAAGTTGACTTTGTAATGTGTTTTATTGTTTTTCATGAATTTGTTCCCTTGCTTTTCTTGTATTTTATAACGTTACAGTAATTTTGGTTCCCATTTTTTGGCCCCCTTGTATTCATTCCATGTGTAAATAAGTTTGCAAATAAGATGCAGATAGAAATATGTTGCTTCATCGAAAGCAGTTGAAGATAGGTAGATTCGCAAAAGGAAAGCAAATGCAAGCCTAGTTCAAGAATAGAAATCAGCCAAGGCATGAGGGACACTTCGCCTGCAATACTGTTGAAGCTGCTACTTCGGGTGATAAGATCGTGAAGTTCCAATTTTGGTTTAAAAACAAATTATAAGGGAGATGGCTGCTTCGCTAAAAAATATGCCAAAGTGCCACTTTGGTCCCCTTCCCCGGTGAACCATCTCCTAAGAGATGCTACTTCGGGCCTTGGCTTAGTGAAGCATCTACTTCGGATGTTCGACCAATGAACCTCCCACCTCGATCACACCATTGCCAAAGCTATACTGGAAAGGTGGGAAAAAATTCTAAGGCAGAGGGGGGAGCTTCGCCCAAAACATACTTGAACTGCCACTTCGACCCCCTTTCTTCGATGAAGCACATATTTTCCAGCGAAGTTGCATAACAAGGAGTTGATTCACCCTATTCTCTTTGGCAAGGCTGGTTACTTTAGCTAGTTTTTCTTGCGAAGCTATTTTTGGATCCTATTTCCAATGAACCATCCTAGATAAGAACATTTTGCCTCCCATCCTAGCCTTCACTTTGGCTTGAGCTCATTGCAAAGCAGTGCTTCAAACGCAAATCCAACAAAGCTCCACCCAGGGTGCATCTGACGATAGTGCTCTTCCTGAGGGACATGCATTCCAAGATCAAGTATTTATCCAAGGTATTTTTATAGCACATAAATACAGTTTTCTACCTCAAAGGACCATGTATCTAGTTATGGTAATAGGATGGAAGTTTCAATTGTAGGAGGTGGCGAGTGTGATTTTTGGAGACGCCTAAGCGTCCTTGTAGATATAGTGCATTAATGGCTCAAGGGAATGGTTCTCTATAAAAAAACCATGCATTGTAATGAAAACGGGGGGGAACATATTACTAAAGAAGATACTGTAACTAAACATTTTGCATCAATACTGAATATCCTTGACTCTGAATCTATGCTTTCTTTTTATGCTCCCTCTAGAAACTATTTTTGCTTTCAGTTTGATTTCTAGTTGTAATTATGATATCTGGATTTTAGCATTGGAAGATAAATGTGTCTGGAATTCTATAGAGGATACATAGAGAAGCATATGCAGTTTTAGTTTTTGTCACATTTTCTTTATTGAATGCTTCTAGTTTAGATATAGTTAAGTTATTGTGTTGCTTGTTCTTTCCCACTGCAATATCAAGCTATTTAAATTTCTTTCTATACCTTCTAAATCTCTTTCCTACACTCATAGCTTTAAAAACCTAGTAGTTTAGTATAGGAGCCGACCTTCTTCAAAGATTGACATGAAGGGCATCTCTTCCCTCTGACCTTTCAAGGTTGGTCCAAGTCTAGGGTGCATAGACAAACAAAATATTTTCCTATGGTGAATTTGTGACCAACAGTTTCTAGCATGCCTAATGGGACTTAAGTCTCACCTTGTGAGTGGTGTTGAGGGTTAATGCTCATCTCAGCACTATAGGACTCGAGCATCTAGTGACTCTGTTAAACGCAAAATATTAGGCCTTAAATATCGATACTAAAATAAATGTACCTTCATGCATGATATGGAGAGTTAGGAATACCGAAGAAGAGATTGAGTTCTTTGAGCTCGACATTGATGCCTTCAGGGAACGTCCTAGGCTAGTTAGGCCAAATCTTCCTTTGAACGAAGGATCATCGCAAGAGGTTGTCTTTGATGAACAAGGTCCCACTTTAGACAACACAACGACTAGTCTTCCTCCTAATCCCCTAAACTCTCCAGATCACTAAGGCTCCCTACTTTTATCTAGAAACCAATTAGGTGTTTCGAGAATTCTAGTTTAGTCAAACTAGTTATTGCTTACCCCCAATAAGCCAAATCAAAACACAAACATGGCTCAACAACAACAACAACAACAATAGCAGTAGTAGCAATAGAAACTGCTATCCTAGCCCCCAACTATGCTATTCTCAGCCTGGAATTCTACTAGATGGTTAAATCTGGTAGGACAGGTACAAATACTGCCTGCTACCCTAAATTCAATACCCATGTTCAACGGTATGAGGAAGACAACATTTGAACATATCCAAGATATCAACTCTCTGGTTGTGCTTCACAGTATCACAAATGAGGAGGTTATGATTCGACTATTAATTTTATCCCTTCGAGGATAGCTCCTTTGCTGGTATAAATCCCTGCCACTAGGTGCTATAATAGGATAGGATCAGTTAGCAGGATAGTTTATGAGTGGATTTAATGAATCTATCGATCCTTCCTCCCTACTGCATCAGTTTACATTGATCCAAAGACACCCATAGGAGGAGATATTTGATTTTAATGTTAGGTTCACCCAAATCTGGCAAAGGGTACCCACTGGTTTACGACCAACTGTTGAACAAGAGGCATGTTATTACCTGAGGGCCTTCAACTTTGATATCAGCATGATGATCAGATTCTCCAATGTCAATACCTTTCTTGAGTTGTATGAGTTGACTTGAAATATAGAAATAGTTTTGATTGCCATCGGTAAGCTCCCACCAAGAATTTTGATGCCAATATTCCTTGACATTTCTTAATTACAATACCCCAGTGCTGCTACTTCGTAGCCATCAATATCTTTCGCATACTATATTTTACCCTAAAATCTGAACCCAACTATATCTCAACTCTCTACTCCATAGATACATTTCCTCGCACCTTAGGAACCACACCCTATGGTCCCTCCGCTATTTTTGGTATTACCTGCACCACCTCAGGATCCTACCTTACCTCCATTCCTAACAATGGCCCCACTATTGGCTTCGACAGGATCAACACCTGCAAATATATATGTGCAATTCAAGCTATTACAAGAAGTTCAATCTCTAAATTCCACCATGCGAAATTTATCTAATGATATGGCTATCATGAAAAAGAATCAAGCACATCAATAATTTTTGCCAAAAAGGCCCTATCCTTCATCGGTGCTCACAAAATATCAGGTAGCATAGTCAGGCAGACCTCCTGCTAGGAATATCGCCATTAATGAGGAGCCAAGCACCTCGAACTATGTGCACTAGTGTTCTACGTGCAATGACCTGCATGAAGAGGATACTTGTATGTTGCATCAGCACTACGTCCAAATGCTAGCAAGTAGCACCTTTGACGATCAAGTTAACATGATTATGGAAATAGATCATAACCTAGCGATCGCAGAAGGAGAACAAGTTTCGATCCTCACCAAGGGTGGGAAAAGGCCGATTGAGGTGGACGCTGCTCAAATAGTCCATTAAAGGTGTATAATAATCATGATAAGGAGCAGCCCCCTGTTAAAGTTCCTGACAAAGCACCTCAACCACCACCAATGAAGGAAAAGCCTCAGCAAGCCGCTACAGCTCCACCGCAAGCTGAGACCAAAGAGCAAGCTAAGGAGAAGCTCAAGTATCCTTCATTGACAAAATGGCAAAGAGTCGAAGCCACACAAAAATATCGCATAAAGTACAAGGCAACAAAAGAGCTAGAGATACCTACTACATAAGTGTATAATATCGTAGATGAGCTAAAGAAGACTCCTGCCAAGATTAGTTTGTATGATGCCCTACAACTTCCAGGGTAGGTGGACCTGCTATAGGAGTCATTTAAATCAACGAAGGTAGGGAAGTCAACACAACATATTCTAGCTCAACCCTTACCCACTTTGGTTACCAAAAACAATAGGCCTTCTCCATTTTATTTGTCCCTGTAGATGGAAGGGTGCATCATTTACAATTGCATGATTGACTCCAGTACCACAACCACCGTCATGTCGAAGGCCATTTGCGAAGAGATAGGAATGGAGTATACGTGAAGCAGTCAAGGTGTTATTTAGCTAGATGGTACACCCATAAAGATAGTCAGTGTGATTAAAGATATACCCATCTGACTGCATAAGGTGCCTGAAATCATGGTAATACAGGAAGTAGTAGTTGTTGATATTGATCCATATTTTAGCATGTGACTCTCAAGGGAATTTATGGCTAAGCTTGATAGTTATCTTTCTATGGATTACTTGCACTTGGAAGTCCTGTTCAAGGGAAAGAAAGTCAATATTTACAATGAGAAACCCTCTACATTTCTCGTGGAGAAGATGGTCGAGGAATGGGAGCACAATGATTCGGTTCGCTTGATGACTAAGGAATTAGAACAGGTGGACCTAGTAGAGGAGCCTTTGGGAGAATTGTGTATGAAGGACAAATTTTCATTAATGGATTTTAATGCTATGATTGAAATAGAAATGGGATGTTCCTCCATCACTAAATCTAAGAATCCTGTAGTGTCGGTGCAAATGGGTGAGGAACCCACCCGGGATGAATTATGGAAGCTATTTTTTGATGGTGCCCGATGTAAAAATGGCACCATGGTAGGGGTGCTCTTGATATCACCTTTAGGTGAACAAAAATATTATTATTATAGACTTGCTTGGATTTGTGCCAACAATGCAGTTGAATACAAAGCTTTATGCTTAAGACTGAAGAAAGTCAAAAAGTTAGGTATCAAGTACCTCTAGATTTTTGGTGATTCAAAACTGGTTTGTAATCAGATCACCAATAAATGCACTTCCAAAAAACACTACCTTAAAGCATATCGCAACAAGGTATGCGACCTGTTGGAGCATTTTGAATCGCTAAATATTTAGTCCATTCCATGGGAGAAAAATAGGTATGTCGATATCTTAGCCTTTATTGGGGCCAAATATTCCCCAGTCGATAAAATGGTGCACAATCCCAAGGTAGTAAGGACTATTTATAGGTTTTCTGTGCCCGAAAAAGACACTCATTGGCAAGTCTTTGACAACGATAAGCAAATTATCAACTTCCTAGTTCAAGAGGCAGCCACCATTGAAGGAAGTAACCCCAAAGACAAAGAATGTGAGGGATTGATACAACTTAAGAATAACCATGTCCCAATGGGGTTAATCACCCTAGAAAGCCTATTTGACTAGAATGATAGGACAATCTCCCATAGGATCAAAGTGGATGCAAGACAGTACCAAGACCTTGACCTTGAACCAAGAAAAGTGATAAAGGCTAGGACAGATTGTACTTCAATAGAGCTTGAGTAGATTTGGTCTTTATGCAAAAGATACCCAAACATTGTGGCACGGTGCTACCAAGACCTGAAGGGTTATGACTGAAACATCATCCAACATACAATTGAATTGTAAGAAAGTGTCAGGCCCTACAAACAAAAATAAAGGCTAGTAAATCCAAAGATATAAGCCCTAATGAAGGCCGAACTCTTGAAAATGCTTGAGGCTAAAATTTTCTATCCAAGCGATTGATGGATGTGTTTGAATAGGAACGGTGCACTTCCTTGACATATTTTTAGGATCTGTCTCAGCTAGGTTTCCTAGGATTTCTGAGATGATGATGGGAACCTTCGTCAAAATAAGATCTCAAGCCAATGTTGCTGGCCTTTGAGAGTAACACATTGGAAATTGATAATTGGGTATACCCCATAACAGAAAGAGAAGTTGCAAATTTTATCCTCAAGTATTGCCAAATTGGGACCTATCTAACTAACCTAAGCAAGCGAGCCAAGCACGCTGACATAGACCAGATTCAGATATTCTATGTTTTGATCAAGTCACTCAAATATCATGAGCATTTTCAAGAGGGGTCCTAGACCCACATCCATCGGATGATGGAGTGTATTCATGATTGTCTTCTCCAGCCACTAGAGCAGGAGTAGGAGCAAGCACCTGATGAGGAAGGAGGAGTAGAAAAGAAAAGGAAGTAGTTGTAGAACCCCCAAAATGAGAGGAGAAAATTGAAGCAGGGATTAAAGATAACTCTGGCCCAATGGATCAAGGTTGAGGGTCTGTGCACCAAGGTGATCTCTTTACCCCATGAGCCACCAGGAATGTTGACAATTATGTCACATTGCATGGAGGGGTAAAGAAATTTGAAGTATAAGTTGACTTTGTAATATGTTTTCTTTTTTTTCATGAATTTGTTCCCTTGCTTTTCTTGTATTTTATAACATTACAACAATTTTGGTTGCCATTTTTTGGCCCCTTTGTATTCATTCCATATGTAAATAAGTTCGATAATAAGATACAGATAGAAATATATCACTTCACTAAAAGCAGTTGAAGATAGGTAGCTTCGTAAAAGGAATGCAGATGCAAGCCCAGTTCAAAAATAGGAAATTAGCCAAGGCATGAGGGGCACTTCGCCCGCAAGACTACCAAAGATACTACTTCGGGTGATAAGATCATAAAGTTCCAATTTTGGTTTAAAAACAAAGTATAAGGGAGATGGTTGATTCGCTAAAAAAGATGTCGAAGTGCCACTTTGGCCCCCTTCCCTGATGAACCATCTCCTAAGAGCTGCGAAGAACATCCAATATTGGAAGATATAGATAAGTACTATTAAGGTCATGTTCTTGAAATTCATTAAAATTATTGAAAATTTTTAGGGTAGAAAACCCTTGATAAAGGTAGATTTAAGAAAAAAAATGAAGTTATTGAAAAATTTATGAAAGATTAAAGGAAGCCATAAGAATATTTTTAGGAAGAATATAAAGAAGCCATTGTAGCTTCTTTGCAAGAAGAAAATTTAGCACCATCCATTTAAATATCCTTAAGGTTACAAAAAAGGAAAGCCATAGAAGCTCCTTAAAATTGGAAAGAAAAAAGTTATTTGAAGCTCCTTGTGAAGATAGATAACAAGAAAGTAAAGAAGTTAGTGAATCCAATTTAAAAGGAATTAAATAAATAAGAATGAAGAAATTTAAAGGCTCATATAGCCCATTGAAGCCTTTTTGAAAAGGTATCAAAAGAATAATTAGAATAGCCCACAAAGGCTTACACAATATATAAACAATTGAATTTTTTTTAAAGCATTTGAAAGGAAAGTTGAAAAGGATTCAATATTGAAGCCATTTTGCAACATTACAAAAGGTTCCAAGAAGAACATGTTAAGGCAAAACAAAGTTGCTTAAGATTGCTCATAAAAAATGCAAGGTAAAAAATGCACTACAACATTTTAGAAGTTACAACACTTTGGAATAGAGAAGAAAAAAAAATATTTCTTGAAGTGTTGAACTAAATGTTCCAACTGGAACGATCAATAGTACAAGAAGCTTGTGTATTTTTTGTTAACAAACATAGCAAGAATATCCAAGAAAAGATAGCTATTTTGGTAGAACATCCAAAGGGTAAATTCCCATGAACTACAATAATATTTAGAAAAGGAAATAGATCAAACAAAGGAACTTGTTATCTGGCACCATCCAAGAAGATGTTGGTAATAATTTAAGTTTGAAATGCAAAGAAGCACCTCATGAGAGAGATACAAAAACATTTCTACTTGAAAAAACCCATAAAATACATGTATAAAAGGAATAAAAGTGCTCTAAGAGAGTAGAAGATAAAAGTAGAATGAGAGAGAAGCAAACAGGTGTCCACATGACCTAAAATATCTCCTTTAAACACAAAAAGAACAACACAATCCAAAATTCAAGCACTAAGAAGATGAGAGAAAGAAATCTTGTGTAGAATGAAAAATTACAAGAGAATAGGTAAACCATTGTTTTCTCCCAAACATCATTGAATCGAGTGGTTGCAACCCAAAGAATAGGAAAATTGCATCCAAGCAACCAAAGGCAAAATTGCACTTGAGTAGTGTCTGAGGCAAAAAGGACGAACATCTCACTTGATCATAAATAGAACTAGTAGTGAAGCAAAAGGTTTGAGGAAGAAAATACATAAAAAAGGAGAGGCAACGTCAAACTTGATATATTATGATAAATACTAAGGTGCAACCTTAGTTTTCAAAAGGGTAAAAGGGATTTTGTCTATGACATATTCCAAAGGAAAGAGTGCATATAAAAACAAAATTATTTTGGCATAATTATCATCAAGATCGAAAGAAACATTTAGAAAGACAAAGTGAACTAAGGTATTAAGTATTGAAAGCTTTTTTGTTAAAGGAATATTTACAAAAGAATAGATTATTCTTTTTGAAGGAGAAAAATATTCTTTCAAAGGTTGAGGATACATATTTGACCTCACATCCATTGTGAGAAGAAGAAAAAATAAGGGAACAAAAGGTATAATATTTTGAAAGTCTTTTTTTTTATTAAAATGAGCAAATTAAATTAAAACATAGATTTTTTTTTTAAGAAACGAAGAAAAATATGATTTTAAATAAGAAAAATATAATATTTTTAAAAGAAGAGAATATTCAAAAAAAATCCATAGAGGAAGAAGCATTCCCTCTACTTGGTGAGACACAATTCTCTTACATTTTTAAGCATCATTTGAAATCCAAGTATAGGCAAATATATACTCATTGGAAAGTGTTTTCTGAGGCAAATTCAATTAAAAAAGAATATTTAGTTTTTGTAAAAGTCTACTATATCTAGTGGAGCACCAAATTTCTTGTTACTAGATTCCCAATTGTTGAGGGGAAACAACTATGCTACCTAAAAGACCAAACTCATGACACAAGTTGAGTTTGAAAAAGTATACCAAGTAGGTAGATGGTAGCATTACCCATCCTACTATAATAGGAGAAGATCAAACAAATTTTGATAAGGTATATAAAAAGGTAAGACTAATCATCATGTTTGTAGTAGCAAATGAGATCCAAAATACATTAGAGGTATGACCACAACGAAGGAAGCATGGGAGATGTTGAATACATTATTTGAAACCAAGAATCAAAATGAGATTCTATTCCTCCAAAGTCAGCTCCATTATCTAAAGATGAAGAGTGGAGAAAATATAGAATAATTCATGAGAAGAATAGCAAAATTGTAAGCATCATTGCAAGCATTGGGAACACAGGTATCTAATGAAATGTTAGTTCCTATTATTTTGAGATCACTCCCATATAAGTACAATATTTTTGTGACTACACTAAATGTTACTAAGAAAACACAAAGCTTTGAGAAGTTGGTGAACCCACTTTAGAAAGTAGAGGTCTAGTTGACAATTTTGTCACATTGCATGGAGGGGTAAAGAAATTTGAAGTATAAGTTGACTTTGTAATGTGTTTTTTTGTTTTTCATGAATTTGTTCCCTTGCTTTTCTTGTATTTTATAACGTTACAGTAATTTTGGTTCCCATTTTTTGGCCCCCTTGTATTCATTCCATGTGTAAATAAGTTTGCAAATAATATGCAGATAGAAATATGTTGCTTCATCGAAAGCAGTTGAAGATAGGTAGATTCGCAAAAGGAAAGCAAATGCAAGCCTAGTTCAAGAATAGAAATCAGCAAAGGCATGAGGGACACTTCGCCTACAAGACTGTTGAAGCTGCTACTTCAGGTGATAAGATCGTGAAGTTCCAATTTTGGTTTAAAAACAAATTATAAGGGAGATGGCTGCTTCGCTAAAAAATATGCCAAAGTGCCACTTTGGTCCCCTTCCTCGATGAACCATCTCCTAAGAGATGCTACTTCGGGCCTTGGCTTAGTGAAGCATCTACTTCGGATGTTAGACCAACGAACCTCCCACCTCGATCACACCATTGCCAAAGCTATACTGGAGAGGTGGGAAAAAATTCTAAGGCAGAGGGGGGAGCTTCGCCCAAAACATACTTGAACTGCCACTTCGACCCCCTTTCTTTGATGAAGCACATATTTTCCAGTGAAGTGGCATAACAAGGAGTTGATTCACCCTATTCTCTTTGGCAAGGCTGGTTACTTTAGCTAGTTTTTCTTGCGAAGCTATTTTTGGAGCCGATTTCCAATGAACCATCCTAGATAAGAACATTTTGCCTCCCATCCCAGCCTTCACTTTGGCTTGAGCTCATTGCGAAGCATTGCTTCAAACGCAAATCCAACGAAGCTCCACCCAGGGAACATCTGACGATAGTGCTCTTCCTGAGGGACACACATTCCAAGATCGAGTATTTATCCAAGGTATTTTTATAGCACATAAATACAGTTTTCTACCTCAAAGGGCCATGTATCTAGTTATGGTAATAGGATGGAAGTTTCAATTGTAGGAGGTGGTGAGTGTGATTTTTGGAGACGCCTAAGCGTCCTTGTAGATATAGTGCATTAATGGCTCAGAGGGAATGGTTATCTATAAAAAACCATGCATTGTAATGAAATCAAGGGGGAACATATTGCTAAAGAAGATACTGTAACTAAACATTTTGCATCAATACTGAATATCCTTGGCTCTGAATCTATGCTTTCTTTTTATGCTGCCTCTAGAAACTATTTTTGCTTTCAGTTTGATTTCTAGTTGTTGTAATTATGATATCTATATTTTAGCATTGGAAGATAAATGTGTCTGGAATTCTATAGAGGATACATAGAGAAGCATATGCAGTTTTAGTTTTTGTCACATTTTCTTTATTGAATGCTTCTAGTTTAGATATAGTTAAGTTATTGTGTTGCTTGTTCTTTCCCACTGCAATATCAAGCTATTTAAATTTCTTTCTATACCTTCTAAATCTCTTTCCTACACTCATAGCTTTAAAACCCTAGTAGTTTAGTATAGGAGCCGACCTTCTTCGAAGATTGACATGAAGGGCATCTCTTCCCTCTGACCTTTCAAGGTTGGTCCAAGTCTAGGGTGCATAGACAAACAAAATATTTTCCTATGGTGAATTTGTGACTAACAGTTTCTAGCATGCCTGATGGGACTTAAGTCTCACCTTGTGAGTGGTGTTGAGGGTTAATGCTCATCTCAGAACTATAGGACTCGAGCATCTAGTGACTCTATTAAACGCAAAATATTATGCCTTAAATATCGATACTAAAATAAATGTACCTTCATGCATGATATGGAGAGTTAGGAATACCGGAAAAGAGATCGAGTTCTTTAAGCTCGACATTGATGCCTTCAGGGAACGTCCTAGGCTAGTTAGGCCAAATCTTCCTCTGAACGAAGGATCATCGCAAGAGGTTGTCTTTGATGAACAAGGTCCCACTTTAGACAGCACAACGACTAGTCTTCCTCCTAATCCCCTAAACTCTCCAGATCACTAAGGCTCCCTACTTTTATCTAGAAACCAATTAGGTGTTTCGAGAATTCCAGTTTAGTCGAACCAGTTATTGCTTACCCCCAATTAGCCAAATCAAAACACAAACATGGCTCAACAACAACAACAAAAATAGTAGTAGTAGCAATAGCAACCACTATCATATCCCCCAACTATGCTATTCTTAGCCTAGAATTCTACTAGATGGTTAAATCTGGTAGGACAGGTACAAATACTGCCTGTTGCTCTAAATTCAATACCCATGTTCAATGGTATGAGGAAGACAACATTTGAACATATCCAAGATATCACCTCTCTGGTTGTGCTTCATAGTATCACAAATGAGGAGGTTATGATTCGACTATTAATTTTATCCCTCTGAGGATAGCTCCTTTGATGGTATAAATCCCTGCCACTAGGTGCTATAACAGGATAGGATCAGTTAGCAGGATAGTTTATGAGAGGATTTAATGAATCTATCGATCCTTCCTCCCTACTGCATCAGTTTACATTGATCCAAAGACACCCATAGGAGGAGATATTTGATTTTAATGTTAGGTTCACCCAAATATTGCAAAGGGTACCCACTGGTTTACGACCAACCGCTGAACAAGAGACATGTTATTACCTGAGGGCCTTCAACTTTGATATCAGCATGATGATCAGATTCTCCAATGTCAATACCTTTCTTGAGTTGTATGAGTTGAATTGAAATATAGAAATAGATTTTATTGCCATCGGTAAGCTCCCACAAATAATTTTGATGCCAATATTCCCTGACATTTCTTAATTACAATACCCCAGTGATGCTACTTCGTAGCCATCAATATCTTTCGCATACTAGATTTTACCCTAAAATTTGAACCCAACTATATCTCAACTCTCTACTCCATAGATACATTTCCTCGCACCTCAGGAACCACACCCTATGGTCCTTCCACTATTTTTGGTATTACCTGCACCACCTCAGGATCCTACCTTACCTCCATTCCTAATAATGGCCTCACTATTAGCTTCGACAGGATCAACACCTGCAACTATATATGTGCAATTCAAGCTATTACAAGAAGTTCAATCTCTAAATTCCACCATGCAAAATTTATCTAATGATATGGCTATCATGAAAAAGAATCAAAGACATCAATAATTTTTGCCAAAAAGGCCCTATCCTTCATCGGTGCTCACCAAATATCAGGAAGCATAGTCAGGCAGACCTCCTGCTAGGAATATCGCCATTAATGAGGAGCCAAGCACCTCAAACTATGTGCACTAGTGCTCTACATGTAATGACCCGCACGAAGAGGATACTTGTATGTTACATCAGCACTACGTCCAAATGCTGGCAAGTAGCACCTTTGACGATCAAGTTAACATGATTATGGAAATAGATCATAACCTAGCGATCACAAAAGGAGAACAAGTTTCGATCCTCACCAAGGGTGGGAAAGGCTGATTGAGGTGGGCGTTGCTCAAATAGTCCATTAAAGGTGTATAATAACCGTGATAAGGAGCAGCCCCCTGTTAAAGTTCCTGACAAAGCACCTCAACCACCACCAATGAAGGAAAAGCCTCAGCAAGCCGCTACAGCTCCACCGCAAGCTGAGACCAAAGAGCAAGCTAAGGAGAAGCTCAAGTATCCTTCATTGACAAAATGGCAAAGAGTCGAAGCCACACAACAATATCACACTAAGTACAAGGCAACAAAAGAGCTAGAGATACCTGCTACATCAGTGTATAATATCATAGATGAGCTAAAGAAGAATCCCGCCAAGATTAGTTTGTATGATGCCCTACAACTTCCAGGGCAGGTGGACCTACTATAGGAGTCATTTAAATCAACGAAGGTAGGGAAGTCAACACAACATGTTCTAGCTCAACCCTTACCCACTTTGGTTACCGAAAACAATAGGCCTTCTCCATTTTATTTGTCCCTGTAGATGGAAGGGTGCATCATTTACAATTGCATGATTGACTCCGATACCACAACCACCGTCATGCCGAAGGCCATTTGCGAAGAGATAGGAATGGAGTATACGTGAAGCAGTCAAGGTGTTATTTAGCTAGATGGTACACCCATAAAGATAGTCAGTGTGATTAAAGATATACCCATCCGACTGCATAAGGTGCCTCAAATCATGGTAATATAGGAAGTAGTAGTTGTTGATCTTGATCCATATTTTAGCATGTGAATCTCAAGGGAATTTATGGCTAAGCTTGACAGTTATCTTTCTATGGATTACTTGCACTTGGAAGTCCCATTCAAGGGAAAGAAAATCAAGATTTACAATGAGAAACCCTCTACGTTTCTCGTGGAGAAGATGGTCGAGGAAGGGGAGCACAATGATTTGGTTCGCTTGATGACTAAGGAATTAGAACAAGTGGACCTAGTAGAGGAGCCTCTGGGAGAATTGTGTATGGAGGACAAATTTTCATTAATGGATTTTAATGCTATGATTGAAACGGAAATGGGATGTTCCTCCATCACTAAATCTAAGAATCCCGTAGTGTCGGTGCAAATGGGTGAGGAACCCACCCGAGATGAATTATGGAAGCTATTTTTTGATGGTGCCTAATGTAAAAATCGCACCATGGTAGGGGTGCTCCTGATATCACCTTTAGGTGAAAAAAAATATTATTATTACAGACTTGCTTGGATTTGTGCCAACAATGTAGTTGAATACAAAGCTTTATGCTTAGGACTGAAGAAAGTCAAAAAGTTAGGTATCAAGTACCTCTAGATTTTTGGTGATTCAAAACTGGTTTGTAATCAGATCACCAATAAATGCACTTCCAAAAAACACTACTTTAAAGCATATCGCAACAAGGTATGCGACCTGTTGGAGCATTTTGAATCGCTAAATTTTCAGTCCATTCCATGGGAGAGAAATAGGTATGTCGATACCTTAGCCTTTATTGGGGCCAAATATTCCCCAGTCGAGGAAATGGTGGACAAGCCCAAGGTAGTAAGGACTATTTACAGGTTTTTTGTGCCCGACAAAGACACTCATTGGCAAGTCTTTGACAACGATAAGAAAATTATCAACTTCCTAGTTCAAGAGGCAGCCACCATTGAAGGAAGTAACCCCAAAGACGAAGAATGTGAGGGATTGATACAACTTAAGAATAACCATGTCCCAATGGGTTTAATCACCCTAGAAAGCCTATTTGACTAGAATGATAGGACAATCTCCCATAGGATCAAAGTGGATGCAAGACAGTACCAAGACCTTGAGCTTGAACCAAGAAAAGTGATAAAGGCTGGGACAGATTGTACTTCAATAGAGCTTGAGCAGATTTGGTCTTTATGCAAAAGATACCCAAACATTGTGGCATGATGCTACCAAGACCTGAAGGGTTATGACTGAAACATCATCCAACATACAATTGAATTGTAAGAAAGTGTCAGGCCCTACAAACAAAAATAAAGGCTAGTAAATCCAAAGATATAAGCCCTAATGAAGGCCAAACTCTTGAAAATGCTTGAGGCTAAAATTTTCTATCCAAGCGATTGATGGATGTGTTTGAATAGGAACGGTGCACTTCCCTGACATATTTTTAGGATCTGTCTCAGCTAGGTTTCCTAGGATTTACAGATGATGATGGGAACCTTCTGTCAAAATAAGATCTCAAGCCAGTGTTGCTGGCCTTTGAGAGTAACACATTGGAAATTGATAATTGGGTATACCCCATAACAGAAAGAGAAGTTACAAATTTTATCCTCAAGTATTGCCAAATTGGGACATATCTAACTAACCTAAGCAAGCGAGCCAAGCACGCTGACATAGACCAGATTCAGATATTCTATGTTTTGATCAAGTCACTCCAAGATCGTGAGCGTTTTCAAGAGGGGTCCTAGACCCACATCCATCGGATGATGGAGTGTATTTGTGATTGTCTTCTCTAGCCACTAGAGCAGGAGTAGGAGCAAGCACCTGATGAGGAAGGAGGAGTAGAAAAGAAAAGGAAGTAGTTGTAGAACCCCCAAAATGAGAGGAGCAAACTGAAGCAGGGATTGAAGATAACTCTGGCCCAATGGATCAAGGTTGAGGGTTTGTGCACCGAGGTGATCTCGTTACCCCATGAGCCATCAGGAATATTGACAATTATGTCACATTGCATGGAGGGGTAAAGAAATTTGAAGTATAAGTTGAATTTGTAATATGTTTTCTTATTTTTCATGAATTTTTTCCCTTGCTTTTCTTGTATTTTATAACATTACAACAATTTTGGTTGCCATTTTTTGGCCCCTTTGTATTCATTCCATATGTAAATAAGTTCGATAATAAGATACAAATAGAAATATATCACTTCACTAAAAGCAGTTGAAGATAGGTAGCTTCGTAAAAGGAATGCAGATGCAAGCCCAGTTCAAAAATAGGAAATTAGCCAAGGCATGAGGGGCACTTCGCCCGCAAGACTACCAAAGATACTACTTCGGGTGATAAGATCATAAAGTTCCAATTTTGGTTTAAAAACAAAGTATAAGGGAGATGGTTGATTCGCTAAAAAAGATGTCGAAGTGCCACTTTGGCCCCCTTCCCTGATGAACCATCTCCTAAGAGCTGCTACTTCGGGCCTTGGCTCAGCGAAGCATCTACTTCAGGCATTCAACCAATGAACTTCCCACATCGATCACACCATTATCGAATCTATACTGGAGAGGTGGGAAAAACTTCTAACGTAGAGGGAGGAGCTTCGGGAAAAACGTACCTAAACTACCACTTCGGCACCCTTTCTTCGGTGAAGCACATATTTTCCAGTGAAGCAACATAACAGGGAGTTGAGTCACCCTATTCTCTTTGGCAAGGCTAGTTACTTTGGCTATTTTTTCTTGCGAAGCTATTTTTGGAGCCAATTTCCAGCGAACCAATTTAGACAAGAACATTTTACCTCCCATCCTAGTCTTCACTTCGGGCCGAGCTCATTGTGAAGCAACACTTCGGATGCAAATCCAGCGAAGCTCCACCCAAGGTGCATATGATGATAGTGATCCTCCTAAGGGGAACACATTCCAAGATCGAGGATTTATTCGAGGAATTTTTATGGTACATAAATGCAATTTTTTGCCTCAAAGGGTCATGTATATAGTTATGGTAATAGGATGGGAAGTTTCAATTGTAGGAGGCGGCGAGCATGATTTTTGGAGCTTCCTGAGTGTCCTTGTAGATCTAGTGCATTAATGGCTCAAAGGGAAGAGTCCTCTATAAAAACCCATGCATTGTAATGAAAACAGGGGGAACATATTGCTAAAGAAGTTTTTGTAGCTAAATATTTTGCATCAATACTGAAGATCCTTCACTCTGAATTTGTGCTTTCTTTTTTTGTTTTCTCTGGCAAGTATTTTTGCTTTCAGTTAGTTTTTTGGTCGCTGTAATTTTGATATTTGGATATTAGCATTAGAAGATAAATGTGTCTGGAATTCTGTAGAGGATACATAGAGAAGCATATGCAGTTTTAGTTTATATTACATTTTATTTATTGAATGCTGCTAGTTTAGATATAGTTAAGTTATTGTGTTGCTTGTTCTTTCCCACTGCAATATCAAGCTATTTACATTTCTTTTTGTACCTATTTAAATCTCTTTCTTGCAGTCTTAGCTTAAAACCACCAGTAGTTTAGTATAGGAGTCAACCTTCTTTAGATATTGGCATGGAGGGCATCCCTTTCCCATGACCTTTTAAAGTTGGTCTAGGTCTAGAGTGCATAGACGAACAAAATCCTTTCCTGTGGTGGATTTGTGACCAACAGGCCTCACATACAACAAAAGAAGAACGGTTACTAGTTGCAAGTCAAAGATGGAAGCAACCATTTAGAAGAGGCATGAGACCTCTACAACACTTCCAAAAGGGAAAAAAATTCAAAATTATCAAAATCGAATAAATTATTTTCAAAGAGGTACTTTCCATACACAAAAGACATGTGAACATTGTGGAAGAAATGGGCATACCATGATGGTATGGTGGTATATTGCATTAAAACATGGATCACCTTCGGGAGATATTAACTAGAACCAAGATAGGTCATCTTTAGAATAGAAAAAATGAAGTTGGAGAAAGGCACATCAAAGTAATGTAGCTAAAGAAAATCAAGTCAAAGAAGAAGAAGAAAAGAATCAAAAAAGTAGAAGAAGAACATGTGTTTGTCACATAAGCAAAGATAAACAATTATAGCAATGTTTGGTATGATTCTAAACATATGATAGGTCAAGCAACTTGGATACATTCAAATCATCCAAATTATTATTGGTATAATATAACTAGGAACATCAAGAATCAAGGACCTAAGAGTGAAAAAATACACTCAAAATGTGATTCTTCACCATCAGTAGAAGTACTTGAAGAAAAATATAGCAATGAGAATGAGATATCAATGCAACAAGAATTAAAGATTCAATGATCAATAGCAAACCAAAGAACGTGTGAATATATTACTTACTATAAACAACATCTTCATCAAATTAATAATTCTAAGAAGAAGCAAAGGATAATTAACTTCACCACATCAAGATACAATTAAAATATGAATTGGAAACCAATCAATTCAAATATCGACATAGGATGCATGATAGCACATCACAATGAAGAACAAAGGAAGTAAGAACACATCACATGCCACAAACAAACGAATAATCAAATTAATGAATCCATGAGAAGGAATAATAGACAATAAGTAATTGATCTTACTATATTAGAATAAATTGATCAAGAAAAAATTTGGAACAAATCTATTTGACAAGAGAATATTTGATCTCATCAACAATTGAAGTATTTAATGAATATCCTCACATTGAAGAAACACAATTCAACATTGAATAAATCATTTTATAATAAATGTAATTTTTAGAGTGCATGTTTGATGGTACATGATATGCCAAACTATTATGTTAGTAAGTCTACATTAAGGGGCGATTTCTCTCTCAAATTCCTATATCACTCGTAAAAAAATCATCAAGTCAAAATATCTAAAATAGAGCTTTGACTATGATGTAATAAGGGGGGAATGTTAGGAATTATTACATCATAGTAGGTATTTATAAGTTAAGTAACCACTCAACACATGGTTTGTATGGTCTACTATAGGACAAAGGTATAACCACCATCATAGTCCATGTGATAGGGCATGTGATCTAACCACCCTTCATAAGGTCAATGTATGTGGTATAGGATAAAAGTAGTTACAAGTTTGTTATGCCTAAATAAGGCATCCTATGTATTTTAAATACCTATCATTGCATATTGCAAAGTACCAAAATGTTGAATCTTAACAAATATAATAAATAAAAGTATGATAATAGTCTAAATAAAGAAATATGATATTCCTTGAGGTCCACAAAGACAATTGAGTTAGTTGAGATAAAAGACAAGAAGGAATTAGATGACTAACTATAGATGAAAAAAAGTTTCATATTTAGAGATAGGGAACATTAATCTCTCACATATTGAAAATAATTAAGGATTAACATCTATAATAAGGCTCATCAATTTCATGATTGTCCTTAGAATGCAAGAGTTGATACCAATGCCATGACATCTCAAGAAGATCCATAGGATGATAAATCAAGAGAAAACTTAATGTTATAAAAGGCCTTGACAATGGGAAATAAGAAAATAACTTTGGAGAAGGATAAGTATACATGCAAATGCAAGGACAAGATATTCTTATGATAATTCAATAAGAAGAAAAGTAGTTAAAAAGTTATAGATGATTTAATTTCCTAAATCAAAACCCTTACAAAATTGTATAATTATATATACATACATATATATATATATATATATATATATATATATATTATATATATATATATATATATATATATATATATATATATAGATAGATAGATAGATAGTCAATGTGATGAATCCTACTTCATTTCTTTTAACATCGTCATATGCAGGTAAGGTGTTGTGTGATGTGGTACCTATGAATGCATGTCATTTATTTATTTAAAATCCTTGGTTATATGATATGGATGGCATCCATAATGCTATGAAAAATACTTAAATGATGAGATAGCCAAGAAATATGTATATTTTAAATTCTTTAAACGAAGATGAACAATTTTATATAAGTGATTTAGTTCTTTTGATAATGGGTTGGAACAAGTTTTTGAAAAAAGACAAATGAAATTGTATTATTTGTCATTTCCATTAGAGAAAAAGTACCTAATAATATGAGGCCTTACTTGGAGGTTCAATATATATTAGAAGACAGTCACCAAGTAGTCTATTCCCTTTAAAGGGAGTTGTTGATAAGCAACACACCCCCACTGAAAAATGAGATTCCATCCTTAGAAAATTATGAACTTTCATTTTTGCAGCAGGGACCCTCTTGGTCATTTTCAGGTTTTAAATCCATATTTTGCTTGCCTCCTTTTTAAAGTTGTGCTTTTTCTTGCATTCTAGTTGTGTTATCCAAGAATTCACTTTTTACATGCTAGAATCATTCATGCACAAGCAAAATCTTGCACCGTTACCGAGAAAATCCAGAAAACGATTGCATAATTCACCGAAAAATCAAACTTTCCATTTTTGGTAGTGTCGCGATATCGCGACACTTCCATTTCGAAATGTCGCGATATCGCGACGGGTAAGTCAAAATGCGGCTAAGTGCCGAGAAGGTCGCGATTTCGCGACATGTCGCGAAATCGCGACGGTTTTTGAGAGAGAAGCAAGGCTGTACGGAGGGCGCGATTTTGCGACATGTCGCGAAATCGCGACATGTCGCATTTCGCGCGGAGGAGAGAGAAAATGGGGCTGCGGGATGAAAAATCGGCTAAGTCCGAAACATGTTCCAAAATCGCGGTCAACGCGGTCAACGCATGCAGGTAAGGGACCTGTCGCGATATCGCGACGTGTTCTAGAATCGCGGCTGAAAATCAAGAAGCGTACGGAGGCCAGGAAGGGTCGCGATTTCGCGACATGTCGCGAAATCGCGACATGTCGCGTTTCGCGGCCGACGAGGGAGGAAGTTGCCGATCGTTCGCGGGGTCGCGATTTCGCGACATGTCGCGAAATCGCGACATGTCGCGAGATCGCGGCAGGAGAGAGAAAGTCATAGTTGACACGAAAGTGCATTCGGCGGGAAACGAAGAGGCTTCCGGGGTAGCGACACGTGTCAAAGCGTGAATGGGACAAACCGAAGCCGACATGCAAGCTTATTTTGCGGATTTAATCTGTTTTTAATGTTTTAAGCTTCGATTTAATTAAAATGCTAATCTAATGCATCTTTTTGTCTTTCATGCGGGATTCCACTGGCACTTACGGGACAACCGGGAAAGACCATAAAGGCGAAGATAAAGTGCGGATTTAGTCAAGGACCGCCATGCTAGGAGAGAAGATGCCGGTGAGAGCATTCAACGGCAAATTTATTGCGGACTTGATAGCATGAAGACCATTTCAACTCGGGATGGATTTGCGGAGATCGAATTGATGGAGAAGTGGTGACTCATCCGGCTCACCGGCGAGAATTAATGGAGGCATTTATTTGCAGATGCGGATGAATGCAAGTTGCATTTTATTTTATCTTCTCCATTTATGGCGGTTGATTGCCCTGATTTGCCGAAGGGTTAAGTTCTATCCGGACTTTGATTTTTAAATGGATTTTTATTGTAAAACCCGGGTCCTAGGGTTTAAGTGCGATAAGATTTAGGGTTTGAGCAAGATATTTTGGAAAAGATCAGGGTCTGTCCTGAGTCTATAAATACAAATTCTAAATGTAATCGCAGGAGGCGGAGACTTAGAAATAAAGGCTTATAAGCAATTTCTTGCAAATTTTGTGAAATCCTTTGTTTTCGGACTTGGAGTTGATGTGCTTTAGCTTTTCTGTGATAGCATGGCCGGGAGCCTAATCTTTTGCGAGTGTGATAAGTGTATTTTCTTTTGTTATCCGTTCCATTTAAAGTTTGTTAGATATATCTTTGTAAATCCTGCCATTGTCAAGATTAAATATCTTTGTTAGGCTTCGGTTGTTCTATTATACGCTAGGGGAAATTACGATTTGGGGTTAAGTTTGTTCTAATTGCTCTGTCTTCCTTTGTGCGAGCTAGGTCTGCAGGTGAAAGATACCGATTTTAACCAGTTGCCCTTGGATTTATGATTTTCTGCTAGATCCGTTTCACTCTGCCTTGTGCTCTTAGTTGAAAGTGATCTTAGGGACTGGACACTTTCTTACGGGATTTGTTACGTTGTGAAGGCGATAGCATAGATAAGATTGACAGTTTGGGTTTACAATTGATGTTTGATAAACTTCTCTTTTCTGCCTTACCCTACCCTCTCTTTGCTTTCCGTGAATGATCCATTTTTATTTTCTTTGTTTGCCTTTTATTTAAATCTGTTGACCCATGAGAGCTAGATCAAAGAATTCAAGTCAAATCTGATTGTCAACAACTTTTGCAACTCTCGAACAAGTTCGGGAACCCCCTGTAAGGTAACGGAAGCGAGTCCATATCGAAATCTATTCCGAAGTGGAAAAGAGTGAATTGCCATTCGACCCAACACTGTAACTCGCACCTTGGATAACTCGACTAGATCCTAAAGATGAGTGGGATCGAGTCCCGTGGGTGTCTCCGGAGCTTTCCTTGCCTTCATCCTTTTTCCCGGGGTGTGCATGAAAGCCGGACCAACACCTAATTGGCGCTAGAAGGAGGGCCAGGAACATCTGTTCTTAGTGCACTTGAGTTGAGAAATCCATTGTATGTGGGCGTAAGCGTATTTTATCCAAAGTCTGGTAGCCAATTTTCCCCTCCTCCTCGGCCAACACCTAATTGGCGCTAGAAGGAGGGCATGAACTCAGTTCAAGTGTTGTAAGGGCATAACAGCAACATTTGAAGGACCCACAGTGAACTCCAGACAGTTTTATAAATTGTCAGTACAGTTTTATAATTGTCGGTGCGGTTTTTAAATTGTCGGTGCGGTTTTAAATTGTCGGTGCGGTTTTTGAAAGTTGTCGGTGCGGTTTTTGAAATTGCCGAGGAGAAGGCCTTAAGTTCGGTGGTTTGTTAAGAGCAGTTCTATCATCACTTGCGGTTATCCAATTACAAATCGAGACATCACTTGTCGGCCAAGTAATAATGGCAAATTGGTTGGGCTCCACCGCTTTGAACATTCCGGGTATAGCCCATGACTTGCCCAGAAGTCCAGAAAGGTATCTCCCCAGGTACAAACATGATGGGACAAGAAGCTGAGAAGAACATCCGCTAGCTTTTAAAAATGCTTTAAGATTGTTGAATATACTGACATGAAGATGTTGCCTGCAGATTGTTCCCGTTCACTCTCCGAGGAGGGAGCTTATGGTTGGTTTTTAAACCTCACCGGCAATTCCATTACTAGTTGGGATGATCTAGAGAAAGCTTTTATATCACGGTTCGGTGAAGTGATAGATCCCGACATTTTATATCGGCAATTTTCCGGCATCAAGAGAGAGTCGGGAGAAACTGTCGGGTCTTTCAATATGAGGTTCCAAAGAGCTTACGGTAGAATGACTGGCCATTACATCCCAAATGCAAATCCGGCCTTAGAAATCTACAAGAATGCATTGGATTCGGTGACCTCTATTTTCCTCAAGAGAGACATTAATATCACAACCCTGGCGGGGGGCTTATAAAGAAGCCTTAATTCTTGAAAGACGAGTTAGGGCCTCAAATTTTGAAGCGATCCTTTGATATCCTATGTTACACGAACATGCACTGTTCCGAGACCCCATTCCACATCATGAGTTAGTGCCAACATGTCATGCTCTACCCAAGGAGACTACGTTAGCTGTCACATCCACTCGGCATGTGCAAAATACGAGAGAAAAGTTCGACAAGTTCAAAGTGCGGGTGCTTGAGCCGAACGGTTGTGATACGGCACCACCCAAATCTGAAGTTTTCCTGGTGAGTTAAATTTTCCTGGAGATCAAAGAAATATTGATATTTCTAGTTCACCCAAAAATAGTACAACCGGGGTTTGATTCTGTCACTTTTCCCGAAGAGACGAGAAAGTCTTGTCTGAGACTTACGTGGATGAAATGCAAGATTTTCAACGGTTCAAAATGGACGAGTTATGACTTGAAATGTGAGAGTCCAGAACTTAATAATGATCCTTCCTCATGAGAGGATGATGAAAGTGAGATTCAATCTCACTATGCGAAATGGCGAGGAGGATAGCATCATTGAGGATATGAGGGAACTTAAAGTGACATCACCCTCTATGAGCTGCCTCGGATTGTTGGACAAAACATTAACTTGATTGAGGCTTACTTTGGACCAACTGTTGAATTTCAAGAAAAGGAGGAAAAGATGGTAAATATGAATGTGGTCGACCAACTTGGAATTGATGAGCTGTCTCAACATAAGCCTGCAACTTCGAACATAATGTCAAAGAGGAGGCTATAAAGCGTGTTGATGCGAGATATTGGAGTTTATGATTTGGCAAGCTGAAAAGGTGAGAACAATTATAGCCCTAATCAATAACAACAATGATGTTTGGACATTGCACATTGATGAGGTTAAGTCTAAGCAAGGCTCGGGTGAAAAGGAAAATTGTAAGCATTACGCTAGAGGGATAAAAATTGAAGTCCTGGATATTGAAGCAGTGCGGCAACCACAAAATGTTCAAGTTGTTAAGAACCGGGGCATACGAGATAAAACATGATTTCTTTCGGTTGTCACATCAATTTGAAAATGTGGTGGTGCAGGTGCATCAAGGTTTTAAAGTATTTGATCCTGGGGGTTTTTTACATTCGGTCCTTTTGAAAGAACTACTGCCAAACCCTTTAATTAGAAGCATAAACATGTTATCATATGATTTGTTATTATATGATTTGTTTAATTTGAAGGAGTTGCGGATTTGTTTTCAAATGGGACGGGGAAAACGATAAACCCAAGTCTTTCCCAGGATAGCAAATTTTTGAAGCACGATGCGGAGTGCATTTCGTCAACGGGACTCGAAAGGTAATTTTTTTTAAATTACTTGCATGGTCAAAATTTTTTAAAGCACCATTTCTCTGCTTTCCCAACACTTGCATTTTTTGAGTATGAAGGGAAGTTGTAACATATGTATGCATTGTAAATAAGCTTTGAAGTTTTTCGGTTTTATTTCTTTGTCGGTGCAGTTTTTATTTCAATGTACGTGCGGTTTTAATCTGTTTCGAGTTTAATTTTAATGCTCTGCGATTTTAATTTATTTGTTTTTCGGTTTATTTCTTTGTCGGTGCGGTTTTATTTTTAAATGTACGTACGATTGCGATTTTCGATTTTCTTTAGTTGTTTTTCAGTTTTAGCTTGTGCAGTTTATTTCTTTTGTCAGTGCTTTTTATTTCCTTTCTTTGTCTTTTTATTTTAGCTTGCTTTTATTTTAGTATGTACAGTCTTTTCTTTATTGCATTTCTTTTTCTTTCTTTGTCTGTACGATTCACGATTGCGATTTATTTTATTTCGATTTGCGGTTTAGTTTATTTCGGTCTTTGTTGCGGTTTAGCTTTCTTTGCGATTCAGCAATTTTTATTTGCTTCAGTTCTTTTAGTTTATTTCTTTTATTGCCTGTACAGTTTTTATTTTCTTCCCTGCTTTTCCTTTTCTTTGTTGTCTGTACAGTCTTTTGTTTTAGTTTTATTTTGTTGTCTGTGCAGTTTTAATTTATTTGCTTCAGTTCTTAGTTTATTTGTTTTAGCTTAATTTTGCTGCCTGTACAGCTGTGCTTTGCATCCTTTGTAAATAGCCTTGCGGTTTGTTTTATTCCTTTGTGCATACAGTTGTGCGGTTTTCGGTGTTTAGTTTATTTTATTTGCGATCTATGCGGTTTTTATTTTGTTTTGCTTTAAAGCTCGTGCTGTCCTTGGAATTACGTACAAAGTCCTTTGGCTTCTAAAATTCTATTTTTTAACCTCTGCTCGAGCAATCAATGAAAAGTCGACTGCTTGAAAATTGTTTTATTCCTAGGTGATAAATCCTCAATCCAGTGCCTCCCCATACTGCTCATTATTCTAATTGAGATAGTACGCACTGCTCTGAAGTGTGGAACTATTTTGTTATCCGGGATGAAGGTAGAGAGATGATTGGATCTTGTGTCTTACTTGCCACGGTTGTTTTAATGATAGAAAAAGCTGCTATCTTTGTTTAGTTGGAGGAACTCCCGGGGAATCCAAGAAAAGTTGGTTATAAGAGGGGACTATGGTTCATGCAATTATTTGGGTGTCACGAGAGGCTATCAATGCCTAGACTGAAACAGTTCCAGATTGATCAAATATTAAAAGAAAATTGTAATTTCTCTAAGGTCTTCCGAGATAGTGATATATTTCAAAAAGAAGAGAGATAAAAAAAGAGAGATAAGAAAAAAAGAAAAAAAAAGAAAAAAAGAGTTATATGATCAAAAGAGGCGGCCAATATTAGATTATGCCCTACAGTTGTAAATTGGGTCGTGTAAATCTAAAGGGTAACTCTGTCTAAGTTTGTAAAAAGCTAAACTAGTAAACCGAGCTCTACTCGGTTTCCCCATTTACAATCTAGAAAAGTTGATTAATCCAAGTTTATCATTCAATTCGGTCATCCTTGAAGAAAGTTCTATACCCTTTGTAATTGCACATCGAAATCTTCCTTGAAGTAATCCGACCTAGTATGTCCTTGGGAAATTTTAACGGTTGGCGGTTAGCAGTCAATTTATTGTGAAGAATGTCAGTGGCAAGGCATGATGCATGGTCTTTTTGTTTTGAAACCCGAGTCTTGGGTTCTAAAATAGTGCTACTATTTTACCCTGAGATATCGCCATTTGTTGATAAGCAACACACCCCCCTTGAAAAATGAGATTCCATCCTTAGAAAATTATGAACTTCCATTTTTGCGGCGGGGACCCTCTTGGTCATTTTCGGGTTTTAAATCCATATTTTGCTTGCCTCCTTTTTAAAGTTGTGCTTTTTCTTGCATTCTAGCTGTGTTATCCAAGAATTCACTTTTTACATGCTAGAATCATTCATGCACAAGCAAAATCTTGCACCATTACCGAGAAAAATCCAGAAAACAGTTGCATAATTCACTGAAAAATCAAACTTTCCATTTTTGGTAGTGTCGCGATATCGCGACACTTCCATTTTCGGAAATGTCGCGATATCGCGACGGGTAAGTCAAAATGCGGCTAAGTGCCAGAAAGGTCGCGATTTCGCGACATGTCGCGAAATCGCGACGATTTTTGGCGAGAGAAGCAAGCTGTACGGAGGGCGCGATTTTGCGACATGTCGCGAAATCGCGACATGTCGCATTTCGCGACGGAGAGAGAGAAAATGGGGCTGCGGGATGAAAAATCGGCTAAGTCCGAAACATGTTCCAAAATCGCGGTCCAACGCATGCGGGTAAGGGAGCGTCGCGATATCGCGACGTGTTCTAGAATCGCGGCTGAAAATCAAGAAGCGTACGGAGGCCAGGAAGGGTCGCGATTTCGCGACATGTCGCGAAATCGCGACATGTCGCGTTTTCGCGGCCGACGAGGGAGGAAGTTGCCGATCTGCTGGCGGCGAGCCGCGATTTCGCGACGTGAATCGCGGCGGAGAGAGAAAGTCATAGTTGACACGAAAGTGCATTCCGGCGGGAAGCGGAAGGCTTCCGGGGTAGCGACACGTGTCAAAGCGTGAATGGGACAAACCGAAGCCGACATGCAAGCTTATTTTGCGGATTTAATCTGTTTTTAATGTTTTAAGCTTCGATTTAATTAAAATGCTAATCTAATGCATCTTTTTGTCTTTCATGCGGGATTCCACAGCACTTACGGGACAACCGGGAAAGACCATAAAGGCGAAGATAAAGTGCGGATTTAGTCAAGGACCGCCATGCTAGGAGAGAAGACGCCGGTGAGAGCATTCAACGGCAAATTTATTGCGAGACTTGATAGCATGGAGACCATTTCAACTCGGGATGGCTTTGCGGAGATCGAATTGATGGAGAAGTGGTGACTCATCCGGCTCACCGGCGAGAATTAATGGAGGCATTTATTTGCGAGTGCGGATGAATGCAAGTTGCATTTTATTTTATCTTCTCCATTTATGGCGGCTGATTGCCACGATTTGCCGAAGGGTTAAGTTCTATCCGGACTTTGATTTTTAAATGGATTTTTATTGTAAAACCGGGTCCTAGGGTTTAAGTGCGATAAGATTTAGGGTTTGAGCAAGATATTTTGGAAAAGATCGGAGTCCGTCTGAGTCTATAAATACAAATTCTAAATGTAATCGCAGGGAGGCGGAGACTTAGAAATAAAGGCTTATAAGCAATTTCTTGCAAATTTTGTGAAATCCTTTGTTTTCGGACTTGGAGTTGATGTGCTTTAGCTTTTACGTGATAGCATGGCCGAGGAGCCTAATCTTTTGCGAGTGTGATAAGTGTATTTTCTTTTGTTATCCGTTCCATTTAAAGTTTGTTAGATATATCTTTGTAAATCTGCCATTGTCAAGATTAAATATCTTTGTTAGGCTTCGGTTGTTCTATTGTACTGCTAGGGAAATTACTGATTTGAGGTTAAGTTTGTTCTAATTGCTCTGTCTTCCTTTGTGCGAGCTAAGTTGCAGGTGAAAGATACCGATTTTAACCAGTTGCCCTTGGATTTATGATTTTACTGCTAGATCTGTTTCACTCTGCCTTGTGCTCTTAGTTGAAAGTGATCTTAGGTAGTTGGACACTTTCTTACGGGATTTGTTCTGTTGTGAAGCTGATAGCATAGATAAGATTGACAGTTTGGGTTTACAATTGATGTTTGATAAACTTCTCTTTTATGCCTTACCCTACCCTCTCTTTGCTTTCAGTGAATGATCCATTTTTATTTTCTTTGTTTGCCTTTTATTTAAATCTGCTGACCCATGAGAGCTAGATCAAAGAATTCAAGTCAAATCCGATTGTCAACAACTTTTGCAACTCTCGAACAAGTTCGGGGAACCCCCTGTAAGGTAACGGAGCGAGTCCATATCGAAATCTATTCCGGAAGTGGAAAAGAGTGAATTGCCATTCGACCCAACTCCGTAACTCGCACCTTGGATAACCTGACTAGATCCTAAAGATGAGTGGGATCAGTCCCGTGGGTGTCTCCGGAGCTTTCCTTGCCTTCATCTTTTTTTTTCCCGGGGTGTGCATGAAAGCCGGACCAACGAGAGTCATTGACCAAATTCACTTTGTTGTGGGTGCAAAATCACATTGAAACATAATATTTATTAATTGTATCCCTTAGGCAATAAGAAATATGAACACACATCTTGTAATTACATAACTTTATAATTTCTAGACAAATATTTTAGAAGAAAAATGCATGAGTTCATGTAATTTCACATCTCTTCTTTCACTTAAGAAAGATGGTAGATGGAGTTTGTATATGGATTATAAGGATTTTAGTAAAATTACTATAAAATATAGTTACTTGTTTCCAAGAATGAATGATACTTTACACTAATTAGTAGATGCTAATGTGTTCTCCAAGATTGATCTTAGAAGTGCTTGCCATTGAATTAGAATAGAGAAGGGGGATCATTGGAATATTGTATTCAAAAATAAATTATCGATTACATGAATGGCTAGTTATCCCATGTGGATTATCCAATGCTATAACAAGTATTGAGTATGGTCTATGGACCACACATTTCAATATTATGCAAAACATTACATTGGAAATTTTATCATAATTCATTTTAATCATATTATAGTAAATAGTAAAAATATAGATATAAATCTATATAATCTAGTAGTTATGTTTAAGACACTTAGGAAAGAATTGTTTTTTTATCAATATTGATAAGAGTGAGTGTTGCAAAAAAAAAGCTTTTCCCTTGGTAATATTATTTCATCTAATAGAGTTAGCTTGGATCCTAAAATATTTTAGATTTTAATATAGTGATCTATCCCTCAAATAATAACAAAAGTGATGAATTTTTATGTACTTGCAAACTTCTATAAGAGGTTTATTATAAATTTTAGTGGCATATGTACACCCTTGATAGGTTGCACAAAATGAATAATATTTACATAGGCTAAGCAACAAAAACAAGTTTCAAAGAGTGTAACAAGAAGGTTACTAAATCATAAATCTTGATCCACTAGATATTACAAAAAATCACCTTATAATTGGATGCTTCAACAACTCTTGGAGGAGTTTTAAGTTAACAAGAAAAAACAATTGCCTACTTTACAAAAATGTTGTATGCAACACTTATGACAAGGAGTTATATGATATAATTCAAGCATTGAAGCATGTAAGCTACTACATTTTGCATAGAGAGTTCATCTTATTGAATGATAATCAAGATTTGAAGAGTATAAATTACTAATCAAATTAGTCTCTAAATCACCCTAAACTTTTTTTCATTGAAAGAGCTAAACATTTTTATACAACATCCAATGAATAATAACAATATGTATTCCAAAAATTTGAGAAAACAAAATCAACTATTTTTCATAATAACTAATCAATTTGTCAACTCAGAGGCTCAATTGAAGGTGGAGTATGTAGATGATTCATGTTTTAGTCAAAATTATAATGTTCTTTACAAATCAAATGACATAAATAAATGATACTATGGTGAATATGTGTTTGTTGATGGTTTTATATTTAAGGGATTATATTTCTATATTCATTCTAGTTGTAAAATAATGGAATTGATTTAAGAGATACATGCTAGTAGGATAGGACATATTTTGGAAGAGATAAAACTTATAACTTAGCAAGTCAAATTAATTTTAGAGTTACATTAAAAAGGATGTTAAAATATTGTTTTATATTATCAAATTAATTAGTGAGATACAAAAGGGTAGTAGACCACTAGGTTTTATAAACTCTTTTAAGTGTTATATTATATTAATTATTTAGGTACATGTCAATGTACCACCTTGGATATATTGTTAGATAAGAGTATATCTTAGGTTATTTGAGGAATAAGTAATAAATGCACAATTGTCAAAGTGCAATGATTTCAATGTACAAGGAGTCCACTTGTAAATGATTCATCGGAAAGGTAGTTAGGAAGAGTAAGGGTCAAGTTACTTATCTTCTTATATGAAGGTCCCATAGTGAATAGATGAGAGTATGTAGCATAGGTGAGATTACTATAGTGTAGTGGTGAGGTACAATGTAGTTTCCATTAGAGTTTTGGAGTGTTCAATTCTTCATTCATATTGCATTGTACTATTTTTACAACTTTCAATAACATATTTTAGTGTTATTGCAAAATTCCATTATCTTACTTTTCTGCATATTCTGCATCCTGTGATTGTTTTCTCCTATATCATACATTATCAAAAGTTAAAAATGGTATTAGAGCCATGAGATATTGATAGGAATAGGGAGAGCCACAAGAGATATTGAGAGGAGAGAAGCAAATATTAGTTCCAAATTTTCTAAGATTGCATTTGGCTAAATTATTTCCATAGAGTTGTAGAAAAACCCGTGAAGACTAGGACTTAGAATTCATTCCAATAGATTGACAAATCTAGTGAAGATTCATCATTGCCAGATTTAGAATAATCATACTAATACTTTGTTGTAGGAAAAGAAGATTTCAAGAACCTAAGGGAAGCCCTATTGCATACCTGCACATTACAGAAGAGAAGGCCATATAAGCCTTGTTACAAGATTCAAGAAGAGACTCTAGAGAAGAGTCCATGAGAGATAGGAGATTGGATATCTCCTTTTTAGATTGAAGACTTCTTCTAGAAGAAGCTGAAGAGACCCACCAAATATCTCATTGAAGAACTTCCAATATTGGAAGATATAGATAAGGACTATTAAGGTCATGTTCTATATTTTAGATATCCAAGAGGAAGATCTCATTGTCAACACTTCTATAGTAGAAGGTTGAAGGAAATGTCTCATTAGGAAGACTAGAGAAGTTGTAAGATTGAAGACCTTGGAGAGGCCTCAAGGAGAAACAAGGAGAAGTCTTAGAGAATCTTATAGTAGAGTTCAAAGAAGCCATTAAAGGAGTTCCTAGGAGAACTCATTGGATAAATTCACTACCAAGGATAAGCTCCTAATAGTGAAGAAATTGGGACAATTGTTGCCATATGATAACAATCCCAAAGGAGAAAGGTTTGGTAAGCAGTTTTACAAATTTTGGAAGAGACTCGTGAAGACCTCAAGACTCAAATTATTGAGAATAAAGCCCTATTTGAAGTCAAAATTCAACAAGGAGGTTGAAGGAGAACTGGAGATAGAAGAAGCCTACCAAATCCAAGAGATTTGAATATTGCCTTTCATAGCTAAGAAGGCACATTTTGGAGATAGGGGTTTACTAGATCTACAAAAAAATACTAAAGGAGTTCTTGAAAGAAATATTAGCTACGATTTGGGGGAATTCCTACCAAATTTGTGATATTCAAGGATAAAATTTCAATGGTTAGATTGACTGCTAGAGGGTGTTAGCTTTTGATGAATGAGCCATGAGAGATAACAATCACAAGATGCAAAATAAGATGCAATAAAGTAAATCTGCTAGATGACTAAAGTATGCTGAAATATAAAATATATAAAATATTACAATGTAGCTATGGAGGAAGTGAGCACTCCATTAACAAAGCTATAGATCTACATCATATCCATCACCAGTAAATGGTGTGGAACACAATCCACTAACCTACGCTATCTAACAATGTCTCCCGACTATCCTATATATCTATCTAAGAGGCCATCCTTATATATGCAAAATAGGATGCTTGCCCAACACTCTAACTAGTTGTGCATAGGACACCTTGCACATGTACAACTTGCACATGGACACTTGTCCATTTATTACAATGCATGAAGTCACTAGATAACTTGCACAGGAAGTAATCTAGGTATGTATCTTGGAGGATACATTTACATAACCCAAATGATGGAATAGACATTATTTCCAACACCCCCTTGTATTACATTATTTGGGTATTGAAGGCTTTAGTCTTCAATATGGATTCTCTTCATCTTTTGATTGATCTTCGTAATCTTCTTCTTCTGAGTCCTTTGTAACCTGTTCAAGAAAATAGTTAGTATTTCGGTAGTATGTTCCATTTGCTGATAGAGCTTTCATTTCAAAATCCTCTGTGGGTTCTTCCAGTTCTTCTATCCTCTGAACCAGGTGACCTTTCTGATTTTTCTTCTGATATTCAAGTTGAGGATAATTTCTAGGTCACTAAAATTACTGTTGATGAGGGTTCCTTTGATATTGTCGTAGCTCAAATTGATTCCCATGATTCGTCTGACTTATTTGGTTCTGATTTTTGGGATTATATCTGCAATAGTTGGTACTATGTCCTTTCTTTTTGCAGATCTGACAATACCATGATTTTCGTCCTCGTGTTGTAGAAGCAATGTTTCCCTGTGGATTATCTTTTGAGGCCAATGCAGTGTTAGTCATTTCATCTTTCAAAGTATTTTCTACTTCATATTCTTGAAGTATATTGACTAAATCATCAAAATATGTATCTTTACTTAGGACCTGCAAAGATGTTACCAAATGCTTATAGTTGTCTGGAAGTGCTCTCATGGTTACTTGAGTAAGAAGTTCATATTTAACTGTTTCACCTAAGGTTAACAATTTCTCTTTAATATTTGCTACCTTCCTTAGGAACAGTTCTATACTCTCTCCACTATTCATTTTCAATGAGTGAAGTTGAGTTTGTAAATGAAGAATAGTTGCCTTATTCTTTCCTTCAAATATTTTTTCTAGGCTTATCCATGCATCTGAAGATGTTTTGGCTGAACTGATATATGGTTGAATCTCATCAGTGATAGCAAAAGTTATTATCATTAAGGCCTTTGAATCATTGTCTTCAAACTTTAGGATTTATGCTTCTCCTATGGTAGGTTTCTAAGTTTTACCTTTGACAACATCCCAAATTTTTTCACATACTAAAATTGCTTTCACTTTATTTTTCCAAGAAAAATAATTAGGACCCTTGAGAAGGTGAGATTCTTCTAGGAAGAATTTGTTAGATGCCATTTCAAAACTTCCTAATATCAAGCCTTATGACTCCCTAATGTTTTGGAGTATGCTATAGTGCTTTTGTAAGAATATAGTTCAAATTTGGTTGATTTTGTACAAGTTTTGCAAGAATCAAAAATCAACTTTTAACACCTTATCACTCCTAATTGAACTAAGCACTATTTCAGTTTTGAAGAGGTTTTGATGTTGGAATTATTTTGTCCCCTTTTTAGATATTTGAGACAAGTAAAAAATAAATTTATCCAACCTTAATAAAATTCCTTAATAACCTCTTTTATATCCCTTGGATTATTTCTAATTTCCAAATAAAATAAATTTGATGGAGTAACCCTTATGACTCCCAAGGTTTGGAAATTTAGAGAAATGATAATAATATTTGCAATATAGTTTAATCCAAGTTAAATTCCTTATTCCTCCTAAGTAGGATTGCAAATATTAAAATAATAAGATAAGTCACCCCTTAAGCTTTCAAAACCCTAAGTTTCAACCTTAGTTTATAATCCTTATAACTCCAACTTATGAAAGCAATGAATAATGGGATTTAGACCTTACCTTATACGTAATATCTCCTTGATGTTCGATGCTTTCCATGGCTGAATATAATAGTGTCTTAAGTGTACCTTGAGCGCTCATATTAATGGAGATTCGATGTGAATGTTGTATGTAGGTGCTAAAATGTTGACCTTCCAAAAATGGGGAGCCTTTAATGCTCCTTCTCCTTTGTCTTCCATGTTGCAGAACATTTTTGCTTCTTCTCTCATGCCCTTGACTGTGCTACGTTCATCCTTTGAACGTCTTGACTGTGCTTCACTCTTGCATGTTGGTCTTGGACTAGAAGATGCCTTTTAAGCAATATGGATCATAGGCATTGTGACAAGTGTCACGTCCATTATGAGTGAGCACTCCCTTCTTTATGTAATGCTCCAGAATCATTCACCAATGCTTCTTGAAAATGTATAGGCCCTTGTGTGAAGTTGATAAAGGTAACCAAGTGGCACATATTTTCTTGTAACTCCTTCGTAGAAGCCTCTAGAATGTTGAGAGGAATGATGACTAAAATACCAAGTGTCATTTCTGCATGGAGACCCTTCTTGTAACACCTTCGAAGATGGAGATTATAACTCCATAACATTCTATCTTTCTAATGTTGCTTGGGTAGCAAGCAAGATTTCTTGTAATGCCCTCAAGGATGGAGATTATAACTCCATATCTCCTTTTGTTTTCCAACATTTCTTGGGCAGCAAGCAAACTATATTTTCTATAGGTGAATGGGCGATGCGCTACGGAGCTTGGATGATAGTTCGACGCTTCCTTTGGTGAGTGGTCTTCTCCAAGATTGAGGCCATGAATGTAACACCTTTCTTCCTTTCTTTTATACCTCCAAATACATTGATTTCACTGCTGCTAATTTGACATCTTTTTGAGATTGATATGCACTCGCTTGACTACGTAACTGTGGCTCATGGATGATCTAAAATGAGCTTTGCTTTTGTAGGTGTGTACATCCAAGGATGAGCTCTTGAATGGCTCCTTCTAGCTTGGGAGGAGGAGTGTTGACATCCGGCCTTTAATGGTTGTTCTTTTCCTTGTAGGAAAACATGCCCTAATATGGCACTTTCAAATCTGCACCTATGCTATCAAAAAATATATTAGAGGAGTGCAAGATGATGTATTATATTTCGTAATAAGGCTTTTAATAAACCTTCTTTTGCACTCTATTTCTAGATTTTTAGATTCTGGTTTTATGGCAGATTTCTTGCAATATAAGGGTTTGAGGTTGTCTTTGACAATAGACACACCTTCCCCTTTTTACTTGGAAACTTTTGATAGCAAGTCCAAGTTTCAATAATAGTAGATAGAAGTTCTTTTAATTGATGCAAATTTTCTGCATTCTTTTCTTTTTGCATTCACTTGTAATGCTTCTCACTTTCATAAGCTTCTATCTCTGTTTTTGGTTAGTTATGTTCTTCTCCAAATCTGGAGGATTCTAACCCTTATTGGTGGCTTCTATTGGCCACATCAAGTTGCAGATTTTTGTGCTTCAATAGTGTCTTTAGACACTTGATACAAATCAGATTTTGTGCCTTTCAGGAAACACAAAACTAATTTTCTTTTTGAGAGTAGTATAATAGTACAAACTTTTTAATGCACTAATATTACACCTTATCACTCCAATCAACTCTCAAAGAAATGCACTTAATAATCTACTACAACTAATCAAGAATAACCTAAAATGAATCTTTAGGAGTTATTCTGCAATTTCACTACAATCAATGTTGTAGGACTTAGTCTTCTTTTTCAATAATAGATAATAGGCAGTTGATAGAAATTAATTTGGAATCTAATCAACTCCTAATAAATGTGCAATTGAATCCTTAAAAAGAATCTATTTTTCCTTTGCACTTTAGAAGACTAAAAATCTAATTTCCTTTTTGCAACTTTAATCCAAATTCAGGTGCTCTAATAAATCTAATAAATAGTTCAATTTAATGAATATTTTTGCACCATAAGTTGCATACCTTTTTTTGTAGCTCTTCTCCCACCTTTGTAGAGGATGTAGACCTTGGTGTCTAGGAACACCAAGTTGCTACTTCTAGTAGGATATCCTTCATAACTCCTTCTTCACCAAATGATGGTCTCGAACTTTCTTTTATGAGCCTAGGATTTGGTGGCTTGTTCTCCTCTTGTGTTCTCCTCCTTCTACTATATATTTGGAGAAGTCTATGTCTCTAGGGTGGTGCCTTCTTATTGTGAGAGGTAATATTCAAATATTCAAGATTTGGTGAGCTTCTTCTATCTTCAAGTCCTCTTGTCGAGTTTTGACTTCAAGTAGGATCTTCTTCTAGGGTTTGGCACTCCTTGCCAAAACTTCTTCTTCTAGATTTGGCACTCCTTGCCAAATTCTCCTCTTGGGCTTGTTTTCGGATGGTGACAATTGTCCCAAGTCCTTCACTATCAAGGACTTCACCTGGATAGTGGATTTCTCTAATGAGTTCTCAAAGAACTCTCTTGATCTTCAACAAGGCTCTCCTAGCCTTTCTTGGATGCTCGATGAGACCTTCTCAAGGTATTTGATCTAGCAGCTTCTGATGGTCTTCCTTAGACCTTTTCTTCAACCTTCTACTTCTAGAAGTGTTGGTGGTGAGATCTTCTCCTGGATCTTCTGATTCTGCTACTTTTGGTTTGAGTAGGACTCTCCTAGTCCTTCTTCTTCCAAGATTGGAAGTTCTTCAATGAGATCTTCTCTTTTTCTCTTTTGCTTTAGGATTAAGTTGATTCTAAAGAAGATGCTCTTCCTAAATTTCTTGTAGGAAGTCTCCCAACTCACTGAATCTTCTGTTCCTACAATAAGAATATTAGTACTAAAATATTTAATCTGCTTCTAAATTAGATATTCTTCTTGAATTCTTCTTTAGGATCAAGGCTTTTGTGGCCTATTTTGATGTTAAGGCTTCTGTGGCCTTTTTCAGTACCAAGGCTCCTATGGCTTTTTTAATATCAAGGCTTCTATGGCCTTTTCAATATCAAGGCTTCTATGGCCTTTTCAGTATAAGACTTATGTGGCTTCTTCTACAAGGCTTCTATGGCCTTTCTGTATCAAGGCTCTTGTGGTCTGTTCTTCAAGTGTAGATTTCTGCAATCTAGCAATGGAGATCTTTAGTCTCCTATCTTCACCATGATCCTTCACTAGAAGTCTTCTTCCATAGTATTCTTCTCTCACATGATGAACTAACCTCTGCACTATGAGGGCACTTCGATCATCGAGCAATGAAGTTGGAGTCTCCTAGCTGTTTGTCGTAGGAGGAGTCCCAATCCTCTAAGGATTAATTTCTTACAATAAAAGAAACTTTAGGTACCTATTAGCAAACTCCATATGACCTGGATGATCTTCACTAGATGATCTATCAATCTAGTGGATTGAAATGTTGAGTCCTAGTCTTCATGAGTTTTCATAACAACTCTATGGAAAAGACTCTAGATGAAAATGATCTTAGTATTTTTGAAATTGAGATTCCTTTCAGTCCTATCTTTGTGACTCTCCCAAAATCTACCACCTAGATGCTCTTGAGATCTTTTTCCAGTGGTTGGTCCAAAGGCGCGTCAGTTTGTCAAAAAATCTCAGGCTAACCAACAATGGTGGTTCCTTAAAGACCTGCACATATTAGATCTACCGTAGCTCTGATACCACTATTAGCTTTTGATGAATGAGCCATGAGAGATAACAATCACAAGATGCAGAATAAGATGCAATAAAGTAAATCTGCTAGATGACTGAAGTATGCTAAAATATAAAAGATATAAAATATTACAATGTAGCTATGGAGGAAGTGAGCACTCCATTAACAAAGCTACAGATCTACATCATATCCATCACCAGTAAATGGTGTGGAACACAATCCACTAACCTACGCTATCTAACAATGTCTCCCGACTGTCCTATCTATCTATCTAAGAGGCCATCCTTATATATGCAAAATAGGATGCTTGCCCAACACTCTAACTAGTTGTGCATAGGACACCTTGCACATGTACAACTTGCACATGGACACTTGTCCATTTATTACAATGCATGAAGTCACTAGATAACTTGCACATGAAGTAATCTAGGTATGTATCTTGGAGGATACATTTACATAACCCAAATTATGGAATAGAGATTATTTCCAATAGAAGGCAGCAATCAATGCATGATTACTAGATTTAAAACTTTAGAGTTCTAGGCTACATCCTAAAGGAGAAGTTGAAGTCATCTACTATAATTTCAAGGCAACAAACTAGAAAATTTCATAACTGCGATAGACTACCATTCCAAACAAAAACTTGGTGAATCAAATCATCAAGGTGATCATCATCTTCAAAGGTCATTAAAGGTAAGCAAATTAGATGCAAAGGGTTCATTACTTGAACACTTATATTCAGTTTACCACTTAGCTTAATTAAGCACCTTCTAAGAATCTAGAAGTTACAAAAACAAGGTTGCATTTTAAGTCTTCAAAGGAAGTGCAAAAGATAGTTTATGTTAAGGGTTATTACCTACACATTAAAATAGAAGTTAGATATGTTCTTCCTATTATCTAGTTACAAATAAAACTACATTAAGTTGCAGATATTATAAAGCATTTGAGATTTCTTTAAGAGTTATCATTAGTGCATATTACAAGTTACTTTCAAGGAGTACTAAGGAGATTACAATTGCACTATATTAGTATCTCTTAAAGCTTACGAGAAGTGCACTAAGTGCTATAGTGAATGTGAAATTTAGTGCAAAGATTAATATCTCTAGCATACTGGTTATATGATTATTAGCTTGGATTCATTATTACTAAACTATCCAAGTGAAAGAGTTAGATACTAGTGTTTTCTAATAAGAAAGACAACAATACATTGCTCTCAAATAATAGAGCAAGTAGCGACCATATCCAAGAAGCAAGGGAAAAGCTTCAAATTAATCTACATTAGTCCTCAAGCTATACAACAAGGAGTCGTCATATCAAAGGAGGAAATAGCATCAAAATAAGACAAGGAACTTTGGTGTAAAATAAATTTTATCATTAATATTACATTGGTGCACCATATACCTCCTAAAGAGGACAAAAAATAGAGTGTCTCAAGACACTAGAATAATATGTATTCTATGTCTACTATTGGTGATTTGATGAAGGCAAAAGGAGAACCAATCTAGGGCTCACAAGCATTGGTTTTAGGTGTCTAGAAACACCATTCCAATCACCAAAGAAATCACCCACAAATGAAATCAACCTACAAAAATATAAGAAGCCTTGCATCCATTACATACCAATTACAAAGCTAGGAGAACAATAGGGAGAAAATCTACATAAAAACAAAGTGAAGGCTATGAAGCACTACCTCAATCAAGTGTCGAACTACCAGTAAGGAAGTGAGCCATAAAAGAATTCTCGAGCATCAATCAAGTGATGAAATTTCATCTATCAAAAGGACTACATTGGATTCATAGTTGGAAGCCAACATCATCATTGGAAATTGCAAGCTAGCACTCACTAGCAAGGAAATAGAAAGCATTGGAGAAAAGAAGTGAACAACTTGCATTTGTTATAGGAGACATAATTTTAAAAGAGAACGTTGAGAATAGTCTCACATGCAAGTGTAACTTGGCACGTAGAGGAGAAGTGTTACACTTCTCATTAACATTCACGTAGGAGCCTACAAAACTTAAATCTCAAAAAGGTTTTATCAAATTAGTTCACATTCTTTAAACTAGGGAGTCATAAGGTAGACTACTTAGAATACTCAAATTCTCAAAACTAAAGGAACCTACTTCAATATCAATCATGGATGAAATATTAATAAATTCTTTTAATAACGAAGAACTATTCCATGAAGTAGAATTCTACTCCCAAAACTTAATAGATACTCTTGAAGGATACAAGTATCTATCTACTAGCTATAAAGAGAGATTTTCTTTCTTCCTTAAGGAGGCAAAAGAGGGTAGCTTTGCATCATTAATTGGATATCTTCATAAATTACTCTTTAGAGCATGGTGGACTACATAAAAAAAGTCATATTCATATCAAAGGAATGTTTGATGATTTACTATTATTAATTTTTTTTGTACTTGCTCAACACATGAAGCAAACTAGCAATACAAATCAATATAATCGTGATGATAGACTAAGTCATCATGAAACAAAGATTTCACTAGAATCGGTATAGAATAGTAGGAGAAGAAGGAGGAAGAGGAAGAAAATATATACTAGGATAGAACGTAGCAAAGAAGATATAAATAGAGAAGAGACCACAAATATTGAACCAGATGGATATACTCAAATTCAAGCATTGGAGGAACCTTCATCTAAAGTTTTATTTGTCTTATGTGAAGATACAAACTACTTCCTTGAACAATTTTTTGTAAGTAGAGGAGAGTACAATTTCTAGTATCAAGGGAAGGATCCATATTGAATACTAAAGTCTTCAATACCCAAATAATGTAATACAAGGGGGTTTTAGATTATATTACATTATTTAGGTACATGTCAATGTACCACCTTGGGTATATTGTTAGATTATGAGTATATCTTAGGTTACTTGAGGAAGAAGTAATAAATACACAAGTGTCAATGTGCAATGATGTAAATGTACAAGGAGTCACTTGTACATGAGTCATAGAAAAGGTAGGTAGGAAGAGTAAGGGGCAAGTAATTTATCTTCTTATATAAAGATCCCATAGTGAATAGATGAGCATATGTAGCATAGGTGATATTACTATAGTATATTGGGGAGGTACAATGTAGTTTCCATTAGGTTTTTGGAGTGTTCACTTCCTCCATTACATTGCATTGTACTATTTTCGTAACTTTCCATTGCAGAATTCCATTATCTTACTTTTCTACATATTTTGCATTTTGTGATTGCTTTCTCCCATATCATACATTATCAAAATCTAACATTAAATGTTAAATGTGTGATAGAAAAATACTTTATGAATTGAGTTTTAGGGATATTTGAACTCAAAGAGATGAAAAATTAAAATTTTTGGTGTTAGATAGATTCTCAAAATGATACTTTATCCTATGAAAAATTAGTGATGCTTGTAATAGAATTGATTTATTTTACAAAGAAATGGAGAATTGTGGATTATCCAATACCATTACAAGTGATTGAGATATGAGATTTCATATTTATTTTTAGAGGACATCATAGAAAAGCATGGATTGTAAGTTATAATTCAATATTGACTATTATCTACAAATAGATTAGAAAACAAAAGTAGTGAGCCAATGTTTGAAAAATTATTGTGATGTTTGATTACAAAAAATCCAAATTAGGACTTAGGTTTTACATAATCTGAATTTGTATACAATTCTAGCAAAGATAGATCTATAGGCAGATTTTTCAAGTTGTGTATAAGAAAAATTCCAAATATATTATAAACCTGATTGACTTACCAAAATAAAAGCTAACACTATTACTAAAGTATGTTTTCAAAATGTGTTCATAATATACAACAAAATGTTAGGGTTAAGATATATGAAATGAATAAGTATTACAAACAAAAAGTTGATTTACACTATAAGGACAATAGAAAATAGTGTCATAGTATTACCATCAATGTATCTATCGGGGTTATGCATAGCGGCTATTTATCGCCAAATTGGCTAAAATTAGGATTTTCAAAATTTGGAATTGACTAATATTTGGGACCCTTGACCAGGGCCCATTAGCCAAAAAAATTTGGGTGCAAATTTTTTTTTTGGGTCAATTCGTCCCAATTTTATAATAATTTAACCATTTTAAGTTTAAATTTCCAACATTTCCCCTAATAATAGTGAACCTTCTATATGTGTTTGGACACTATTTTCCTGGATTTCGAAACTAATTCACCAAAATGTCATTATTATCAAATTCTAAGAAGAAATAATAACAATATATATTTACTTAAATTGTTATGCACTAGGACATTAACCCCATTTTTAACACTCATTTATATTAATTTGGAGTAAACAAGATAGAATAGGTAAAATATAGTAATGATTAAATTAAACACATCCCAAAGTGGATGCCAAATTCAATGTATGATACAAAGCTTTAATTAGATACAAAAATAAGAAAATATACTTATTTAAGTTAAGGGGGAGTTTTGAATTCAAAGAATTAAACATAGCTATTTAACAAGAATTCATTAAGTTACTTAAAAAAATGAGTGTAAACCAAGAGTTTCAAAAGTTTTTTTATAGGTAAAAAAATGATGAAAAATGAGGAAAATTAAAGATAAATTACTAACATACTCTATAATCAAGTAATAAGTGTATGGCTGTAATTAACTTATTATTACTACATCACTTTTAAAATATTAATAAGGGTATATATATGACAATTTTTGAAAATGAAAAATGAATGGAGTGTGTGAAAATGTAATTTGATTCATGAGTATGATGTAAGTATGAATAAGGCTAAAGGCATTTCATTGTACAATCTATTTAATTTATTGTAATATTTTATTATGTAAGCTCTATGATCCGTAGTTAACCTTGTTATCTTAAACTCACCTTATAAGTTGTAATTAACTTTAAGCCCTTTTCGTTTTTGTGCCACCCTTCCTATGAATTATGAATTGAACTTGGGTTCCATAAGAATTGTCCAATGTTTTTTTTTTGCTATTGTGGTGTCTTTATCGAGACTTCTTTTGTTATGTTAACTTAGCCTAAGATCATTTATATAATTAAGGTTTTGATATTGGTACATCCAACGCTCCATCGTTTATCATCGATTATTTGTAATAATTTCAATATACTCATAACAGCTATCTTTATAGCTTGAGCTTTAGTTTAATTAGTTGGCCCTTAAGTATTATGGTTAGATTAACGTTGGCCCAAACATTATGGTTAGGGTTAACGTGGTTAAATTCTCTAAATAACTCCAAAGCATAATAAAGAAACCAAGGTATTGTGAAAAATCAGCTCCGCATCACTACCATCCCGACACTAGTATCCCGAGTGGATTCTGGCAATGACAAATATAACTGTGGATTTGTGCTTTGAAAGGAGAAAATGGTAACCAAAACTACGCTGCATTTTGTTGAGAACTGCATTGCTTTTTTGTGTAAGTTGCATCCACGAACTATGTTGCATTTGGCTTTGGAACTACACTGTATCTCTACGTAAACTTCATCTACAAAAGACTTACGAATTGCTACCATCTGCTTCTTTTGGTACTAGTTTCACCGCCATATTCAAGCCAAAATCCATCACAAAGTGATCTCCTTCTACTGTAACGAATCAAAGACCACTATGTTGAATATCAAGAGCCTCACTTTGCTTAATGAAAGGCTGATCACCAGCGGACTCCAAATTAGAAGACTGATCACATAATATTGAATCCTACAGGCTCATCCTCTCTCTCTGAGGTTTCCTCCTCACTGCTATTGTTGCTTTCCTGTCTAGCAACAGGTTTTGGAGCAAGTTTCACAATAAGTTTCTTAGTTTTTTTTAAGAATAGGCTCGTTATCACTATCATTAAAAGTTTCTTCTTTGTTGTACTCCAAGTTCAGCAACAGGGGCTTTATCGGCAGTGATAAATTCTTTTGACTTCCTGGGCTTGGCAGGATTTTGTTTGTCTATCTAACCTTGGCTATAAGCTCCTCATCCGACGACTCATCTTCAATGCTGTCATCACTTGGTTTTGCCAAACCCTTCTTTAAAGTTGTAATAGACCCATTCTTTTCCACCCCTGTTCTTCTTGCGCAATTCAACTGATTTTTTGCACGTTCCTCATCTAAATAATCTTCCAAATTTCTTCCTTAAGTCATTGTAATTCCTATCTTGCTTTTCAAAATGTGTATCACTCAAATACATTCCCTTTCCTTTTTTAATTCAAATAATATATAAATATATATAAAATTGGAAAAGAAAAAAAAGACGGGACCGATATGGTTTGCATTGCTGCCACTAGAAGACCCAACGAAACTGATTTTGTTGGAAAAGTAATAATTTTGGATACTTAAGATACCGTGTTTCGTTGCGGCATACTGTCAACTAACTATGAAATTTTGGATTTTGCATCATTTCTCTCAATTGCCTACATATACAAGAGACTGTATTTTGTTTGGCATACTGTCAAATAGTTCCAGCGCCTCCTTGACTCCCACATTTCACATACATATCCACAAGGGCACTCCTCTTAGGACCATGGTGTTACAATTAGCTCAAAGTTTGTGCGAAAAGCTCGGAAATAATGTTTGAATCATTAGCCCTTTGGGTTAAAAAAAAAAAAAACTTTCCCTTCCACAACCACCCTTGATAAAGCCGCCGCTTCCTCTTTTGTCCCGTGCAGCCAATCACAACTCCCTTTCTGCTCCCTCCTTTTCCCCCCTTCTCTGCCCCCTTATCCTTTTAATCAACATATATAAATAACTTAATTTCTAAACCACTTCCCCTTTGCCGCATTCCTTTAATCAGGATATATAAATAAAAATTAATTTCAAATGAAAATATATTAGCTTAGATATAAAAAATATATAACTAAAAAAGCGAGACTTATCAATTTTAAAGGGCCTATCTTATAAATATTTTAAATGTTTTTGTTAATGTCGATTTTTTTAATAAAAAATAATAATTGTTTACGACCTGACATGTATGACCTCTTTGCCTTCCAGCCCTGTTTGCCATTGTAGGAACGCCTTTGAACATAATAAATAAAAAATTTAAATTTATAAAGCACCTTCCCTTGCCTTCATTCCTTTAATCAAGATATATAAATTAAATAATTTATAAACCGCTTTTCCCTGCCCGCATCCCTTTAATCAAGATATATAAATTAATTAATTTATAAATTTAAATTAAAAATATATGTTTATATATATATATATATATATATATATATATATATATATATATATATATATATATATGTGGTGACAGGGCCAGCCGAGGGTTCGTCTATCGCCAAACATGGGAACATCCAAAGTGACATCAATCAAGGAAAGGAACCCCTCGACAAAGCGAGCGACACAAGGAGCTACCGAGGCCACATGTCTTTCACAAACCTGCAAAATAAACTCAAATCGCTCATAAACGGTTCGAACGGCTTTGTCTCACAAGGGTGTGATGTGTTGTGCCCTCAAAATCTTATGGAAGGTTACACGTCTCGGAATTCCTTTTCCCTTGTGGGAAAATTTGTAGGAGGATGCCCAGACATGGACGCAATCCGTCGTTGGGTGACTTCAAAGTGGAAAATCCTAGGAAACTTGGGGCTGTCCACGATGACCAGAGGATATTTTATGATCCAGCTAAAGACTCGTGAGGACGCAGAACGCATTCTGTTCGGAGGTTCATGGTTCTTTGGGAGACAAATTCTATTTTTAAGGAAATGGGAGCCAAATTTCGAGCCCAACTCATAGAACATTAACTTTGCTTCCATTTGGGTCCAGCTCCCTAATCTCCCTGCTCATTTTTTACGAGGATGCTCTTCAAGGCCTGGCTAGAGCCTTTGGGGAATTAGTGGCCATTGATCCGACCACTCACGCCAGAACTCGCCTAACCCATGCACGCATCTGCGTCAATGTGAATCTGGATAGAGAACAAGTCGACTTTTTGGTCGTAGTGCCAATCCCAAGGGCACCTCCCATCTCAATGCCCTAAGCACAGAAACCCTAAAGTCAATCACCAACCAGCGGGACACCCGAAGCCAAGCGCCAGTCAGAGGACAACCATCAGGCAATGACAAAACTTGAAAAACAAATAGCAGATTTGACCACCTCTAGCCCCAACTCTTCAAAATGCATGTGCCTCAATTACCACTGCTAATAAACTTGATTTGCTCAATGATTCTAGGACCAATGAGGAAATTGAGGAAGGAGAAATCCATGTTAGATCCTCCTTTGACCCCAATCTTGCCTTCCAACTGCGCCCTACTCCCAATCCCACCCAAAAGAGTCCCTGCCCCCCTCACCCCCATGCCAGGCCTACCCTGCCACCACTAGTGATGGCCCCCAAAGCCCTACCCCAAAATCCCTTCGATCACCCTCTTCCCCAGCCCTGTCACCCCCCCTTGATGGGTTTGACTTCCCTACATCCCCGACCAACATTAACACCACAAATTTTGACAGCGACGAGCCCGTCCAGGATTCCCCTGAACCATGAAGTCCCAAGAAAACACGAAATTTTAGAAAATCCCAAATCGATGTAGGAGTAGATAGAAATAAGGGTAGGTCATCCGACGTAGAACGAAGAAATCGAGATACCGTCGAGGATATAGCCAATGGAACTCAAAAAACTCTGTTTCAAGAAATTGAAAACACTATCAAGGAAGAAAACCGAAGACCCAAACCCCTCGCATAACAAGACAAAGGAGGTAAAAAACTCTCAAAAAATTCCAAATGAAAGTCCTCTCCTGGAATGCGAGAGGATTTAATGGGGTAGCCAAGCAAATACTGGCTGTAGCCATGAGAAAATATTATAACCCCACAATCTTCCTCATTCAGGAAACCAAACTAGATGATCAATGGTCTCCTAGGGTAGCTAAAATCATGTGGAAAAACTACGCTTTTGTCTCCTCCCTAGCCTCTGGGACCGCAGGTGGGCTCATGTGCCTATGGAACTCAACCAAAGTTGAAGGCAAATTTATTTCAGGCCAAGACAAGTTGTCCAACATTTTGTTCCATGACCCCAGCTCCTAGACCTCCTGGATTATGTCAAATGTCTGTGCTCCCAACACATCCCAAGGCAGAATGATCTTGTGGAACACCCTCACCCAGATGAGGCAGGTGTTTGTCAATATTTCATGGGTTCTGGTAGGGGACTTCAATTCCCCCTACACTTTTTTGATAAAAAGGGAAGGAAATTGGTCACTCATAGGAATACAAATGACTTGAGGTAGTTCGTAGACTCAAATGCCCTTATGGACGTTCTGTTGCAGGGATCCCTTTACACCTGGAGTAATAGGCAAATGGGAAATAAATTCATCCAAGAGCACCTTGATCAGTTTTTGTTATCCCAAGAAGCCCTTCCTCTCTTTGGAGATGTCAGCTTGCAAGCTCTCCCGAAGATAGGGTTCAATCATAGCCCGCTCCTATTTGAGACGACGAGCAGACACCAATTCAAGAATCCTTTTCAGTTCGAGTCAATGTGGACCCATCACCCTGATCTCAAAAATTGGATAGTAGAATGGTGGGGGACAAAATTCCTTGGGACAACTTCAAACCAATTAATGCAAAATCTCAGGCAGATCAAGGAAAATCTAAAAGTTTGAAACAGGGAAACCTTTGGAAACATTTTTGAAGCTAAGCAGGACATCAAAACCCAACTAGGGCATACTAAGTACAAATTTCAAAAAGGACAAGGTGATGACAAACTCAGAGATGAAGAGAGGATTCTACTCTCTGAATACCATAACACCTTAGGTAAAGAAAAAACTTTTTGATGTCAAAATTCATGACAACTCTAGCTCAAGGAAGGTGATTCCAACTCTAAGTATTTCCATATCTCCACTCTTAGGCATAGGGGAGTTAACAAAATTAAAGGCCTCATCAAGTAGGATGACACTTTCACTTCTGACATCTACCAGATTAGGGATGAAGTTGTCAGCCACTTCAAAGACCTTCTCGCCTCTCCTCCTCTTCCTCACCCATGGCCATGGAGTCTCTTCTAGAGAATACTCCCAAAACCATCCCTGACATTACAAACAATTTCCTCCTCAGTCCCCTGTCCCATAAGGAAATCCACCAATCCCTTTTCTTCATGAAGCCCGATAAAGCCCCCGATCCTGATGGCTTTTCCCCTAGGTTCTTCCAAACTTTTTGGTACATTGTGGGCCCTGACCTATGCCTCACCATCACATAAATGCAAAATTCCAATACCATTACCAAAGATGTGAACTCCACCTTTTGGCCCTAATCCCCAAAGTTGCAAACTCTCAGTCCCTCTCTGATTATTGCCCCATCAGTCTGTGCAATATCATCTACAAAGTGTTGTCCAAATACCTAGACAACAGACTCACCGAGATCCTCCCCACCATCATCGACCACTACCAGGGGAGCACAGTTAAGGAGAAAAATATCCTTAATGGGGTCATCACCATCCATGAGATGATTCACTCTACCCATAATTCTAACTCTATTGCCTTCTTCCTAAAGCTTGACCTGAACAAAGCCTTTGATAGAGTGAACTAGGAATTCATGTCCAAAATCCTCCTCAAATATGGGTTCCATGAATCTTGGGTGAATCTGATTTCAAATTGTGTCTCTTCTTCTTGTTTCTCGATCCTTGTGAATGGGTCTAACATTGATTACTTTCCCAGCACCAAGGGGCTGAGGCAAGGTGACTCACTCTCCCCTATACTTTTCATCATTTTGGCTAAGAGCTTGGAAAGAACCGTCAAAAATGCCTGCTACAAAAATCTGATCTCAGGCATCAAGATAGCCTTAGGATTAACCCCCTCCACTCACCAATAATTCGTGGATGACACCCTGCTGACCACTAAAGCTTCAGTCTCTAAATCCAAAGCCATCAAAGTCATCCTCAATCTGTATGAGGAAGCGGTTGTCCAAAAGATAAATTACATAAAAAGTAAACTCTACTTCATCAACACCCCCACCAGAAGGTAGGTCAAGATTGCAGGCATCTTGGGGTGCACCATTGCTGACTTCCCAACTACCTATCTAGGCCTTCCAATGTTCATGGGAAGACCACTTAAAGGTATGTGGAACAATGTCACAAAAAATATACACAAGAAGTTGGCAGGATGGAAAGGGACCCTCCTCTCCAACGCATGCAAAGCAACATTGGTAAAGTCGGTCCTCCAAAGTATTTCCACCTACTTTCTGTTGGTCTTCAAAATCCCTACTGCGGTGGGAGAGGCCATCGAGAAACTGCAGAAGCATTTCCTGTGGTCTGGGAATGACAATCAAAGAAAGTTCCACCTGGTATCTTGGGATAAATTTTGCACCCCTAAAGACAAGGGGGTTGGGACTACGTTGCATAAACATCAAAAATTAGGCCCTTATGGCCAAGCAGGCACAAAAGGTGGTCACCGATGCCAACCTAGAGTGGGTATCGATTGTCAAAAGAAAATACCTGCAACATCACTCATTCCTAGACATGGAGACTCCCCGCAATGGCTCCCACTTTTGGAAATCCATTAGCACACCCAACAACTTTTACATCAGGGATCATGGTAGCAGTTGGGAGATGGTAAGTCTATTGACTTTTGGAAATATGTGTGGGCCAAAAAAAACCCCCTCATCAATGATGTTGATTTGATTTCAATCAAAGACCTCATCGACAATAAGTACGGGTCCCAGGTTGCTAATTTCATCACCTCTGACCAGGAAATTTGAAAATGGAGTACAATTTAGAATTAAGAATAATACTATCAACAAAGGTCTAGCAACTCTTCGAGATATTTTTAGAGCGAATTTCATCTCACAAACCCAAAAGAATGATGAACGCTACTGGAAGGAATCTAGTGATGGAGGATTCACTATCAAATATGCATTCCAGATGATGGAAACCCCTCCCAAAGACTTTAGAAAACACAATAGTCAAACCTTAGCCAAAAGCGTGCGGCTCAAGATCCTAATCCTAAAAGTGGCCCACTTCAATTGGCTTGCTGCTCACAATAAAATTTTGACCACCGACAACTTAATTCTAAGAGGAGTGATGGTTCCCAATAGGTGCTACCTCTGTACTCAAGCTTGAGAATCCAATCAACACATTTTGTTGGATTACCCCTTCATTGAGAGTGTTTTTATATCATGGCCAGCAAATTCCAAGTTTGTTGGATTCGACCCTCGGACCTGTTCATCCGATGGTCGAGGACATTCAAAAACCCAAGACTCAGGTTCTTGTGGAGTTCCCTACTTCATCACGTGGCCTGGAAGATTTGGCTGGAATGTAACAACCGCATCTTCACGGAGATCACCAGAAATCCAAAAGTTGTCACCAACAGAGCTTTGTCCCTTGCTATTGAAAATAGTAGCCTCATCCCCTGCGTAGATGTCCCAAACTATGGGTTGGAATCTCACCTATTTGCATCCCTTAGGATTCCCATAGATTGTAGTAAAGTCCAGAATACCTATAGCTCTAGAACCACAACCAAATGGTCCCTCCCTTCGTAGGTATGGCTTAAGGCCAACTCCAATGGTGCCTCCAAAGGAAACCCAGGGAACGTTGGGGCAAAAGGAGTCATCAGGGATCACACAAGTAGCATTGTCAAGGCTTTCACAGAAAATATTGGGATCTAAACCAAAAACTATGCATAATCCAGAGCATTGTGTAGAAGCATTGAGGTAAGAAAAACCCTTCCCAAACCAATCATATTCGAAGGAGACTCATCAGTTATCATTGGCCACATTATCAACAAGAGCACAGGGGGGAAGAATATCTAGAACATCATTAAGGATTATCAACTTTCTCTCAATAGCAATCCTCAAAGCCAGATCAACCACGTGTTCAGGGAAGCTAACAAAGTGGCTGACATTCTAGCCAATAAAGTAGTCAATCAGTCCACCCTGGTCATCTAGGAAGAATAATTTTCACAAGAAGTCATCACCCAAGCTAATCAGGATGTGGGAATGTCTTTTGTTAGGTAGCTTGTGCTACCCTCATGATGGTATTCCTTCAATACCCAAGGTGGCCAATCACAGCTCCACTACACCCAATAAGTACCCCACCAAAGGTGGCTCTCACCACCATAGCGATGTGTTTTCAACACCTAAGGTGTTCCTTACACCACTTCTAGTTTTGTTGTTTGTACATTTTTCCATGTGGATAGTATGGCTCATGTCCACCCCCCATATTTCCCAAGTCGGGCTCTGACTTCGTAGTCCAGTCGCTCGTGTTGCCTCATTTTCCCCACCACCACTTCACCCTCACACCCTCCCACCTCCAATTCCCCCTGTTCGCCCCTTCCACCGTCCACTTTGCTTCCTTCACCACTCCCTTCCACTCTGGCCTTGTTGTCACAAGCCATGCCTGCACCGATTTTTTCGTTCCTAGTCTCCTTTTTTAGAAGTTTCTCCCCGAGGCCCTCGTTCATCGTCCTTTTAGCTTGATCCAAACAGATTACCTTCACTCTACCCTTGCAAATATTATTCTCTCCCTTTCCACTGTGGACATCGTTAGAAATATCCTAGCTAGATTTATAAGCTTTGGTTTGATTTTCACCACGGCCATCCCTGAGCCTGCTAGCCTATAGATTGAGGTCAAGACCGTGACCCTGCTTGACGCCAAGCATTTCATCAACTTCTTCAATATTTTCTCCGAAATCGAAGAGGAAGTGACCAAAGAATTCATCGAGTCATGGAATGAGGGGGAAGTACAAATTCACGGCCTCCAATTCGAGGTAAGTGTCCACTCCATTTCCCAAATTTTTGGTATTTTGGTTGACAATAGAGTGGTGCATCGAGATAGGCAAAATTCAAAGAATAAATTGATCAATTACTCGATAAGGGGAGAAAATTGGTTTGGGAAAAGAAAGGAGTGGTGTGTTCCTCCTTGCCTCGCCCTTGGGACATGACTATCATTCCCATTATCCAATATGTATCTGTAGACAACCCCAAGAAGCCCCTCCAAGCCTATAATCTTGCTATGGTAAATCACCTGCGTGACATTCACCCTATCAACATCTCGGACTTCCTCTTCCGTTCCATCAACATCACTATCAACAACTACAAGGAAAGAAAATCCCCAAAACCCCCTGACACTAGGGGCTTTTTTTGGTTTTGTACAAATATTGCCTCGCCCACCAAGTGTTAGGGGCAATGTCCTCTAGGTCCCCCAACCCCACTTGTTCTTCCAGCTCCGCCTGATCCGAAGCCACCACCTCCCCCATACCCAAATCCTAGGTCCCCCCCTCAGTCCCCCGCCATCTCCCCTTCCCCTGTGCACTCTCTTCCACCTGATAAAGGTAAGGAATACTCACCCCTGCTTTCTACTCCCAAAGAGGAATTCCGCACTAGTAAATGACCTAGACCCAAGAAGAAGTCATCTCAGCCATCTCATAAGTGGAGGAAATCCAACAGGTTGAAGTCCCCTAAGATGAGTGATCAGCGACCAAACATGGAAATCATCAGCAATGACGAATATTATCACACTGATAGCACCAAGGACATGTGTTCCATAGCCCTCAAAAGATCCAGTGAAGTTGTAATCCAGTTGCATACAGTTGCCAGCATCTACATGGAAGGTTGCACCATTCTTTCCAATGCCATTGACAAACTCATAGAGTTCATAGCCCTGATCAAGACACTCATGTCCCTTGATGATAGTGCCCAATAGGAAAGGAGCAAAGAATCCCAGTAACCTGGGAAGGTGGTGTCTTGGCAGCAAGGTTGCTTGGTTTTCTTTTAACAGTTGATGTAATAGTTTAGTTTCTTCTATTTTGGAGGGCTTTGACCTTGTCTAGTTTATTATGTATGGGGTGAATCCTCAGTTGTTTTTTTCTATTGCTACTGGAGGCCACAGTTGTCTTTTCTTGCTACTGATGTAACAAGTATGAGACCCTTTAACCCGTACAGCAAATAAAATCATGTTTACCTACCAAAAACAAAATTGAGGTTAATGTGAGAAACCTCTACAACTATGTTCGGGGTTGGACATCCACATCCTAACCATGTCCTTTGATAAGGGTGAGACCTGAGCTTATCAATAGAGGCCAAACACACATCCATACACACACCCACCCCCTCACACACTCGTCCACGTCACGGTTTGAACCTTGAATCTTCCGAAGAAGAGCTATGTCCCACAGGCACTATATATATTAAAAAAAATTAAAATATTGGACACTGTTGGATATTTGCATGAAAACTACCTCTTGGTGGTCATCTCTTCAAGCTAATCAATAAAAAATAATTTTCACAACTCTTTTTTAGCAGAATTCTAAGTATTTGTTGAAGTTTTTCAATTGCCCTTAGTGCATGAGTGAACCTGTTGTCCCTACAAATGGGCACTAGATAACAATCGATTACAACGTATGGATATTTTGGAGGAGGTGTGTATGACTAGAAAGCAACATCA